>LPNX010336448.1:73831-166791 GCA_001517045.1 Pseudotsuga menziesii | reverse complement strand
TGATACCCCTGGCCTTGATTAGGTGCTTTAAAAAAAGATTGTTAGATGAGTGTATACCTGATACCATCAAACAAATTAGGACCCACATTGGAGAGAGAGATGAGGCTGAGAATTGGTTTAAGTAGGAAATGTGGAGTGCCTTGTACCAATTGGGGTTGACATTGGAATTGAGAGCATCATTGATTCATGGTAAAATGATGGAGAATTCAAAATGAAAGTGCTTATCAATATGGAACTTATTATGGACAATTTTCCCAGCTGTCAGCAGGCAACTATCATTGAAGTAGAGCTCTTGGTGGATGACCTGTTCGGTTGCCAATGATTCACTAAGCAAGATTCTCATCTGACTGTCAAATGAGAGTTGTTGGGAAATCTCTGTTCCGAAATTATCTTGTGATGTTTTGTCTAGTTTATAGTTTTGAGGCTATGTATGGATCAGGATTATATTAACTTAGTATTAGCTAGTTTTCTATGTTTTGTGGATTGAAGGCTCTTAGAGTATTGAATATATTTCTGTTGAGTTTATGATTGTAAATTTGGGCTTTTGTAAACATGGATGTATGATTTATGCCACTGTAGACATCAATACATGTTTTCTCCCATAAAAAATAGTTTGACCCATGAGTACTTGCGAGTGGAGCTGGCAATTGATGAGCCATATTTATGGGGAGTGAGCTTGACTTGTCACTGAGTGATCTTGGCTTGTTTATGATCTAAATCTATAGCTTAGAATTGCAGGTTTAACTGATGGATGCCTCTCTTTAAGAGTGCCTTGCCTTCACAGGTTGGAAAGAAGAAACAAGGAGTCTTGGTTTGGCAATAACTGTTGGTGAAATATACTTTCCCTTGATTTCTAACTGAATATTGTGAATGGACTTATATTTCATTTTCTATCAAGTGTGTGAAGGTGCTAATGTATTGAGGTAAGAGTGAGATTTAGAGACAAGGGAGGCACTCCTAAGGCTGGGTGGCAGCTGTATGCTAGGAAAGAAAAGGATTATGGCAATGGGTATGGAGTTTGAGAGTGGCATATCAGTTTGTGAAGATTTTTACTTTTTCTATTATGTTTTTGTAGATAATTGTAAATTAGAGCACACTGAATATAGGCTGCTATTCTGGAGAATCCCATGGTGGAGGTGTAGGGTGTGTAATTGATGGATGCTCGCCTCGAATTCCTCCGTCTGAAGTTGATATGCAAGTGGAACTTGAAAGGAGGTTTGCTTTTCATCCTTGCAGAAATTTTCTTTTAAAGAAAAGAAAGAGAGTTCATTTTGACATCTAGAACAACTTGCTAGCCTGCTAAATCTTCTAGAGATGTCGTATCTCGTATCAGCTCTGGTCTTCTTAGCAATAGTGTCAATTTTTGCTTCAGGCAGAAGCATTATTTGTCTCTCCTGCTCTTGGGGAAACAGATCCACGTAAAGTTAAGTATTTGTTGACAGATGGATCGACAGTGCACGGTAATTATGATGTACATTTGCTCTTTGTCAACTCTTATGTGATTATTAGTATAGTGTGGTGTTTTTTGCTTTAGTTTTAGTGTTTCGTTTTAATAATTTTCATTTTTGATGTTGTTTCCTTCATCTACCATTATAATCTACAGTCTTTATATATATAATTCTAGAGTCTACTTCATTTACATGTCTAGGACTAATGTAAATATTGATGCACGATTGCATACTCATTTGCAAATGCATATTTGATTGAATAAATTGTGTAAAACATAGTCTAAAACATTTTTTTTGCATTTGTACAGGATAGGAAAGCAGCAAAACATTCCAGGCATGCCCCTAATCAGGACTTGGGGACAATTTTAGGGATCAATAATGCTGAGTCATTTAATTACAAAAGCTCAGAGTAGAGTACCCCTATATTGAAACTTGTTTTGCATCCCCGTTTGAAAAAACACATGAAATCACACCAGGTTGATGGATTTAACTTTTTGCAAAAGAACATTATAGCTGAAGAACCTGGTGGCTGCATTTTGGCACATGCACAAGGAACAGGGAAGACATTCCTTATGATTAGCTTTATTCAATGTTTTTTGACTAAGTACCCAGAGGAAAGGCCACTGATTATAGCACCCAAAAGCATTTTGGGTTCATGGATGAAAGAGTTTAAAAATGGGGAGTGGAGGAGATCCCTGTTTATAACCTATATGATGTAACCAATAAGGCAGAAATGTTGAGATGCAACCAGCTTCATATGTTGAGAGAATGGAAAGAAAAGAAGAGTATTCTCCTTGTAAGTTATTCACAGTTCTCAAGTATAGTCTGTGAAAAATCAGAAAATCAAATGACACAATCTTGCCAACAAATTCTACTTGAGGGACCAGGACTGTTGGTTTTAGATGAAGGGCATTTCCCACGCAACAAGGACACCAACATACTCCATGCTCTTTCCCAAATACATACGAGGAGATGGGTGTTATTGTCAGGCACCCTCTTTCAAAACAATTTTAAAGAGCTCTTCAATCTTTTGAGGCTGCTAAGGCCTAATATTTTAGATTTGAACTCTTTTCAAGCCTTCTCCAGCCGATTGATCAGTATCATTACTGCAACTGAAAGGCATCCAAAATTAATGTACAGGGGGCATGTTCAAGATACAGTTGAGAGAATCAGGTTCCCTTTGTTTTCTTTGCTCACAATTCCTCTAAACTTTGTCAGAGTTCCAAGTACAGACTCTATAAGCTTAAAGCTAGCATATGTTCTTAAGATTTCTCAGATTTCCAGCGTTGTTATGTTTTCAAATCTAAGAGCATCTCACTGTAGATTTGACCTTCAAATATGTCTTTGCAGATAAATATAAAGATATAGAATGTATTCAATACCATCAGCTAAGACCTCTGACCTGCTGCGTATTGCATGGCTATTAACTTACAAGTGTTTCAGGTCTCTCTGTTTTCGGTAGCGTAGAGATTACAGAACCACTTAGTAATATAGCAGCACATATAATATGGCGAATACTACCTCTAGATATATTAACAGTACTGATTGCTACAAGGTTGTTGACTGCAAATTATTATTATGCACTAGACGTAGAAGCTGTGGAAGGAGGAGGCGTCTTCCCAAACGAGGGCAGGTGAAGGAGGCCATTGTAATCTCTGTGTTAAAAATAATTGTTTCTGCTCTTTCAGTGGGAAAGACCTCCTCTCGTTCTAAAACACATGATTCTACTGATCGGATGAAAGAATTCCAATTAAATGATCGACATCTCGCATATTGTGCATGTATACCTATGGTTTTTGTAAAACTGAAGAACAAGAAAGAGTTAAGATGAGCGAAATAAACACATGAGTTATGGTTTGCAAAGTGGTCAAAATGTTCTTTCTTCTTGAATTCCATTTACAGTTTTAATGATCTGAAATATTTGCCTTCTGCTTTCTGGTCATTTGTCACTGGCATGGGCTGAAGGGACTGTGCCAATATTTGAAGTCCATATATTGTTACGATTTGATTATTATTAAATCTTCAAAGGCTTGTATTGTTATAATATGATATTTTTGCTCTGTAAAATGTCTTCATTCTCCAACAAGTCTTGTTGGTCATATAAATAGGGCTTAGTTACATGATTAATTGAATTGAATGGCGGCTTTTAAAATTAAACTTTTCAGAAAAAAATAAAAGCTATCAAGCTGAATTTATCAAATAATTTAAAAAAAAAAAAATTCAAATACCGCCGCTTAAGCGACGGCTGGAAGTATTTTTTTTTTTTTTAAATTTCACCAACCGTCGATACAGCGACAGAAAGACGTGGCTATAGCGACGGAAATACATGGCTATAGCGATGGAAAGGCGTGCCTATGGCGACGAAAAGGCATGGATCTAGCGACGTCTTGGATTTGCATTTTTTAAAACACCTTGTACAGTGCGTGGCTATAGCGACGGAAAGGCGTGGCTATAGCGACGGAAATGTGTGACTGTAGCGACGGCTTGGATTTTCATTTTTTTTAAAACCTTATACAGAGCGTGGCTATAGCGACGAAACGACGTGGCTATAGCGACGGCTTGGATTTTCATTTAAAAAAAAAACTTATATAGAGCATGGATATAGCGATGGAACGACATAGCTATAGAGATGGCAAGACATCGATATAGAGACGGCTTAGACATTTAACGAAATATAGAACATTGTCGCTCTTGTGACGCAAATTAGGGGTCGTCGCTATTGCAACGAAATAGTTTCCACGGAACAAAAAACACTTAGACGTGGCAATATCCATGCTTTTCCGTGGATATTGCCACGTTTTTCTGTGGCAAAATTGATCACTTGTACTAGTGCTTGTCCTAATGTCATTTATAGAAGATTATATGAGACTGATACAAGTTCATGTGATGGTAACACCTAAAATCCAAAAAGTTTTGCATAGCACATTAACAACAAACTAGTGAAATGAGTGTTAACTATAGGCTTCATCAGGTTCACCACTGTCTTGCTATCTAAATATCCATGGTCTCTATCACCTTATAAACTATTTCATCATCCTTGATGGCTGTCGGAGTAGAACCAAGAGAGGACCAACAATGGCAAGCTATTTAATATTTTCATTTCAGAATTGCTTCCATTGTGGTCGTGAAGGATATGAATCCAACTTCTGAAGCTTAAAATTTTCCTCCTTGCTGCATGATAATAGTCCTTAACTCATATTGTGATGTATTTTAATTATTGTGCACCGTCACTTGGAGAGAGACAATGAAGGTTTTTTTTTCATTGATGAATATTTCATGCCTTTTGAGCATTATTTGCATTTCTTGTTTTCCTATTGACACTTGTTGTGGCATCCAAGGAAATCAAATGAACAAAAGATCCAAAGAAATAAACTGATAGTCACATGCCCAAACCTCTCTTTTGAGGTTCACTTTGCAATTTCTCCCAACTCCCAATTTGAATTGAGGTAGATACTACCCAACTAAATGACTCGGGTGAATAAGATCACAAGTCCCTGACAACAAGTGCAAGAAGCACAAAATGACATAGAAGAGGGAAAAATAGATATATGATTAGTGACAAAACTAGAGGGAGTAATGACTCTAATTCTATCCAATACTTTAATCCAAATGCCACAATACCACCATAGGTCCCAATTCCCTTTATTAACCTAAAACATGCACTAAAATACAGATGGTAATCCAAATAAACTCAATTATATTTCCATTTCAAATGAAGAAGTTGATAATATATCAAACAAACCTTGGTTGGGTCATGGTCAGAACCTACTCCCAAAATTTTACAATTAATATATACAATACAATTGACAAAAATTGACAATTATAGGGTAAAAATTGACAAAAAGAAATGCATTGGGTGATTGAATTACCTTGTTGGATGACAATGCACGAGTGAAATCTCCTCCCCTCAACTTGAATCAGCTCCTGCAACAATCCCAAGCAGTGGTCTCACTCCAAACGCTCCAATGGCCCGTTGAATTCGCATTCCTGATTGTGAAAATGGGCCGTGGGTTCGGGACTGTGTATTTAAATTTATTTTTATGATTTACAAATCGCGCACGCGTTTTATAACTACATATCGCGAGCGCGTTTTGTAGTTATATAATGCATACGCAATTTGTCTTCTTATCCTACATGTTCCATGACATGTCACGCTCGGGATGAACCATACCAAGTGCTATGTGAGGCTCGGATTGATGTATTTTTGTTAACATGATGCTGTTTTTGAAAACTAGGATTTCATCTTAAAGGTCCCTCATCTTCTTGCATTGACCCATAGTTATTGTATATATTATGGTTAGGGTTATCACAAACTTAAACATTATCTTTTAAATTTCAAGATTTATAGCTTTTAAAAAACAATTAAAATATTATTTTGTAAATTAGTTACATGAAAATTAGCATATGTTATATAAATTTATAGTGTATATATTTTATATCTCTATAAACTAAATATATTACTATAATGATGGTGGAACCATCGAAATGATGAATTAAATCTGTTATAGAAAATCACACATCCAAACTACCTTTATAATATATAAAGATGAATAAGGAATATTGTATACAAATAAGTCAATTAAGGACGTCAAACATTGTATAATTTCAATTTTTGGTTTGTATTCACTAAATTTTATTAACTTTTTTTAATAGTAGTTTTAAACTGTTGTTATTATTATCTCAAATTGACTCATTTTCCATATTCCTTATGTGTTTCAAAGTATCGTTCTTTTTTTTAAAGAACCATAATACCCTATTAGATAGAGTGACTAAGGGAGCTTTTGAATACAAAAACAATTGTCACCTTGTGCATGTTGTATTGATTTGTCTCTTGTGACACATAATGTGATTAATAGTATATTTCCTTTTAAAGATGGTAGATGAAGCTTAGGATACAGCTGGAAATTATTACAACGCCACCAAGAGGGAAAAGTTAGCCACTTGTGATGTTGAGACAATCTCAATATTGGTAAGGTTGATTAAAAATGCATTAAAAAACTTGTAAAATATTAAAAATGTATGTACTTTTTTGTTTCCATTATGCTGAAATGTTCCATAACATGTTGTATTATGCTAAGAGCTTGGATCTTATCTTTTCCTAGAATTCCACAAAGACAATTAAGTGGAGAGATGCTTTATTATAACAACATATGAGCATATCATAGATAGTTGAATATTATGTTTAGTATCTTTGGAACTGATTCAGTACATACATTTGTGTACTTTCCGTTCTATTTAACCCTCCCAAAACTTGTAACATACTAAAGTATTGATTTTCATGGTCAATTTTTGTAAACTACTACATATGAAGCATTGTACTTA
This sequence comes from Pseudotsuga menziesii, assembly GCA_001517045.1. NCBI lineage: Eukaryota > Viridiplantae > Streptophyta > Pinopsida > Pinales > Pinaceae > Pseudotsuga > Pseudotsuga menziesii. The sequence continues at coordinate 160,021 of LPNX010336448.1, read as the reverse complement.
GAATTTGATCTTAAAAAGATAGAAACAGCAAAAGACAATATTTTTAAATATAAATATAACGTTTGTGAGTGTGAAAATGAACCTCGTTCTACATTTTGAATTATTTTGTGTGTATGTGTTGTGAGAGCATGTGGATTGTAGCAACGTCTACATAGGATTTAAAAAATTGGTCACTAATTGTAATGTCCCTAAAAATTGAAAAAAAAATATTAGGCTAGTTAAACACAACCTAATCCGAACATTATTTAAACTTGCGGAAAGTGTCATACTCTATCGTACTGTAGAATTGTCGTAAGTTGTTCTTACGTCTTACTTCCCTACTTCAAATATGATTATTACTCTGTTTATTGTTTGTAACTATGATGTCGTAATGTTGATTACTATGTGATTCTTATGTTCACGCTTTGCTATGTATGTTAGATGCTTTGATTATGTACTTCATTGTTATTTTACATGTGCTTATGTTGTATACCGGATTCTAACTTAACTTTGTTTCTGGAACCAAAGTGGGTGGAGTGGCGAGACTAGTTCTCCCACGTGCTACGTGAGAGGTAAACGTCTCTTCTTGTCTAGCGGGCTTACTTAGTTTTGTTGAACTAAGGACTTGATCTCCCAATTTATGTGAAGGTTATAGTTAATGACGCAAACTTGTTACGGAGCACTTGGACGCTTGAGTATTAGGGGTATATGGGGTATGCTATGTACAATTCCTTGCAAATGGTGCAATGGCGAGAGGAACGACTGTGTATCTTGATTATGGTTTGAAATTACTGTGTATAAAATGTGTTTTATGTGGCATTCACCTACGTTGGTTGTATTAGTTATTTGGATGACTTAAACAGTGAGCGTTGATGGCTTTTGGGGCCACGACGTAAATGGCGTTGGGACCCACCAGTGTGGCTGCAATAATGAATAGATCCAGAATTACAATTGGTGTTTTTAATGTGTAAATGAAATGTTAAGGAAGGCTGTGGGTGTAAACCCTGTGTGGAAAATCGTTGTCGTGAGTGATTCGTTGACAAGGCATAAAATAGTTTATTTAATTTACTGTGAAGTTTATTTATGGGTCGTGGCCATGGATTTACAGTGTAAGTATTTGTAAACGTCTTACGACGATTGTGTAATGATTTTAAGTTGGGTTTACAGCGTGTGTGTAGTTGATACACCATGGCTTTCTAAAAGATTTAGGACCCTACATGAGTTGACACCGAGTTGTTTAGGGTATTGAGGCTTTATAATTTGAAATGGTTGTGATTTGGGCATTCAAACTGTCCACAATATTCGATCGTGTGACCCGCGACCTCATTGCACTTACATAATTCTTAATTTAATGTCGTAATGATGCGTTGGTTATTTGTTATATGGATGCTGTAAATTGATCACTGCGTATTAATGTTATGGTGGTTTTTAATGTAAAGGGCATCGTAATTTATGTACGCAAATTGGAAAATGGGTGTCTATAGGATTCGTTCCCGCGACCTCGATGCAAATGCTTGGTTATCAATTATTTTTGTGTATGAAATAAATAATGTAGTTTTATTTATGTTGGGCTTTGATATTTATTGAGTACGACTCTTATTATGTAGATTATGATTTTCTTAGATGGTATGGGCTATATTTTATGCAATAGCTTCTTCATGTTTGATTATAATAGTATTTGTTTATAATTTGTAAAAGTAATTAGTATAGATATTTATATATCGTGGACCGTTTAGGGTCTAATTTATTTGGTCTCTAAATTGGTTTATGACATTGTTTACTTATACAGACATCAAAAGGTCTTCGTTGGTTCTTATCTTAGCTTTGATGTTATATATATATCATTTATTAGTTAATCTTTTTAAATGAATAGATTACTTAATGGTATGATTTTATTCTAGATATAAAACTTACTTCTAAACTAGTCTATTTAATTATAACATGCCTCTACTAACAACTAAAATATGTGAGTTTAGTATATAGGACAAAGGACAACTATGTAATAAACGTGAAATAAAACCTAGTTTGTAGGAAACATAGTTTAAAGAGTAAAAATAATACAAAAGTAAAACTAAGGTGCAAATCCCTTGATAAATATTTATACATGAGTTAAAATTACAAAGGTGACCTAACTCAATAAACCCTAGATAAATCTAGCATCCAAAATCAATTACAGCCTAGGGTTATAATCTAAAATGTAAACCATTAAAAGATTTGACACGGAAAACAAAAGCAGCTAGGGTTAGAACATAAAACATAAACCTTTGCATAATCTCATGAGCATTTATTCTAGAAAAGGAAAATGGACAGTCGAGGACCTCATACCCGTAAATTTGAAACTCCTTTAATGGATGAACCTCCACACTCAATTAAGTAGCATTAGCAATCATAGTGAGATAGATGGCCAAATCACTCGTGAACTACCACGATTCCACCCAACCACCCAACCATGATGGGAAGCGTTCCTCGTTTCAATCCATATCCCCCCGAGCTCGTTCCAACATGCAAGTAGCTTAGACCTCCTAAGGTAGGGTTTCCCTAACTTGTATAGCACGTGTGGATCAGTTCTCCTTTTTTCTTTGAGGAAATAAAATAGGCAGAATAATGACTCCAAAATATAGATGAGCTCCCAAGCCTTTCCTTGGCTTGAGACTTTATAGACACACTTTTTAGCCAAGGGGGCAGTTAAATCAAGAATTACTTCATTTCTTGATTTAACCCTTTCCATTTAATTTAGTACTTTTAATATTTAACTTAAGAACTATTATCTAGTTCGTAATTTGACTTTTAGGTCCAAAATTCGGGATATTACACTTTCGTACTCATGTGCTCCACAGCTTCTTGCTCAACAGAAAACAACAATTTACCCATGTGGTCCAAATCTCCTCGCTCAACACAAAATATCTCATCAACCATGTGCTTCAGGGTCCACGCCCAACCCAAAGAAACATATATATATCATATGCAATTGGCTTACGCCCTATATATCAAACAAATCATCATTTTCATATGCAGTGGGGTCTTTCACCGAGTATATAAAACCAAAATATGAAGGTAACATCATAAACAATGGGGCTCATGCCCATATGTGTTAGATCCAAAATTTAGGATATTACAACATTACAATCAAGGGATTATTTGGTCTATGCTATATGATTTCATGTCCTCCCAATTTCCAAGGCTTAGGTTCCTTTATCATCAAAAGTATCTAGGGAGAAATTTAGTTGTCTTTGTGAAGTGGTAGATGTTAATTAGTTGGATAGGATAAGATTAGGGGAGTAGGATGATTTAACGTTGAAAAGTGCAAGGCATGTGTGTTGTTGACATTTTTTTGTTTATTTTCAAATATGATGATTGGGTAAGAAGAGGAATTTCTATTGGATCGATTTGTGGGATGCTAGTAGTTTCTCTTGTAAGGACTAAAGAACTATTTCTCCATAGTTTTCCTGTCTTGTATGGACGTACATATTATTATGGAAATTATTGGCCTATTTTGTAAGAGGACATTTTAAAAATGAATATTCACATTCCTAGTCTCTTTTGGCATGATTTTGAATGGAACTTCTAGCTCTACTTGTTGTAATATGAGGTACATCCTTTTTTTTCAACAACATGAGAACAAAATTGCTCTTAGTTCATAATGGTTATCTATAGATGCAAAGAGAAGGTGGATTAGGAGACTTCAGAGTGTGTGGCTAATTAGGGTTAGTTACTAATTTGAAGTGTTTCCATGGATGGTGTTTTATGAGGGATTTCCTAAGAAGGCACGACTAGTTAAAGGTTATCTCTCTAATGGACTTTTCCCCTCTTGTCCTAAAGTTGAAAACAATGAAACACGTGTTCTAGGAATGTTGTTTTTCAAAGTCTCATTAGGAGTTTATTCAATCTATGAACGGAACCATTTTTTAAGGGAGGCTTCATTAGAGAGAAACTTTATTGGGTGATTTGGGATGGTTGATGTGTTCCTCATTAAGTGGTGTTTAGAATTGCTTAGAGGATTTTTGTAATTAATTTTCCTACATCATGTCATCTACCATGGATTCAAAGAATAGGTGCACATGTAACTGCAAGGTAAAATCTTCTTGTTGATTAGAGATGCCAAGGGATGTGACCAAAGGCTAGGCCTGATAGTTTTTTGCATCCCTATCATCCAAGGAAATATTTACTATAAAAATACATATCAATGTCTTATATATAACAAGGCATGCCTAAGAATAAGGGTTGAGCCGCTAATAAACAATTCAATAGGAGATGTGGAACATCTAGGAATAGCTTTTTTTAACCTAGATCAAATATGATTACTACTGAACCATACTTATGTGTCCAACTCTCATGCATTTTGGAGGAAGGGGTTGTAAAACCAGCCCTCTTATTCCAACTGTTTGGGGCTTGGTGGCTCTTAGTTACAGGTAGAGGCCCCTCTGAGACATATGGTTTACTTAAGGAAAGTTCTTTTCAGGGGTGCATGTCTGGTGTTTTAGGTGTCTCCATGGTCCAGTGTTTCAAGTGTCTAACAAAAGACTTTTGAACAAAGGAGTGACCACCTTTCTCAATCACAATATTTAAACAAGGCCATCTCACAAATCAATGCTCTCCCATAGTCAGTGTCATCTTGCCACTATCCTTCAAATACAAATCAGATAAAATATCTTCCAGCAAAAAAATCCACACACACGACCTCCCATAGGGACTGTCATCTTGCCCCTATCCTTCAAATTCAAATCAGATAAAATATCTTCCAACAAATTTTTTTGACTTTCATCTTGCCCTATCCTTCAAATTCAAATCAGATAAAATATCTTCCAACAAAAAAATCCAGACACACCAAAAAAATCCAGACACACGCCAGGAAGTTTGACCCACTTTGAATCAAAGGATTATCTACTCCCTTATTCCGGTACTTTGCAGCCACTTGTTTATGTTGGCCTATGGGAAATGCAATGACTCAAATGTTTGTGCCACTGAAACGTTTTATGTATATGCTCAACCATATTTATAAATATAAACTTCGTGTTTGGTTTTTCACAAGCGATTAACAGTAAAACATTTTTTTATTTCAATTGCGATTTTTTCCTCATTTCTCATAAGCGATTCAAAAGCCCTAGATGGAGGAACAACGTAACGTAACAAACAATTCCGATCTGGTCAGCGAGAGAGCGGGGCACGCCCTAGAAATATTTAACAGGATTTGTAGACATTTAAAAAATGAGTTAAAGAGAGGCATGGTATGGCGAAAATTGGCTTTGGAGAGAACTAGAGAGATGGAATATTCTACGCATAGACTAGAAGCAGTCACAGTAGCATATCAGTCAAGCGAATCTGACCGCGTTTCACAAACGGCTGAAGGTTTTGACCGTCACTTGATCTCGGGCGTAGAGTATAGATGTATTACTCAAGGAGACAGATAGCGCTGGGAGTTCGAGAATATATGGGATACTGTAAATGACATTAGACCGGCTGAAGATTAGGAATTGCCTTCAGTGAGTTCTAATGATCACAGGGACGTCAGGGTCACAACCGAGGAAAAAATTACCATTTGGTATCGAATAGTAAAGGATTGGAGCCGCGCAGATGGAAATATTTTGAGCGTGCAAACACTATGGAGTGGGAGTTTCTCATCTCATAAACGGGTGTTGCAACTCCTTGAGGACGTGAATACCACTAATTCTATACAAATTTTAAGTCAAGAATTTACTCTTCATCGTGAAATGACACGGAAATATATCCCTTGCTTTGAGACTAATCATGTAGCTACTGTCTATTCAGCTTCTGATTCTTCTTTAACCGTGGCTATTTCTCAGGAGCTCGTCGCTACAAGTGGCGACGGAGATGGATGGTTATGTGCAATTTGTCATGAAATAATTCCGATTGGACAACTTGCCAAACAATTGCCATGCAATCCCAAGCATATTTTTCATGGTCGATGCACCATTAAATGGTTTCATCAAAATCTTTCCTGCCCACTGTGCAGATATGACTTTACTGACTTTGAGTAGGCACGCCTTACCATGTACCATTGTAGGCTTGCGTCTCTATGGTCGTGTAACAGTTTTTCATCATTTGACCGTCATCATTTGACGCGCATAAATAGCTTGCATAGAAATTTTAGTTCATTATTTATTACTTTTATTTCATTATATAAATATTTATTTTTAAATCTTAATTTGTTTTAAATGAAATTTATAACTATTTAGACCACAAAACTTGAATAAAAATTTGTAAAGGAGATTTATCTCTTAAGAGTTTTATAAATAGTATGATAAATCTTTAAATAAAATGAATCCATAGTATTAATTGCTTAAAATTTTCAGATAATCATAGTTATTGTATATATTATGGTTATGGTTATAACAAACTTAAACATTATCTTTTAAATTTCAAGATTTATAGCTGTTGAAAAACAATTAAAATATTATTTTGTAAATTAGTTACATGAAAATTAGCATATGTTATATAAATTTATAGTGTATATATTTTATATCTCTATAAACTAAAAATATTACTATAATGATGGTGGAACCATTGAAATGATGAATTAAATCTGTTATAGAAAATCACACATCCAAACTACCTTTACAATATATAAATATGAATAAGGAATATTGTATACAAATAAGTCAATTAAGGACTTCAAACATTGTATAATTTGACTTTTTGGTTTGTATTCACTAAATTTTATTAACTTTTTTTAATTGTAGTTTTAAACTGTTCTTATTATTATCTCAAATTGACTCATTTTCCATATTCGTGATGTGTTTCAAGGTATCGTTCTTTTTTTTTAAAGAACCATAATACCCTATTAGATAGAGTGACTAAGAGAGCTTTTGAATACAAAAACAATTGTCACCTTGTGCATGTTGTATTGATTTGTCTCTTTTGACACATAATGTGATTAATAGTATATTTTATTTTAAGGATGGTAGATGAAGCTTAGGATACACCTGGAAATTATTACAACGCCACCAAGAGGGAAAAGTTAGCCACTTGTGATGTTGAGACAATCTCAATATTGGTAATGTTGATTAAAAATCCATTAAAAAACTTGTAAAATATTAAAAATGTATGTACTTTTTTGTTTCCACTACGTTGAAATGTTCCATAACATGTTGTATTATGCTAAGAGCTTGGATCTTATCCTTTCCTAGAATTCCACAAAGACTTGATTAAGTGCAGAGATGCTTCATTATAACAACATTTGACCATATCATAGATTGTTGAATATTATGTTTAGTATCTTTGGAATTGATTCAATACATACATTTGTGTACTTTCCATTCTATTTAACCCTCCCAAAACTTGTAACATACTAAAGTATTGATTTTGATGATCAATTTTTGTAAACTACTACATATGAAGCATTGTACTTAGAATTTGATCTTAAAAAGATAGAAACAGAAAAAGCCAATATTTTCAAATATAAATATAACGTTTGTGAGTGTCAAAATGAACTTGGTTCTACATTTTGAATTATTTTGTGTGTATGTGTTGTGAGAGCATGTGGATTCTAGCAACGTCTACATAGGCTTTAAAAAATTGGTCACTAATTGTAATGTCCCTAAAAATTGGAAAAAAAATTATTAGGCTAGTTAAACACAACCTAATCCGAACATTATTTAAACTTGCGGAAAGTGTCATACTCTATCGTACTGCAGAATTGTCGTAAGTTGTTCTTACGTCTTACTCCCCTACTTCAATTATGATTATTACTCTGTTTATTGTTTGTAACTATGATGTCATAATGTTGATTACTATGTGATTCTTATGTTCACGCTTTGCTATGTATGTTAGATGCTTTGATTATGTACTTCATTGTTATTTTACATGTGCTTATGTTGTATACTGGATTCTAAATTAACTTTGTTTCTGGAACCAAAGTGGGTGGAGTGGCCGGACTAGTTCTCCCACGTGCTGCGTGAGAGGTAAACATCTCTTCTTGTCTAGCAGGCTTACTTAGTTCTGTTGAACTAAGTACTTGATCTACCAATTTATGTGCAGGTTATACTTAATGAGGTAAACTTGTTATGGAGCACTTGGACGCTCGAGTATTAGGGGTATATGGGTTATGCTATGTACCATTCCTTGCAAATGGTGCAATGGCGAGAGGAACGACTGTGTATCTTGATTATGGTTTCAAATTACTGTGTATAAAATGTGTTTTATGTGGCATTCCCCTACGTTGGTTGTATTAGTTATTTGGATGACTTAAACAGTGAGCGCTGATGGCTTTTGGGGCCATGCCGTAAATGGCGTTGGGACCCACCAGTGTGGCTGCAATAATGAATAGATCTAGAATTACAGTTGGTGTTTTTAATGTGTAAATGAAATGTTAAGGAAGGATGTGGGTGTAAACCCTGTGTGGAAAATCGTTGTTGTGAGTGATTCGTTGAAAAGGCATAAAATAGTTTATTTAATTTACTGTGAAGTTTATTTATGGGCCGTGGCCATGGATTTACAGCGTAAGGATTTTTAAACGTCTTACAATGGCTGTGTAATGATTTTAAGTTGGGTTTACAGCGTGTGTGTAGTTGATACACCATGGCTTTCTAAAAGATTTACGACCCTACACGAGTTGACACTCGATTGTTTAGGGTATTGAGGGTTTATTATTTGAAATGGTTGTGATTTGGGCATTCAAACTATCCACAGGATTCGATCCTGCGACCCGCGACCTCATTGCACTTACATAATTCTTAATTTAATGTGGTAATGATGCGTTGGTTATTTGTTATATGGCTGTTGTAAATTGATTACTGCGTATTAATGTTATGGTGGTTTTTAATGTAAAGGGCATCGTAATTTATGTACGCAAATTGGAAAACGGGTGTCTACAGGATTCGTTCCCGCAACCTCGATGCAAATGCTTGGTTATCAATGATTTTTGTGTATGAAATAATTAATGTAGTTTTTATTTATGTTGGGCTTTGATATTTATTGAGTACGACTCTTATTATGTAGATTATGATTTTCTTAGATGGTATGGGTTATATTTTATGCAATAGCTTCTTCATGTTTGATTATAATAGTATTTGTTTATAATTTGTAAAAGTAATGAGTATAGATATTTATATATCGTGGACCATTTAGGGTCTAATTTATTTGGTCTCTAAATTGGTTTATGACATTGTTTACTTATATAGACATCAAAAGGTCTTCGTTGGTTCTTATCTTAGCTTTGATGTTATATATATATCCTTTATTAGTTAAGATTTTTAAATTAATAGATTACTTAAGGTTGTTATGATTTTATTCTAGATACAAAACTTACTTGTGAACTAGTCTATTTAATTATAACATGCCTCTACTAACAAATGAAATATGTGAGTTTAGTATATAGGACAAAGGACAACTATGTAATAAACGTGAAATAAAACCTAGTTTGTAGGAAACATAGTTTAAAGAGTAAAAATAATACAAAAGTAAAACTAAGGTGCAAATCCCTTGATAAATATTTATACATGAGTTAAAATTAGAGAGGTGGCCTAACTCAATAAACCCTAGATAAATCTAGCATCCAAAATAAATTATAGCCTAGGGTTATAATCTAAAATGTAAACCCTTAAAAGATTTGACACGGGAAACAAAAGCAGCTAGGGTTAGAACATATAATATAAACCTTTGCATAATCTCATGAGCATTTATTCTAGAAAGGGAAAATAGATAGTGAGGACCTCATACCCATAAATTTGAATCTCCTTTAATGGATGAACCTCCACACTCAATTAAGTAGCATTAGCAATCATAGTGAGATAGATGGCCAAATCACTTGTGAACTACCATGATTCCACCCAACCACCCAACCATGACCGGGAAGCATTCCTTGTTTCAATCCATATCCAACATGCAAGTAGCTTAGACCTCCTAAGGTAGGGTTTCCCTAACTTGTATAGCACGTGTGGATCAGTTCTCCTTTTTTCTTTGAGGAAATTGTTCTCCAAGAATTCACTTGAGAAATAAAACAGGTAGAATAATGACTCCAAAATATAGATGAACTCCCAAGCCTTTCCTTGGCTTGAGAATTTATAGACACACTTTTCAGCCAAGGGGGTAGTTAAATCTAGAGTTACTTCATTTCTTGATTTAACCCTTTCCATTTAATTTAGTACTTTTAATATTTAACTTAAGAACTATTAGCTAGTTCCTAATTTGACTTTTAGGTCCAAAATTCGGGATATTACACTCTCGTACTCATGTGCTCCACAGCTTCTTGCTCAACAGAAAACAACAATTTACCCATGTGCTCCAAATCTCCTCGCTCAACACAAAATATCTCATCAACCATGTGCTTCACGGTCCACTCCCAACCCAAAGAAACATATATATATCATATGCAATTGGCTTACGCCGTATATATCAAACAAATCATCATTTTCATATGCAGTGGGGTCTTTCACCGAGTATATAAAACCAAAATATCAAGGTAACATCACAAACAATGGGGCTCATGCCCATGTGTGTTAGGTCCGAAATTGAGGATATTACAACATTACAATCAAGGGATTATTTGGTCTATGCTATATGATTTCATGTCCTCCCAATTTCCAAGGATTAGGGTCCTTTATCATCAAAAGTATCGAGGGAGAAATTTAGTTGTCTTTGTGAAGTGGTAGATGTTAATTAGTTGGATAGGATAAGATTAGGGGAGTAGGATGATTTAACGTTGAAAAGTGCAAGGCATGTGTGTTGTTGACATTGTTTTGTTTATTTTCAAGTATGAGGATTGGGTAAGAAGAGGAATTTCTATTGGATCGATTTGTGGGATGCTAGTAGTTTCTCTTGTAAGGACTAAAGTATTTCTCGATAGTTTTCCCTGTCTTGTATGGACATACATATTATTATGGAAATTATTGGCCTATTTTGTAAGAGGACATTTTAAAAATGAATATTCACATTCCTAGTCTCTTTTGGCATGATTTTGAATGGAACTTCTAGCTCTACTTGTTGTAATATGAGGTACATCCTTTTATTTCAACAACATCAGAACAAACTTGCTCTTAGTTCATAATGGTTATCTATAGATGCAAAGAGAAGGTGGATTAGGAGACTTCATAGTGTGTGGCTAATTAGGGTTAGTTACTAATTTGAAGTGTTTCCATGGATGGTGTTTTACGAGGGCTTTCCTAAGAAGGCACGACTAGTTAAAGATTATCTCTCTAATGGACTTTTCCCCTCTTGTCCTAAAGTTGAAAACAATGAAACACGTGTTCTAGGAATGTTGTTTTTCAAAGTCTCTTTAGGAGTTTATTCAATCTATGAATGGAACCATTTTTTAAGGGAGGCTTCATTAGAGAGAAACTTTATTGGGTGATTTGGGATGGTTGATGTGTTCCTCATTAAGTGGTGTTTAGAATTGCTTAGAGGATTTTTGTAATTAATTTTCCTACATCTTGTCATGACCATGGATTCAAAGAATAAGTGCACATGTAACTGCATGGTAAAATCTTCTTGTTGATTAGAGATGCCAAGAGATGTGACCAAAGGCTAGGACTCATAGTTTTTTGCATCCCTACAATCCAAGGAAATATTTACTATAAAAATACATATCAATGTCTTATATATAACAAGGCATGCCTAAGAATAAGGGTTGAGCAGCTAATAAACAATTCAATAGGAGATGTGGAACATCTAGGAATAGCTTTTTTTAACCTAGATCAAATATGATTACTACTGAACCATACTTATGTGTCCAACTCTCATGAATTTTGGAGGAAGGGGTTCTAAAACCAGCCCTCTTATTCCAACTGTTTGGGGTTTGGTGGCTCTTAGCTGTTACAGGTAGAGGCCCCTCTCACACATATGGTTCACTTAAGGAAGGTTCTTTTCAAGAGTGCATGTCTGGTGTTTTAGGTGTCTCCATGGTCCATGGTCAGGTGTTTCAAGTGTCTAACAAAAGACTTTTGAACAAAGGAGTGACCACCTTTCTCAATAACAATATTTAAACAAGGCCCTCTCACAAATCAATGCCCTCCCATAGTCACTATCATCTTGCCACTATCCTTCAAATACAAATCAGATAAAATATCTTCCAGCAAAAAAATCCACACACAGGCCCTCCGATAGGGACTGTCATCTTGCCCCTATCCTTCAAATTCAAATCAGATAAAATATCTTCCAACAAAAAAATACTGACTGTCATCTTGCCCTATCCTTCAAATTCAAATCAGATAAAATATCTTCCAACAAAAAAATCCAGACACACCAAAAAAATCCAGACACACGCCAGGAAGTTTGACCCACTTTGAATCAAAGGATTATCTACTCCCTTATTCCGGTACTTTGGAGCCACTTGTTGATGTCGGCCTTTTTTGTGCCACTGAAACGTTTTATGTATATGCTCAACCATATTTATAAATATAAACTTCTTGTTTGGTTTTTCACAAGCCATTAACAGTAAAACATGTTTTTATTTCAATTCCGATTTTTTCCTCATTTCTCATAAGCTATTCAAAAGCCCTAGATGGAGGAACAACGTAACGTAACAAACAATTCCGATCTGGTCAGCGAGAGAGCGGGGCACGCCCTAGAAATATTTAACAGGATTTGTAGACATTTAAAAAATGAGTTAAACAGAGGCATGGTATGGCGAAAATTGGCTTTGGAGAGAACTAGAGAGATGGAATATTCTACGCCTAGACTAGAAGCAGTCACAGTAGCATATCAGTCAAGTGAATCTGACCGCGTTTCACAAACGGCTGAAGGTTTTGACCGTCACTTGATCTCGGGCGTAGAGTATAGATGTATTACTCAAGGAGACAGATATCGCTGGGAGTTCGAGAATATATGGGATACTGTAAATGACATTAGACCGGCTGAAGATTAGGAATTGCCTTCAGTAAGTTCTAATGATCACAGGGACGTCAGGGTCACAACCGAGGAAAAAATTACCATTTGGTATCGAATAGTAAAGGATTGGAGCCGCACAGATGGAAATATTTTGAGCGTGCAAACACTATGGAGTGGGAGTTTCTCATCTCATAAACGGGTGTTGCAACTCCTTGAGGACGTGAATACCACTAATTCTATACAAATTTTAAGTCAACAATTTACTCTTCATCGTCAAATGACACAGAAATATATCCCTTGCTTTGAGACTAATCGTGTAGCTGCTGTCTATTCGGCTTCTGGTTCTTCTTTAACTGTGGCTATTTCTCAGGAGCTCGTCGCTACAAGTGGCGACGGAGATGGATGGTTATGTGCAATTTGTCATGAAATAATTCCGATTGGAAAACTTGCCAAACAATTGCCATGCAATCCCAAGCATATTTTTCATGGTAGCTGCACCATTAAATGGTTTCATCAGAATCTTTCCTGCCCACTGTGCAGATATGACTTTACTGACTTTGAGTAGGCACGCCTTACCCTGTACCATTGTAGGGTTGCGTCTCTATGGTCGTGTAACAGTTTTTCATCATTTGACGCCCATAAATAGCTTGCATAGAAATTTTAGTTCATTATTTATTACTTTTTGTTTGTTTATTTCATTATATAAATATTTATTTTTAAATCTTAATTTGTTTTAAATGAAATTTATAACTATTTAGACCACAAAAATTGAATAAAAATTTGTAAAAGAGATTTATCTCTTAAGAGTTTTATAAATAGTATGATAAATCTTTAAATAAAATGGATCCATAGTATTAATTGCTTAAAATTTTCAGATAATCATAGTTATTCTATATATTATGGATATGGTTATAACAAACTTGAACATTATCTTTTAAATTTCAAGAATTATAGCTGTTAAAAAACAATTAAAATATTATTTTGTAAATTAGTTACATGAAAATTAGCATATGTTATATAAATTTATAGTGTATATATTTTATATCTCTATAAACTAAAAATATTACTATAATGATGGTGGAACCATTGAAATGATGAACTAAATCTGTTATAGAAAATCACACATCCAAACTACCTTTACAATATATAAAGATGAATAAGGAATATTGTATACAAATAAGTCAATTAAGGACGTCAAACATTGTATAATTTGACTTTTTGGTTTGTATTCACTAAATTTTATTAACTTTTTTTATTTTTAGTTTTAAAGTATTGTTATTATTATCTCAAATTGACTCATTTTCCATATTCCTTATGTGTTTCAAAGTATCGTTCTTTTTTTTAAAGAACCATAATACCATATTAGATAGAGTGACCAAGAGAGATTTTGAATACAAAAATAATTGCCACCTTGTGCATGTTGTATTGATTTGTCTCTTGTGACACATAATGTGATTAATAGTATATTTCCTTTTAAGGATGGTAGATGAAGCTTAGGATACAGCTGGAAATTATTACAACGCCACCAAGAGGGAAAAGTTAGCCACTTGTGATGTTGAGACAATCTCAATATTGGTAATGGGTGTGTGCAAGAAGTTGAGGGTCTCTTTTGGCACGTTAGATGCAATACAAAACTGAAAAAACAGGCATCCATCAAATTGCATGGATATTTTGAGACACTTACACAATGAATCTTGCGATCAGTAAAAAACAAGAAATGTAGGAAATTGAATGACCTTTACAAATATATATTTTTTTTCTATTGAAAATGTTGTTAACTATCTAAAGTTAGATAAATTTTAACGGGCACTTTTTATTTTTTGGACAAATTATAAGGTACATGTTTTTGTGGGTGCAGCGTCTGAGTGTCTAAATGATGGAATAAACTTACGAAAACCGTATACGTATAGAGAACATATAGGACTAGTCCATGACTATTTTTCCAATAATAAAAATAATATTTTAAATTTTTTTTTAATTATCTAAGAGATCAAACCTCGAAAACGGTACGTCAATTGTGGGTGCAGCATTTGAATGTCTTAATGCAATTATTTGGAAATGGGTTTTTTATAGCATGTAGAGGTTGGTGTTCTTTAGTGCACCATATAATTTTTTTTTTAAATGGTTGAGAAACGAAAGAGATATGGACGAAACACTACCAGTGTGTTTTTTGAGTTGAGGAGTGATGACAGAAGATAAATAAGAAAAAAAAATATGTATTCTTGTTAAAATTTACATATTTAGAATCTGCAAAAAAAACCATATCTGTTTCTAAAATCTCATAAAAAATGGAGGTGTGCAGCATAATCAGACGAACCACTAAACATGAGCATATTGAAAATATGGATATAGTGCTGAATTTGCCATGGTTTATCGTACTCCAAGGTACAGGCATGTTGAATCCGAAGAAAAGTACAAAGCAGACACATAGGCATAGGAATTCCATGAAAGCATGGGTGGAGGCTTGGCCTTATCATTTGGAGGGAATAAATTTTTGAATTTAAACAAAACGTGAGCACGATTTAACTAAACAAAACGCGTGCGCGTTATATAGAAACAAAATGCGAGCACGTTATGTAAAACCAAAAATAGCATTTATCATCATTTTCATCTTCTTCATCATCATCATCTTCAACTTCATGAACATCATCATCACTATCAACATCATGAACATGATCATCACCATCGTCATCATCAACATCATCATCATCATCACCTTCCTCATCATCTTCATCATCATCATCAACATCATCATCATCTTCATTACCTTCATATTCATCTTCATCATCATCATCATCATCACCTTCCTCATCATCATCATCATCACCATCAACATCAACATCATCATCCTCATCATCATCCTCATCATGAACATCATGACCATCATCATCATCCTCATCATCATCATCACCATCATCATCATGAACATCATCATCATCATCCTCATCATCATCATCACCTTCATCATCATCATCATCATCATCATCATCATCACCGTCAACATCATGAACATCATCATCATCATCCTCATCCTCATTCATCATCATCATCATCACCACCTTCATCATCATCATCATCATTCATCATCATTCATCATCACCATCAACATCGTGAACATCATCATCGTCATCCTCATCATCATCATCATCATCCTCATCATCATCATCAACATCATGAACATCATCATCATCCTCATCACCATCAACATCATGAACATCATCATCATCATCATCCTCATCATCATCATCGCCTTCATCATCATCGTCATCCTCATCATCATCATCATCACCATCAACATCATGAACATCATTATCACCTTCCTCATTGTCATCCTCATCCTCCTCATCATCATCACATTGAACATCATCATCGTCATCATCAACATGATCATCATCCTCATCATCAACATCATGAACATCATCATCATCCTCATAATCATCATCACCATCAACATCATGAACATCATCATCATCATCCTCGTCATCATCCTCATCATCATCATTCATCATCATCCATCATCACCATCAACATCGTGAACATCATCATCACCATCCTCATCATCATCACCGTCAACATCATCATCATCATCCTCATCATCAACATCATGAACATCCTCATCATCCTCATCACCATCAACATCATCCTCCTCCTCCTCCTCATCATCCTCATCATCCTCATCATCATCAGTCATCATGCCCATCAACATCGTGAACATCATCATCATGAACATCATGAACATCATGAACATCCTCATCATCCTCATCACCATCAACATCATCCTCATCATCCTCATCATCCTCATCACCTTCATCATCGTCATCATCATCATCATCATTCATCATCACCATCAACATCGTGAACGTCATCATCATCATCCTCCTCATCATCAACATCAACATCATGAACATCATCATCATCATCCTCCTCTTCATCATCACCATCAACATCATGAACATCATCATCATCATCATCACCATCAACATCATGAACATCATCATCATCCTCACCATGAACATCACCTTCATCATCATTATCCTCATCATCATCATCAACCTCATTCATCACCATCAACATCATGAACATCATCATCATCATCCCCACTATCAACATCATGAACATCATCATCATTCATCATCATCATCATCCTCATCATCCACACCATCAATTTCATGAACATCATCATCATCTCAGTCATCATCGTGAACATCATCCTCATCCTCATCACCATCAAGATCATCAACATCCTCGTCATCATCCTCATCATCATCCTCATCATCAACATCATGAACATCATCATCATCCTCATCATCATCATCACCATCAACATCATGAACATCATCATCATCATCCTCATCATCATCCTCATCATCATCCATCATCACCATGAACATCATGAACAACATCATCACCATCCTCCTCATCATCAGTCATCATGCCCATCAACATCATGAACATCATCATCATCATCCATCATCTTTCATCATCACCATCAACATCGTGAACATCATCATCATCAACATCATGAACATCATGAAAATCCTCATCATCCTCATGATCCTCATCACCTTCATCATCGTCATCATCATCATCATCATTCATCATCACCATCAACATTGTGAACATCATCATCATCATCCTCATCATCATCACCATCAACATCATCATCATCATCCTCATCATGAAAATCATGAACATCATGAACATCATCATCATCATCACCACCATCAACATCGTGAACATCTTCATCATCACGATCAACATCATGAACATCATCATCATCATCATCCTCATCATCAACATCAACATCATGAACATCATCATCATCATCATCCTCCTCATCATCACCATCAACATCATGAACATCATGATCATCCTCACCATGAACATCACCTTCATCATCATCATCCTCATCATCATCATCAACCTCATTCATCACCATCAACATCATGAACATCATCATCATCATCCTCACTATCAACATCATGAACATCATCATCATTCATCATCATCATCATCCTCATCATCCGCACCATCAATTTCATGAACATCATCATCATCATGAACATCATCCTCATCCTCATCACCATCATGATCATCAACATCCTCGTCATCATCCTCATCATCATCCTCATAATCAACATCATGAACATCATCATCATCCTCATCATCATCATCACCATCAACATCATGAACATCATCGTCATCATCCTCATCATCATCCTCATCATCATCATTCATCATCATCCATCATCACCATCAACATCGTGAACATCATCATCACCATCCTCCTCATCATCACTCATCATGCCCATCAACATCGTGAACATCATCATCATAATCCATCATCATTCATCATCACCATCAACATCGTGAACATCATCATCATCAACATCATCAACATCATGAAGATCCTCATCATCCTCATCACCATCAACATCATCCTCATCATCATCATCATCCTCATCATCCTCATCACCTTCATCATCGTCATCATCATCATCATCATTCATCATCATTCATCATCACCATCAACATCGTGAACATCATCATCGTCATCCTCCTCATCATCATCATCCTCATCATCATCACCATCAACATCATCCTCATCATCAACATGATGAACATCATCATCACCATCAACATCGTGAACATCATCATCATCACCATCAACATCATGAACATCATCATCATCATCCTCCTCCTCATCATCATCCTCCTCCTCCTCATCACCATAAACATCATGAACATCATCATCATCATCATCACCATCAACATCATGAACATCATCATCATCCTCACCATGAAATCATTCATCATCATCATCATCCTCATCATCATCATCATCATCATTCATCACCATCAACATCATGAACATCATCATCATCCTCACCATGAACATCACCTTCATCATCATCATCCTCATCATCATCATCATCATCATTCATCACCATCAACATCATGAACATCATCACCATCATCCTCACTATCAACATCATGAACATCATCATCATTCATCATCCTCATCATCCGTACCATCAATTTCATGAACATCATGAACGTCATCAT
Organism: Pseudotsuga menziesii; assembly: GCA_001517045.1. Classification (NCBI taxonomy): domain Eukaryota; kingdom Viridiplantae; phylum Streptophyta; class Pinopsida; order Pinales; family Pinaceae; genus Pseudotsuga; species Pseudotsuga menziesii. The sequence continues at coordinate 141,196 of LPNX010336448.1, read as the reverse complement.
CATCATCATCATCCTCATCATCCTCATCATCAACATCATGAACATCATCATCATCATCATCATCATCATCACCATCAACATCATGAACATCATCATCATCATCCTCATCATCATCATCCTCATCATCATCCATCATCATCCATCATCACCATCAACATCGTGAACATCATCATCACCATCCTACTCATCATCATCACCATCAACATCATGAACATCATCATCATCATCATCACCATCAACATCATCCTTATCATCATCATCATCATCACCATTCTCATCATCATCAGTCATCATGCCCATCAACATCGTGAACATCATCATCATCATCCATCATCATTCATCATCACCATCAACATCGTGAACATCATCATCATCAACATCATGAACATCATGAACATCCTCATCATCCTCATCACCATCAACATCATCCTCATCATCCTCATCACCTTCATCATCGTCATCATCATCATCATCATTCATCATCACCATCAACATCATAAACATCATCATCGCCATCCTCATCCTCATCATCATCCTCCTCATCATCACCATCAACATCATCCTCATCATCATCACCATCAACATCATGAACATCACTATCAACATCAATTACATAAAACAAGATTATCAAAACAGAGTCCTTCTATGTGCCTCATGCTAGTGGAAACTCATCTACAAAACAATAAACTTCCCTGTATGGGAGGCCCACACTCCCCATTAATGTATTAGGTAATGTATTGGGTTCTATCCCCATGAATAGCTAAATATTGAAGTAGATACATTATATATATTATTATAAAGAATGAGCAGCATTTGTTGTTCTCTCTTTGGCCTCATTCATGAGGTCCCTTTGTAATTACTATAAAAGGTATCTTTCCTCCTAATGCGAAGAACTTTTCTTATGTCATTCGTGTGTCTCTCATTCTCCTTTGGGTCCTAGTGTTGTATTTTTGTTTGTCCATTGAGAGGAGAGGCTCTCAGTGCCTCAGTTTTTCCTTCACAATTGGACGTGCCCCTGAACGACAAATCAATTGGTATGAGAGAAGTTCGCTCCGATAGATTTTAAAATTTTTCTCTTTTCAGCTCAATGCCCACTTCACTTCTCTTTGGGTTTATGTCATAGTTTCTGCCCCTCGCTATTTTCTCCCATTTTAGGTTTGTTTATGCATTGTCATTTATCTTTTGCTTGTTTACTGGTTTTATGGTTTTCACTCACAGAAGCTAGTGCACCTCCCTCATGGAACAAGCTTGGATATTCATTCCTAAATGAATGCTCCCCCAGCGAGATAGCCTTACTCTTAGGATGTTCCCTCGGGCTTGAGGAATTCTTTTAGCGGCTAAAATGCACAGTTCCATAAGGAGGAGATCCCCTCTTGTTCCTTCTACCTGCTAAGTTCAAATGCTTCCTGTAGATGCCTAAAATGTGCCACCACTTTTTGGTTCCACTAAAACTCCCTATGCAACTCTCCCTTAGATCACTCCTGTGTTGCCATACAAGAAATGCTTCCCTGTGATAGTGATGTTCCCTTCCTATAGATGGGCCCATGATGCATCCTTAGGTCTGTATACTTTTACGTCCTCCATTCACACAACACCCATTCATCGTTTCCATAACTCCTGGACATTCATCACTGCCATAATTGCAAGACATTCATAGGTTCCTTAACTCTACGCCTCTAATCGCTACCTTTATGCACATTTCTGCCTTCCTAAGAATTAGGTATTACAACTCCACCATTTGTTGCATGATGTCATTCATGAGACCATTCGTGACCATTTTTTGCATGAGCCCATTCCACCATTTCTGGCATGAGCCCATTCATGATCCCATTCCACCATTCATGAGCCCAGTCCACCATTAACCTGAATTCATGCAATGGGTTTAGAACCCGGTGGGGTTTCGTTATCATGAACATTTTCATCGTTACACTCTTCCTCCCACACATTATATATGAGTACTCCCTTTATTTGTTTCACTATTTTAACCAGTGGAAACACATCTGAGAGTGAGAGAGTGAGCTATATCTATTTTTTTCATTTACAAACAACCACAGAAACACATAATTTGGAGGGATTTTGCAGATTCTGCACTAGCAACAATGTATCAAATTTTCTACATCAATGAAAATGGAGAGAAAGTCTACACGTTAAGGAAAGAATCTCCCATAAGGTCTCAAAACAATCATCCCACCCAACACAGTTTTCTCCAGATGGAAAATACTCAAAGCATTGCACTTGTCTAAAGAAACGCTTTGGCTTACTTCCTACTCAGCAACCCCAACCTAGTTATTGACAATTGAATAGGTGAAGTATTTTTTCCTTTTCTACATACATTAAGGATGGTTAGGAGTTATAGGGTTAAAAAAAACTATTTGATATGTTTTCTCTGTAATCTATTCTGTTCCTTTTAGATGCATCTTCAACTCTATTCATAAGTTCATTTGGAAATTTGCAGCAATCGATCTTTAACATGGAATCTTCAACACTATACAAATCAACTTTTGTTTCCCAGATCTATGGGAGAAAGACAAGCATGATAACTACATTGGCTCCCTTCACTTGTATGAGCACACTTATGATATCCTTTTTGGTGGCTCTCATATCCTACGACTTCCACAACCTTTCCATAGCGATCCATTCCTTCTTTTAGTCCAAGATCAACGTTGCTTTCATATTTTTTTGGTTTATTTTTACATTGCATTAGTATTAGTTCTCTTTCAAATAGTTCTCTATCTGTTTGTTCTCTTTCAGTTGCATTAGTTTGTTCTCTTTCAGCTCCATTTTTTCTATTTTCCCAATCCTTCAGTAGTACTCTACAACACTTCACACAGTTTTGTTTATAGAGAATGACTTCATGGGTTTCAAGGTCACTTCCATCTTTTTGCATCATTCAAGATCACACCCTTCTCAAGGTTTTTGTATCTGTTTCATGGATACAAAGGTCTCCTATACCAACGGGAGCACACATGTGCACCACCAAGTGAGTAGGCCATATAGATCTATAAAAAGCTCATAGATCTCTCCCTATAGTTCATTTCTGGTGGGTACACAAGTCTCCTAGCCGAACGAGGGTATAGATCTCCAACACCAAGTGAGGAGGTTCACGGATCTAAAATCCCATTGATCTCTCCCTCTAGTTCTTTTCCACATGGTCAACAAGATGTGTTAGGATATTTAGACACTTAGGAGTTAGTTAAGATCAACTTGTGTAATATATCCGTTAGGTAAAAGTATGTTTCTTTAGTATGCATTAGTATGCATTTGTAAATATTCTAATTCGATGGTCACAATATGTTCTAGAGATAGAGTGATCTGACGGTTCAACTTCTCTTAGATCATACCTACCATTGATCCATGGCTTAACACTCGATTGGTCTATGATATCTATTTAAAGAGCATAGAGGGTCCTTGGCTAGCTGATCGATTATGAGAAGCTCATATGTAACTTTCTTTTTTTGCATAATAAATTGCTCTAAGTAGCTATTTGGCTGGGGCCATGGACTGTTTTCCTCTCGAGGGTTTTAACCACGTGACAAACATCGGTGTGTTGATATGTGATTTATTTGTGTGAAGTGGTTGCTGAATGTGTTCGGTCTTTTGGGAGTACCCTATGTACCCGAACATGGTATCAGAGCTTTTATGAAGAGCCGCTTTCGGTTTTGATCAAGATCTGGAACCAATGTTGCTGAAAGTTTGAAAGGGTTTTTGTTTCTATATTTTTTGTGCATTTATGGCCTATGGGAGATATTCCATTGTGTCCGGAGCACCGTTTCCATTGGTAAATAGTTTTCGTTTCACCAAAAACTGTTTCTGTTTGCTTCAAAAACATCCATTTCGGCAAATCTAAAGGTATAATGTTACAGTGAGAGATTTGTTTTATTTAAATCTCTCATATTTTATCAGTTTGTTATTAGATCTTTTTTATTTTAGTATCGGACTGTTGCCTTCCCTAACTACGTATGCTCTTTGCTGTACACCTTGCGAGATCGCGACGAATCAGAAACAGTAAGGGAACGTTTTTTTTTTGTCTTCTCAGCTACGTATGCTACTTGTCGTGCACCTTATGCGATCACGAAAAATCAGAAACAGTGAGAAAACTTGAAAACGTATATTTTTCAGGTAAGTTAACCAAGATCTAACCCCATTATGTAAAAAAAAATAAAAATTATTTTTGTTTTTCATTTTTTTTGTGATTTGCAGGAAAAGAAAGAAAGCACATAGAACGAGAGAGAAGAGTTAAAAAAAAAAGCTCCCTTCCTCTTTCGATTATTTTACATACCTTTTAAACTTAGCTCACTTGGTCCAAAGTTGCTTTATTACTTAATAGGTTTTGAGTTCAAGTCTTATTAAGCTACTTTTTAGTGCATGCAATTTCTATTTTCAAGTTATTTTATTGTAAAAGTGCATCTCACATAAATAAAATAAAATAAAAGGAAGTCACTTAAGTCTTTTGATTTATTGCCGCACTATTTAAAAGTCACATTATTCTAAAAGTGAACATCACTTATTCTACAAAAGTGATTCACTTCAAAGCAAATTTGTTGTCAAAAGTGATTGTCAAAGGTTGATCTTGGGAAGAGGGGGCTTCTTTTTTTTAGTTGGTCAAGTTAATATTTGCCACGTCACTATTGGGGACATCTTCAACATTTTCTTTGATCAAGCATAACTTCATCATCCAGAATCCGTTTTAAGTGCCGTTTTTTTTAAAACCACATGTGTTTTTGAGCTCTTTGCATCCAGATAGTTAGTTTCTATTTTTTCAGATATTATTTTATAGTATGGCCACCCCATGTGATATTATACTTACAAGTTCTAATTATTTCTCATAAAAATATCGTATGGAGGATGTTCTGCAAAGTAGGGGACTTTTCAGGATAACCTCAGGGAAAGAAATAGAACCCACTGATGATGATAAGAAAATTAAATGGGAAAATAGATTTGATGAAGCTCGCTGATTGATTGGGCTGTCAATTTGTACTGATTTGCGATTCCACATATCTGGAATTGATGAACCTAATCTCGCTTGGGAAAAGTTGGAATCTGTGTTTGGTAAGCACAGTGAAATTTGAGGTCATCAACTTGAGAACGAGTTTCTTTCCTTGAATCCAAATGATTTTTCATGCATTCAAGACTATTTATCTAACTCTAAAACTCTTAGACTATTATGTGTAGAATGCAAGATTAAGAAAGAAGACAAACAATGTATTTATCATATTCTTTCAAAACTTGGACCTATATATTATTTTTTTGTATCTACATTCTACTCTATGAAAGAATACTTGACTGCAGCTAGCTATCAAGAGCCTAGCCTTGAATCCTTTTGTAATTCCTTAATTAGAGAGAAAGATAATCTCATTCATCTTGGAATAATTAACAATACAGATACATCTGGGAAAGCCTTATTGTCCCAACATAAAGAAAAGTCCAAGCCTCCCAAGAAATAGAATTTTTGTAATAATAAGAAAAACAGCAAGGGTCCCAAACCCTCTCAATCAGCTCCTTCTTTAAAAAATGACAAAGGATCTAAGCAAAAAGGAAAGAAGACTGAGCGTCATTGCAATTTTTGTGGGAAAGATAATCATGATGAATCTAAGTGTTTTAAGAAGATGGTATCCTTGGAAGCAGCAATGAAGAAGCACCACATCAGCCTATATTCGTCTTCAGAATCTACCTCTCATGGACATGCACTTTGTGATTCTGGTTACTCTTATATTGCATCTTCTTCTTCTACTTCAATTGAATGGCTCATTGATTCTGGAGCATCTTATCATATGGCTAAGGATAAATCCATCTTTTCTACTATGCATGAATGTTTAACACCAAACAAATATTTGTTAGTGATGCTAGATCTCTAAGTGTTGTAAGATTTGGAACAGTTCCAGTAGAAAATGGTCATTTTAGTGATGTACTATGTGTTCCAAAAATTTCCTGCAATTTGTTATCAGTCTATCAAATTACTCTTTCAGGTGAAGGTAAAACTGTGACATTTACACCTCACCAAGTTGTACTCAAGGATTTTAAAAATACTTAAAATATCATTGCTACTAGAACTGTTGATGATATTACCAGGTTGTACAAATTTAACAACTTTGGGTCATCACCTTTTTCTTCAGTTTTTGTTCCTCATAGTGATAACTTGAGCAAACTTTGGCATGAGCGATTTCGTCACTTAAATTATCGCTCATTGCAACAACAATGTAAAGACAATATGGTGACTAATCTTCCGCTAGTATCTTGCAAGGATGGTGTTTGTTCCGATTGTGTATTCAAAAAAAAACATCGAGATAGTTTTGAGAAACTTTCCTCTTGGTACGCCTCGGTTCTCTTGGAGCTTGTGCATAGTGACTTGTGTGGCCCTCTTCCATTTGCTTTCTTTTCTGGTGTCAAATATTTCTTAACTTTCATTGATGACTACTCCAGATGCACTTGGGTTTACTTCCTAAAACTTAAGAGCAAAGTATTTAACATGTTCTTGGCCTACAAGGGCCTTGTTGAAAAACAATCTGGTCATCAAATTATTAATTTAAGATATGACAATGCAGGAGAATATGTTAACAATGAGTTCACTACTTTTTGCACTAAACAAAGAATCCAACAACAACACACTAGTCCATATACACTACAATTTGTAGCTGAATGGAAGAACCACACTTTAAAATAAATGGCTAATTGTATGATTCAATCTAAGGGACTAAGTCTTCAATATTGGGTTGAGGCCATAAATTGAGAAAATTACATAGTTAATCACACACCCACTAAAGTTTTACAGGGTATAACACCAGAAGAAGCATAGAGTAAAATTAAACTAGATGTAAGTCACTTTCGTGTGTTTGGTTGTGAAGCATGGGCTCACATTCCGGATGAAAAATGGAAAGCATTGTAGCCTAAAAGTGAAAAGTGCATATTTGTTGGATATTCTGAAGATGGAAAATGTTATAGAATTCTTTAGGCATATTCCCATGATATAATCATTAGAAGAGATGTTAAATTTGATTAAAATCTCTTGGCCTGTGAGCCTAACTTGGTGGGTGTGCCATCTTTGGCCTATGAGCCCGATTCAATGATTGTGCCTTCTTCTTCTTCTTCTTCCAGCTTCCTTGAAAGGTTTCCAACTCCAGTTTTTGATGATGACAGTGAGGATGAAAATCCACCTCTGCTTGCTCATGTTGCTCCAATTGCACAAGCACCAATACTTCCTCGATGGGTCCGTTCAACATGTGAAGCAACTGGTGATCTTGCCGATGATCCTAGAGATCAACGACGAACATGTTCTAAGTTTCAGTGAGCATTTTCTCTTTTGGCTCAAGTTTCCAAGAATCATGATCCAGAACTTTTGCATAAGCTTCAGGAAATCCAGATTGGGATGCAGCTATGGATGAAGAATATCGTTCCTTAATGGAGAATGATACTTGGGATCTTGTTCCTCTTCCAAAAGGAAGAAAACTTGTCAGATGTAAATGGGTCTATAGAACTAAGTATGCATCAGATGGAAGTGTTGAAATACTTAAGGCAAGGTTAGTTTCTGTCGTATACCTCGTATACCTCAATGCCATTATGTGTCAAAATGGGTAAAAGAGTCTTTGTTTCACCATTACTACAAAACGAGTCAATCATGTTAGTGTCGAATGTATGAATGAGCCTTTCCTCCAGGAATAATTATATGTAACTTCAACCGTACCCTCATTCATATCACTAGACTATCTCTTAAAACATCTATCAATGGTATTTTTAAACCTGCAAACCTGAAACATCATTCTTATTCGTAAAAAGAAACATTTCATCATCGTTTTTTGTAGTCATTTACAAGTTGCAAAACAAGATGATCAGCACATAAGTCAATGCATATTAAATCAAAACATTAGCATAAGTAAATGCATTTTTAAACCAAACCATTAGCATAAGTCAATGCATATTAAGTCAGTTGCTGAGTGAAGAGGTGATTCTTTTCTTTCCAACTGTTTTTCTTTTGAAAATATCAAAACCTTAGTCTGATAAGCTTACAAACAATTACATATGAATATGATTCCCTCATCCCCAAATCAGTAACAAAACACCCTTATTTCATATATCAGGGATACCATAAGCTGACTTGATTATTGCAGTCCCGTCTACTATCCAGAATGTTATATTTTCTTAATACGTCATGCAAGAGCTTTAGCCAACAAATTTCACTTTTATCTTATTTATCTAATAGAAGGTAACCAGCCAATAAATGATCTTTGAATTTAACACAATTCTTATCTTACCATGTCACCATTATCTTCACCATTTTCACCATTATTATCAAGCGAAAAGTACATGCATAAAAATCATCAAAGAACATAAAATAAAAATACTTTAAAAGCACATAAAAATATAGAATACACCATGACACGAAATCGGGACCAATGTACGTGGTTCACCCAATCCTTGGGCTACGTCCACCAAAAGGGGTCACATCCTGTGACATTCAATTCTTTAGTGATTTACTTCATTCAGAGGTTACAATCTGCAACATTATTGTTGCAACACCTTTCCATCATTCTCTTGGATTCTCTCTTTGAGAGTGTTTTCTATGTTATTTCCCAAATGCCTCATGTAACTTAGATTCTACTGAGCCTCTCACTTGCTGAGCCTCTTCTTTACAAGAACCAAAACAAAAGGTCTCGAATGGGGGAGACAATTTGAGATGAATAGTAGCATCGTATAGATCTTCTATTTTAGAATAAACCCACTCATGTGGAATTCATAGAATCAAAATAACTTGAGAACAAAATATCCAAGTAATGAAACCTAGAAAAGGCATGAATTTGGCATCAATAACAAGCAAATTCATAATTTGGGCTCTAAGAGATGATCAAATAAGCAAAATTTCTGTCCTACCCCTTTACACTACACTACTGTGCATCAAAATAAATTGCGACTTACACATAAGGAATGATTCGGTTTATGGGGCGGAACAACGATTTCTGTATCTACCTTGTCTTACATATTTTGGATTTACTTAGATGAAAACTGTGATTTAGATTAGTGCATAAATCTTGGCATCTACTTTGATTTTATTCTATGATCCGACTGTGCAAATTGTCCATCATTCTAGAGGTTAAAGTCGGACACCATTTCAACATGGATGTCCATTGCGCGTCTTAGAAGAACTGATTATATAGCTTATATAGAATACTAAGCGAGTGTTGCAGATTGTAGGCACACACATTTCATACCTGTACAGATTGACATAAGAGATGACCTGTATTTTATTAAAAAATGCATCTAGTTTTCAACTTTATTTTCTACAGCGTGCCTTAGTAAATTCCACGATTACTCGTTTTGCTGAGCCGACTGTGCCACATGGATTTTCTGGGTCTCATAGGAGAAAACTAATCAAACTTCCTATTTGTAGCACAAGGTGGTGTGTTCTTGTCTAAGGTTAGAATGATCCATTGGAAAGGAGTAGATACATTCTAGTTGAAAATAACAATGACCACAGCTCACTACCTAAACCTCAATCCATGTAAGGGAAACTATGAATTAAACAACCTGTCCCCCATGCACACGCAGACTTGGAAAACCCACGATCTTTAGAGAATGGGAATGCATAGGGTTAAGCACAGGTCTTATGAAATGGTTCATGAAAAATTGTATGCATGTGTAGGCTCACGAATCTATCGCCAAAGGAAAACAATTGGACCTTAAAATCATGAGAAAACAATGTAAATAAAAGACAGTGAAAAGAAATATAAGGCTCTGAACCCATCATGCAATCTGAAGGTTTTCTCAACCAAGACAACCACGTTACGGCACAAGAATACTAGCAAGGATATCCAAAGGCAACAGAGACAGTAACAGAGATGGTCGGGGTGTTAAACTAAATAACCTAGTAAGGTTTTGTCCACAAAGGTGTCCAAGGTGAAAGGCTTTCCTTTTAAAGGATCGTAGGAATAAAACGAGGATCCTTATCCCACGCTGGGACATTAATGGAAAAAGACAAAATCGTAGGCACAAGATGGACTACCTCCCGACCTCTTTACAACAGACCGAGACATGGATTTCTCATGGCAGCTCTAGGTTAAACGTTGACCTTAGGTCGATTATAGATCCATTTTGACAAACGTACGTAATAACATTAAAAAAGGTGGGGTTAATATCAGGTTTGGAAGCTAATATAGAAGAAGGATTTCAGATTTTTTTCTCAAAGATAAATCCACCCCATGAACAGTACACCAATGGCACATAGCCATGTTAAAAAAAATGCTTACCCGGTTCGGTGACATTCTGGGAGTTAAACATACCTCCAAAATGAAGCACTTGATCCATGTCTTAAAATCCCACCTGGATGTATGGAAATTATTTCCTCCAACTTCCCATCAACTTCCCTAAGCAAAAGAAGAAAAACACATCCATCCACACTCTCCTTCTTTCCCACGCAGCTTGTCCCACCCTCAAGACCTCGGTTCCTCAATTATTTAATGCTTGAATCCTCTCTGTAAATTGAGCGCAAGCAACGTGTCCCCCTTGAATCCCTCCTTCCTTAATTATATAAACAGTGATTTATTACACAAGGCCATGCCCCTCGGCCAAAATTGCTAAGCATAGTAATTTGCCGTTGTGATTGTTTGAAGGATTTTGGGCTGAGAAATCCGAAGATTAAGGTGACCGTTTCTGCCCTAGAATTAAGGCAATAATTTTTGCCCTAAATTCTACTAGACAGTTCCCCCCCCCCCTGCCCCCCTTAATTCGTTAGTCAGGTAATTATGTCTCGGCATGCGTCCAACCCTACAGAGTCATTTCTTTATTTAAATATTATTTCGAAAGTATTTCTCCATTACATGTATGTTCATATACATAGATGTAATAATTTAGGAAATTGTAATTAACCCAATATTCATGCCTTCCGACTTAGGCATTTTCCTATAACCACCTTAATATAAAGGTGTATATATATATATATAGTTTAGTAAAATGGTATGTTTTTTATTTAATTATTAATGAGGTAGGCCATGGTGCTATCCTGCCTCTTTAAGTTATTTTTAATAGGACTACGAACTATAGTCCTTAGTCATATAGCTCCTTAGATTGTTTTCTTCCCGTCTTAACTCTTTGTACTTAACTCTTATGTTGATGCTAAGAACGAGTGTAACTCCCTCTATAGAGGCTTAAAAAAAGTTAGGGTTAAGTACCAAATCATGGTGTCTCAAAAAGGTGTAGGTAAATCCCCTAGAAGGTAAGTTAGTCCATTTAGGCTTACTTTGACCTAGGACATTGTTTGAGATCTTCCTTAGTGGATTCGGTCGCCCGTCATCGAGCTGCGTCCAACTCTGACCTCTCCTAAGGAACTTTGGGTTAGTGTGAAATACAAGGTCTTACTGGTGGGGCCTTGGCCTTGAGCTCCTCACTAGAAGATGGATACAATATTATTCAATAGTTTACAATGCATTAAGGGGTCTCTACAAGGGATGTTGCATCCTTTCCCCCTAAAAATAACACCATCCTCGGTGTTCCTATTTTCAACCATTTTCGTTCTTTTGTTCTGTCGTCCTTTCTTGATTTTGTCTTTCAGTTTTGATTGTTTGCTTTGTATTTCTTGTCATGATCCTGCATTTGAATATCATTCATATGCATGTATACTAGCATCGATATTGAAACAATGTAAAACTTCATAAATCAACACTACACAATGGTTCCAATATGCATGTCAGTTCTATTTGCCAAGAAAAAAAATAGACATATTACCTCATAGGTACCAGTTTACCTGTAATGGACATACCTTTTCCCAACATTTTCTTTTCTTTGGATGTCCTTAATCCCAACACTCCAAGTGCTAACAGTACTTTAAGTACCAAATCGAGCCACCCAACACAAGGACGATACCCTTCCTAAGGCGTATCTCCTTTTTGTGCTATCCAGTGTGCTTCTCCATTAATATTTTCTCTGGATGTCCTCCATCCCAACACTCCAACTGCTAACAGTACTTTAAGTACCAATTCAAGCCACCCAACACAAGGATGATACCCTTCCTAAGGCGTATCTCCTTTTTTGTGCTATTTAGGGTGCTTCACTAAGCTGAGGCACCTCCGTTATTGCACACCTCCATAGCGCCTAGATGTTATTCTTTTCATATAGTCCCCCACTCATGTGACAGTCCTATAATGTGTGTGGAACAAGTCTTAACCAAAATGTCTTACATCTAGGCGTCCCCAGAATGCATAGTGGTCCCTTGCTGGCCCCGAGGAAAACAAGGTAGCTTTCAACCACTACCTCCATCACCACTCCCTTGTGGTGAAAATTTACACACATGAGATCTCTCTCATATATTCTTAACTCATTACAGTCCTAGAGCTTTAGCTTTTATCATGGCCACAATTTCCCATCCATGCAAGCACTCTATAGGTGGTCAGTTTATCATATTCTGGATAACCCAAAAATAATCAATTATCATATTTTCCTAATTTGCATTTATTTTAATTGCCATTCATGAGTTATGTAACATTGTAAATCATATAGAAAATTACTCCTTACTCTTTCCTAAGTGCAACTTACATAAGCAGGCAGATTTATATACCATATTGTATGTCGATCGTAGAAATGGTCATAATATCGGTGGATAGTGCAAGGTTAGTATGCAAACATCATCCACAGTTAGTCCTTGGTTGTAAAATTCGAGATTCGTTAATTATATTAAGTAAAAACAACACCCATACTTAAGCTCATTATTTACGGTAGTAATTATTTTTCTAACAATCAATTCTGACTGATAGTGTTCCGGGCACATCCTTCCAGGTTAGAATATAACATTATACAGCCTTCATCAACTCACTTACTTTCAATATCCATATCTTTAGATGATTAGACCCACATAAGTTCTTTAAAAATGCCAATCTCAGTATGACCCAAGCAACAACACTGCTATGAAATTCTCAATGGAGTTAATTCACAAGACTACCAACAAGAGCACTAGACTCTACCAATGGACATAAGATATTAATAAGTATTCATTCCAACGATTAGTCTATTCGGCTAGCCAAAATGAAAATACCATCCATGAACTAATCCAAGCACAAGGAACCATTTCTAGAACATTTCACCAATAGGAGCATGCTTCTATTTACTTAACAAGTATGAAGCTGGTATTTTTTGGCTATATAAGACTTTCAGCTATGTACATGTCTTTCACTAATATTTAGAAATAATTCTGCAATCTATCTCTTTAACGATTTCTACGCTAAATCCAGCATTGTCATGAGCATAGGAGATGGTGTTTAACTTGTATTTATATGTGTTACTTTAATGAACAAGTAATAGGTTTAAACTACAAACTTCATTACCTTTATTGATGGACTTAACCCCAAAAATCATTGCCAACTTTCAACACTTCATTTTTCTACCAGGTCAAGAAATGTGTCAAACGTTCTTTAAGCATTAAATAAGTGTCAAGAGTAAGCTCATCAATAATCAGATTTAATTTAGTATAATTTTCAGCCATCAACTACCAAAAACAAATTCAAACTTGATGCCTATGTAATCGATTTAAGTTTGGAATCCAAATAAGGATTTTCAATTTAAATATTCAACCAAGAAGGTTCAAAGTCGGCAATCCAACATAATCAAAGTATGCTATCTTTGTTATCAATTCCAAATTTCTAAAGACAATGAACTCAATGTTAAGTGAAAAGTTGTCAGAGGACTGACAGCACTCACTTTCAAGATTCATATACTCGATGATTTAGATAGCAATTCTTCAACAATATTAATGTCTAAAGAGATTACACAGGAAACAAGCCTTTCATGGTAAGATAAGCATAGTTTTCATATGTGAGACATGGTTGTCGTCAATCCACCGCAATGTTACGATGAGTAGATCATGTAACCAATGCAAGTAACCTAGGCCATGATACTTACATTTGTTTGTTTATCAAATGATTTAGCTAGAATATTAGGATCGTGGATTAATTGCAAATATAGGACAGCCGAGAATGTGACTCGTTAGGTCTTCAGGTAATTAGGTAATCCCCTTAACATTAATCACTGTGTTACAACAAAATCCACATACATCATGTTATTAACAACAATTTAACCCCCACATTATTATTATAGTAGAAGGTACTTTCACCGACCAGGAGTCTGTCTAAGAGGACTCCTATATCTTAACAATAATTTAATTGTGTATTTTAAAATAAAGACGAAACAATCGTATAATTATTTTGAAGAAAATAAAGGAAATAACCAGATACCTGTGTACTTACGTCGTCAGCTTAACACAGAAGTGGAAAAACAATGACCGTCTTTTGTGATCTGAGAAGAGGTTCCTCCTTCTCCTGCACAACTACAAGGTCAATAAACATTGTATTTGGTACAACTTAAGGTACCTGAATTGGCTAAACAATGCGAACTTGTTTATTTTCTATATCACAGGGCAAAACTCAATCGTTAGTTAAAACGAAACATGCGGAAGCATTCTGAACCCAATAGGCCCGATTGTTTCAACTCTCGCTCTGATACCATATGTAGTATACCTCGTATACCTCAATGCCATTATGTGTGAAAATGGGTAAAAGATTCTTTGTTTTACTGTTACTACAAAACGAGTCAATCATGTTAGTGTTGAATGTATGAATGAGCCTTTCCTCCAGGAATAATTATATGTAACTTCAACCGTACCCTCATTCATCTCACTAGGCTATCTCTGAAAACATCTATCAATGGTATTTTTAAACCTGCAAACCCGAAACATCATTCTTATCCTTAAAAAGAAACATTTCATCATCATTTTTTGTATTCATTTAAAAGTTGCAAAACAAGATGATCAACACATAAGTCAATGCATATTAAATCAAAACATTAGCATAAGTAAATGCATTTTTAAACCAAACCATTAGCATAAGTCAATGCATATTAAATCTGTCGCTGAGTGAAGAGGCGATTCTTTTCTTTCCAACTGTTTTTCTTTTGGAAACATCAAAACCTTAGTTTTACAAGCTTACGAACGATCACATATGAATATGATTCCCTCATCCCCAAATCAGTAACAAAACACCCTTATTTCATATATCAAGGATACCATAAGATGACTTGATTATTGCAGTCTCTTCTGCTATCCACAATGTTATATTTTCTTAATACATCATGTAAGAGCTTTAGCCAAGAAATTTCTCTTTTATCTTATTTATCTAATATAAGGTAACCAACCAATAAATGATCTTTGAATTTAACACAATTCGTATCTTACCATGTCACCATTATCTTCACCATTTTCACCATTATTATCAAGCGAAAAGTACATTCATAAAAATCATCAAAGAACATAAAATGAAAATACTTCAAAACCACATAAAAATACATAATACACCATGACAAAATCAGGATCAATGTACGTGGTTCACCCAATCCTTGGGCTATGTCCACCAAAAGGGGTCACATCCTGTGACATTCAATTCATTAGTGATTTAATTCATTCAGAGGTTACAATCTGCAACATTATCGTTGCAACACCTTTCCATCATTCTCTTGGATTCTCTCTCCGAGAGTGTTTTCTATGTTATTTCCCAAATGCCTCATGTAACTCAGATTCTACTGAGCCTCTAACCTGCTGAGCCTCTTCTTTAAAAGAACCAAAACAAAAGGTCTCAAATGGGGGGGACAATTTGAGATGAATAGTAGCACTGTATAGATCTTCTATTTTATAATAAACCCACTCATGTGGAATTCAGAGAATCAGAAGAACTTGAGAAAAAAATAACCGAGTCATGAAACCTAGACAAGGCATGAATTTGGCACCAATAACAAGCAGATTCATAATTTG
The DNA here is from genome assembly GCA_001517045.1 of Pseudotsuga menziesii. Lineage (NCBI taxonomy): Eukaryota > Viridiplantae > Streptophyta > Pinopsida > Pinales > Pinaceae > Pseudotsuga > Pseudotsuga menziesii. Next base: position 125,421 of record LPNX010336448.1, on the reverse strand, counting down.
GGCTCTGAGATATTATCAAATAAGCAAAATTTCCTTCCTACCCCTTTACACTACATGACTGTGCATCAAAATACATTGCGACTTACACATAAGGAATGATTCGGTTTATGGGGCGGAACAACGATTACTGTATCTACCATCTCTTACATATTTTGGCTTTGCTTAGATGAAAACGGTGATGTAGATTACGGCATAAAGCTTGGCATGTAATTTTATTTTATTCTATGATCTGACTTTGCAAATTGTCCATCATTCTAGAGGTTAAAGTCGGACACCATTTCAACATGGATGTCCATTGCGTGTCTTAGAAGAACTGATTATATAGCTTATATAGAATACTAAGTGAGTGTTGCAGATTGTAGGCGCACACATTTCATACCCATGCAGATTGAAATAAGAGAGGACCTGTATTTTCTTAAAAAACGCATCTAGTTGTCATCTTTATTTTCTACAGCCTGCCTTAGCAAATTCCATGATTACTCATTTTTTCCAAGTTGATTGTGCCACATGGATTTTCCGGGTCTCATATGAGAAAACTAATCAAACTTCCTATTTGCAGCACAAGGTGGGGTGTTCTTGTCTAAGGTTGAAATGAGCCATTGGTAAGGAGTAGATACATTCCAGTTGGAAACAACAATGACCACAACTCACTACCTAAACCTCAACGCACGCAAGGGAAACTATGAATCAAACAACCTATCCTCCATGCACACGCAGGCTTGGAAAACCCATGATCTATACAGAATGGGAACGGATAGGGTTAAGCATAGGTCTTTTGAAATGGTTCATGAAAAACTGTCTGCATGTGTAGGCTCATGGATCTATCACCAAAGAAAAACAATTGGACATTAAAATCAACAGAAAACAATGTAAATAAAAGACAGTGAAAAGAAATATAAGGCTCTGAACCTGTCATGTGATCTGAAGGTTTTCTCAACCATGAAAACCAAGTTACGTCACAAGAACAATGGCAAGGATATCCAAAGACAGCAGAGACAACAGCAGAGATAGCTAGGGTGTTAGACTAAATAACCTGGTAAGGTTTTGTCCACAAAGGCGTCCAAGGCGAAAGGATTTCCTTTTAAAGGATCATAGGAATAAAACGAGGATCCTTATCCCACGCTGGGAGATTAATGGAAAAATACAAAATCGCAGGAACAAGATGGACTACCTCCCGGCCTCTTTACAATAAACCGAGACATGGATGTCTCACAGCACCTCTAGGTTAAACGTTGACATTAGGTCGATTACAGATCCATTTTGACAAACACACATAATAAAATTAAACAAGGTGGGGTTAATATCAAGATTGGAAGTTGATATAGAAGAAGGATTTCAGATTTTTTTCTCAGAGATAAATCCACCCCATGAATAGTACACAAATGGCACATAGCCATGTTAAAAAAATTCTTACCTAGTTCGGTGACATTCTGGGAGCTAAACATACCTCCAAAATGAAGCACTTTCTCCATGTCTTAAAAGTCCACCTGGAGTTATGGAAATTCTTTCCTCCAACTACCCATCGACTTCCCTAAGAAAAAGAAGAAAAACACATCCATCGACACTCTCCTTCTTTCCCACGCAGTTTGTCCCACCCTCAAGACCCTGGTTCCTCAATTATTTAACACTGGAATCCTCTCCGTAAATCGACCACAGGTAGCATGTCCCCCTCGAATCCCTCCTTCCTTAATTATATAAACAGTCATTTATTACACAAGGCCATGCCCATCAACTAAAATTGCTAAGCATAGTAATTTGCCGTTGTGATTGTCCTGAGGATTTTGGGCTGAGAAATCCCAAGATTAAGGTGATCGTTTCTGCCATAGAATTAAGGCAGTATTTTTTTCCCTAAATTCTTCCGAATATTTTGCCCCCCACTTAATTCCTTAGTCAGGTAATTATGTCTGGGCATGTCTCCAACCCTACAGAGTCATTTCTTTATTTAAATCTTATTTCAAAATTATTTCTCCATTACATGTATGTTCATATACATAGATGTAATAATTTAGGAAATTATAATTAACCCAATATTCATGCCTTTCGACTTAGGCATTTTCCTATAACCACCTTAATATCAAGGTATATATATATATATATATATATAGTTTAGTAAAATGGTATGTTTTCCATTTAATTATTAACGAGGTATGCCATGGTGCTATCCTACCTCTTTAAGTTATTTTTAACAGGACTACGAACTATAGTCCTTAGTCATGTAGCTCCTTAGGTTGTTTTATTCTCGTCTTAACTCTTTGTACTTAACTCTTATGTTGATGCTAAGAACGAGTGTAACTCCCTCTATCAAGGCTTAAACAAAGTTAGGGTTAAGTACCAACTCATGGTGTCTCAAAAAGGCGCAAGTAAAGCCCCCAGAAGGTAAGTTAGTCCATTTAGGCTTACTTCGACCTAGGACATTATTTGAGATCTTCCTCAGTAAATTCGGTCGTCCGTCATCGAGCTGCGTCCAACTCTTACCTCTCCTAAGGAACTTTGGGTTAGTATCAAATACAAGGTCTTACTGGTGGGGCCTTGGCCTTGAGCTCCTCACCAGAAGATGAATACAATATTATTCAATAGTTTACAATGCATTCAGGGGTCTATACGAGGGATGTTACAGTTTCCAAAGGTTTTTCCCAAGTTGAAGGGATTGACTACAATCAAACCTTTGCCCCTGTAGCGAAAATGAACTCCATCCACCTTGTTCTTTCACTTGCATTTTTACATAACTGGGAATTCAATCAAATGGATGTCAATTCTGCCTTCTTACATGGTGATTTACATGAGGAAATTTACATGGAACAACCTCTTGGATATGTTCAGAATAACTCTAGCCTTGTTTGTCTCCTTAATAAATCCTTATATTGCCTTAAGCAAGCTCCTAGAGCTTGGTATGCCAAAATGGATAGCTTTCTCCTTGACACTGGTTTTTCTAGATGCCATTCTGACCCCAATGTCTACACCAAGAAAGTAGGAAACCATCTCTGCATCATACTTTTTATTTATGTTGATGATATTATCCTTACTGGTAGTGACCCTAAACTTATAACCCATGTGAAATCCAGTCTTAAGCAAAATTTTAAAATGTCAAGCTTAGGACATTTTCATTATTTTCTTGATCTCCAAGTCTTGCAAACCAAAGAAGGAATCTTTCTTTCCCAGTATAACTATGCTTGTGATATTCTTCGTCGCTTCCACATGGAAGATTGTAAACCAACCCCTTCTCCCTTCCAGTATGGAGTCAAACTTTTTTCCACTTGTACTTCCCCTGAAGTAGATGCCACCTTGTATTGTCAGCTTGTTGGTAGTCTTTTATACTTGACTCATTCCCGTCCTGACCTTTCCTTTGTCGTTGGTCGTGTTTCCCGTTATATGCAAACTCCTCATGAAAGTCACTAGAAAGCAGCAAAAAGAATACTTTGATATATTCGAGGTACAATTCAGTTTGGGATTCATTATAGTACAGGTGGGAAACCTTTGTTGGTTGGTTTCATTGATTCAGATTGGGTCAGTGATCCTGATGATCACAAGTCTACTGCAGGTTATGTTTTCAGTCTAGGATCTGAACCTGTCACTTGGGCTTGTAAGAAACAACAAGCTCTTGCTCTTTCTTCATCAGAAGTGGAATATCGAGCCGCAATTAATGCTAGTCAAGAAGCTTTATGGCTTCGACAGATCCTTTTAGAGTTTAGATTCAAGCAGTAGCATCCTACTCCACTTTGGTGCGACAATCAAAGTGCCATCAAGCTTGCCAAAGATCCAGTTCTACATCAGCGCAACAAACACATTGAGCTACACATGCACTTCATTAGAAATCTTGTTCATGATAGTGTTATTGAAGTTCTCTATTGCCCTACAGATGATCAAGTTGCAGACATCTTCACCAAGTCTCTTACATAAGCAATGTTTTCTAAACTTCAGTCTATGTTAGGAGTTCAGGAATGTGTCCTTAAGGGGGGATAGGCTCTAATGCCTCCTTCTTTCTTCTAATAGTGTCACTTTTGTAAATCCTTCAATCCTATCCCAAGTTGTTCTTAAGGGGGGATGTTAGGATATTTAGACAGTTAGGAGTTAGTTAAGATCAACTTGTGTAATATATCCGTTAGGTAAAAGTGTGTTTCTTTAGTATGCATTAGTATGAATTTGTAAATATTCTAATACGATGGTCATGATATGTTCTAGACATAGAGTGATCCCACGGTTTAACTTATCTTAGATCATACCTACCATTGATTCGTGGCTTAACACCCGATTGGCCTATGATCTCTATTTAAAGAGCATAGAGAGTCCTTGGTTAGTTGATCGATTATGAGAAGCTCGTATGTAACTTTCTTTATTTTGCATAATAAATTGCTCCAAGTAGCTATTTGGCTGGGGTCATGGACTTTTTCCCTCTCTAGGGTTTTAACCATGTGACAAACATCGGTGTGATGATATGTGATCTATTTGTGTGAAGCGGTTGTTGAAGTCGTTCGGTCTTTTGGGAGTACCTTGTGTACCCGAACAAGATGTACAACAACAAAGTCTTAGGAATCCCATCCTCCTCGCATCTTACACCATCTACACATCCTCTGGATCTTCATCCAGTTGCCAATCAGCTCATCACCTTTTCTATATCTAGATTCTCCTCTTTGCAAGCATGGCTTCGAACATCAACCAAGATGCAAGAAAGTAGGGATGTTTTCCACTTCAACCAAGAGGAATGGGATGTATGAGAGGCCCACACTCCCCAATAATGTATTAGCCAATGTATTGGGCTCTATCCCCATGAATAACTAAATATTGAAGCAGATATATTAGATATATTATTATAAAGAATGAGCAACATTTATTTTTCTCTCTTTGGACTCATCCATTAGGTCCCTTTGTAATTAATGTAAAATTACATATTTCCTCCTAATGCGAAGAATTTTTCTTGTTCCATTCTTGTGTCTCTCATTCTCTTTTGGGTCTGAGTGTTGTATTTTGTTTTTTCCATTGAGAGGTGAGCCTATAAGTGCCTCACCTTTTCCTTTGCAATCGAATCTTCCCCCGAATGGTAGATCATAAACTCACATTACCAAAACCAATTATTACACCTCTGTTCATTTAAATCGAAATGCATTCAGGATCAAATCATGTAGGATTTAATAATAAAACAAAGCGAAAATGCTGTGAGTTATTAAGTAAGGGTTTCACCTCTTAGGATTCCCGGAAGGTATTCAACATAACCAATAGTTTAAACACAAACAAAGCTATGCTCTTTACATCCATTACAATATCACGTTAAAAAAACATAAACATATAGACACAGGCTGGGTATCCACGCCCACGTCCGAGCCAAGATTGATGCTCATGACCGTAAGGTAAGACCTAGCCACAACATTTAATAAACATGTACATCGAATATTTTACCACCACAAGAATACATTGCATAGAATACACATTCAAGATATTGGTGGTTCCATTGTAAGCAATGACACTGTAAGTAACAAAACTTGCCATAAAGATAAACACAGAGCTTCCATTAAAATTTAAAAAACAAACATTTCAATCGTTTCAAAATGACAAAGTGATACATAGATCCAAGTATACATTCGGACATTTAAAGCTCCTATTTTCCCAACGTTTACATATGGAAGATCCATGGAACGACTACCCAATCGCATCCATAAAATACCAGATTAATTATCATAACCCCAATGAAATGAATCAACTAATCGATACATTTACCCATCCACATCTCAAAATCTTTGTCAACAAACATGCAGTGGTAAGGTCCTTTCCAATTTCAGGGCTTACCCGATTAATGGTTCCACGGGAAATCTATGGAGTCACCATCAAGCCATGAAAGAGCCACGCTCTATCACCTGCACGAACCAACACATTTTAACAGTGAGTAAATATTTAAAGAAAAAGTGATTTGTTTCCATACATATTACCTATTAAATTATTGTGGTTTTGGGAAAACCTCTGCTAGATTCAAAAGTGAGGACACAGAGGTCTTTTAAATAAGGTCACATGGTCGAGTCGCATAGAGGATTCCACAAACCAAATGGAAGTAAAGTGACCATCATCCACCTCCAAATACAGGTAATAACATTAGAAATTTTAGAGACAGAGCATAAAACCATGTAAAAAAATGTCATTCAAAGATAACAAAGGTCACCGAATGCACCATTGTGTAAAAAAGAGTCCCACAGAGAAAATGTAATAACCCAAAATTTCATAAAAATTTAAAATTTTTAAAGTGACATAAAATGTCTAAAGTCGCAGCTAAGTAACTGCTAATGGTTAGCGAAAAATGAAACAGTTTATAAAATATCATGGGATATTTTCATTAAAAGAATCTGTAAACTAAAGGATGTAATCTTAAACACCTTTTTTAATATTATTAATGAATTAACAACTTTAATTTTATTAGAGTGAGAAAAGGACTTGCATTAAGCTGCTGCTAGATATACTGATGATTTACTTTTGTCAAGTAGGTAAGAATTATTGTTTGAGATCGAGGCTTACTTACCGTTCTGCTAACTCAATTGGACTACTGGTTCCTTACAGTTTTAGCAGGTAAGCGTAAGATTAGTAGGTGTTATTTTAAATTATGTTGAGAAAATTACTTTTCTAGCATGTTAAGATGCTAGTTTAAGAGAAGGTTAAATAAGCTGCTTTTCTACAGGAAGGTAAAGTCAATTCTTTTTCTGTTGTTTTAAATTCATAGTTGTATTTATAACTAACACCGTAATAACTTTTTATCAAACCTAAACAAGGGTTTAAATTGGATGGAACAAGTATTAACCAAAGTTCCTTCAATCGTATGAAGATTATCTTCTGCAAAAATAAAGAATATGGTTTGGTTTTCTTGTGTTTACAGAACTGGTTATTTATACATTCCCATAGAGAGAATAGAGTTCATGGTTTTGGCTTAACTTTACTTCAAACTGTTTAGTGTTCTTGCAGCTATTCTCACTTCATGACTCACTAGAAGTCATTCTCTTAAAGAACGATCAAGTTACCTATGTTTATCAAATTTAGATTTAACAATGCTTGTTTAGAATTTCAGACATGAAGTACTTAGTAGTTCCTATATCATAATCCCAACCTACTTTTATTGTATAATAGTTACTGGAAACTCCTATGACTTAACATCAAACGGTGCAAATTATTTTACCTTAACCTAGGTCTTTTCATTAACTAAGGATGTTTTCTTATTTACTTTCTTATGCATGTTCCATTTACAACTAGAATGCTCCTTATCTATGACTAAGACTTAATGCAAACTGATTAGTAGTCTTCGCATGATCTTTATACAAAGTTTTAGTAAATGAATAAAAAAGGAACTATTAAAACTTGGAAAATAATCTATAATACTTCGTATCATAAGTAATGGTTTGGGACCTATGCTTTGCAAATATTCATGGCATAATGTATATATCATTGGCAATCAGATGTTAAATAGTTTTGGAATGATTGTTGGTTTGATAATTTGAAATTGTTGATTACAGCGATGACAATAGGTTTCGACCCACCCTTGTTGAAATTATTGGAAGGGAATTTGGACTCTTTGCATCCACCCAAGTGTTGACTTAAAACCTCGAAACCCTTATTCATTTGCATTGCAAACTGTGGGTTCCTCCCTGTGCTAGCTAAGCTGAAGGCTCACAGACATGAGAGGCCTGAAACTACCTTCAAACCTTTGGGATTTTGCCTGCACATACTATGCGGTGACTATTGGGACAAGTCATCGATGGTTTGGTTTCTCTGAGTGTTGAAAGATACAGTGCGAGTGTAGTTGTTAGCTTTTCATTGTTGCCTGAAGAATGCACTTGTGTCAATCCTGCAACTATTCCCATATAGCTTCTACATTGTATACTTGAGTGGGTTTTCTTTCTTCCTCCTTTGTATAGGTGACTTCAATGTTTCTTTCCTTTCGGTTGGGTACCGACGTGACCTAGTGTGGCCATCTCTTCTCAATTTCGACTCCTAGTTTAACAGGTAAATACTTACCCTTACTCGGGTTTTCATTTTTTTTCTTACGAGGGTTTTACAACTTTATGCAAACAAGCAATTAAAATGATTTGGTTTGGAACTTTTAGGTTCCTTCTACCGGTTCCAATACTGTAGGTGGAAATGAACTCATACTTCATTCCTTTCATGGGAGTCCAACTGGTAAGCTCCTATTCCATCGAGGGTTCTTCCTGCGTGCGGTTGTGGTTTTTGGAAGTGGTCCTATGGTTGAAAAGCACGGCCTCGGTTCTCTGTTAGTTATGTTTCAAGGCTTGTTTATTACTTGTCAATGTTTTTAGAAACCCTCAAAGGGTATTTCCTATAGAATGAAGAAGGATCTGGAAGCCATGATGTAAAATGGTTTTTATCTTGTGTTTTCAGCCTTGTGGCCTGAACAATGTAATTGCTTATTTTTTTTAAACGATTGAGCTCAGCTCTAACTCGTTGATGCTATCGACCTTTGTCTAGTTTATTTTAATTTTTACCATGGATTCTGTAGGTGAACAAAGACTTTGGAACACTCGATATTTGTAAATGTTTTAAGGTTTTTACCTGTCAATAAAAAAATGGTTACTGTTCGATATATATATACATAAGCCACCATGAATTTCTCTTGAGGAAATTCATTCACCTTGAATGATCACCCCCAGAATGAGCATCCTTAGCTGTCTTCAATGGGAAATTTTATAGAGATGCCTAGGTCTTCTGGGTCAGATTTCATTTAATGAGCCACCAGCTCTGATTCCACTTTATTAGGGAATCATGACCACAAATATAGGGAAGTTTCCATATGCAATAGTTGGAAGTAGTTTGAGGACACTGCCACTTGTCAATGTACTGTCCACCGAGTCTCCTCCACCAATTGACCAATAAACACTCTTTTAACAGCTTCCCTAAGCTGTTGTCTCATCATTTATTTATTTATAAATAAAATATTTTGAATTACATTAATTATTCTTGACCCCACTGGGTCATCAATTACAAACTTAGCATAAAATATAAAACAATCTTCCTCAAATAAAATTATATTGTTTTTTCAAATTGGGGCATGCGACATACACACCCCCTTAAATTATAACATCGTCCTCAATGTTATTTATTCCTTGTCCTCAGAGTTCCTCTGAAATAGAATTGGATACGCATCCCACATATGACTTTCCAATTCCCAGGTGGCTTCCTCTGGACTAAGGTGCTTCCATTGCACCTTCACTTAACCAATGGTGCGGTTTCGAAGCGAGACCTCTCTCTTCTTGAGAATACAGTCCGGTTCCACTAGAAAATCTCCTTCGGGTTCCACCTACACATCATTCCAATTAATAACATGAGTAGCATCATGTACATTTATTTGAATACAAAAATGTGAAAAAGATTGTGACCTCTTAAATTTGGTGGTAAAGCCAACTGATAGGCTACCTGTTCGATACTGGATAGTATTTCAAAAGGACCACAATATCGAGGTGCTAGGTTGGCACAACTACCTAGCCTCAGAGAACTCTTTTTGGGTCTTACCTTAATGAAAACATGTTCACCTACGTGGAAGTCCTTTGGAGTTCATTTAAAGTATACTTGACTTTTCTATCGATCTTGCGCAATTTTCAAATTACTTTGTACCTATTTTACAATTAATTCCATTTCTTTCAATAATTTGGGTCCTAATACTAACTTGTCCACTGGATTACTCCAAGAGATGGCGGTATTGCATTTCTTTCCATACAGAATTTCGAAAGGAGTGTACCTAGATGAAGCTTGGTAATGATTGTTGTAAGCAAATTCTACGGGGTGTAGATAATATTCCCATTTACCTGGATGCTCCTTTATATACATTCTAAGTAAATCCTCCAATACTTTATTTACTCTTTCAGTCTCTCCATCAGTTTGAGGATGGAAAGAGGTACTAAATTTTAACGTAGTATTTAATCCTTTGAACAAATATCTCCAAAAATTACCTGTAAATTTAGGGTATCGGTCTGAAATTATCACCTTCGGTATTCCATGCAACCAAAAAATTTGTTTTAAGAAAATATCAACAATATTTGCAGCTTTATATGTAGTTTTTTACAGGTATAAAATCAAGGCTAACTATCTCCCATTTCCAGCTAGGGATAGGCAATGGCTGAAGTAGTCCAGCTCAATGATGATGTTCAGTTTTTACTTGCTAACATTCAAAGCATATAGAAATATACTCTTCAAGTTCATTTCTCATGTTTGGCCAGAAATAATCTTTTTTTAGCATGGTGATAATTTTCTGATAACCTGGATGCCGTGAATAAGGGGTTTTATGAATTTCGTTTAAAATCAATAACTTAATCTTGGGTACATTAGGTGTGTATAATATTTCTTTATACATTAATAATCTTTTTTCATCAAGTTGTACCCTGTACTTAGACTTTCTATTAGATTTTCTTTTACTTTTGCTTGTAGCTTTAGGTAATTTTCATCTTATTCTATTCCCACTTTAAGCCGTTCTTCCAAATATGTTGTATAAGTGCTGATAGTTGCTATAAAATTCAGCTTTGCATTTCTACTTAATGCATCAACAACTTTATTCTCCTTTCCTTTGATGTGTTGAATTTCAAAATCGTATTCACTGAGAAAATCTAGGCACCTAGCTTTCCTAGCATTCAAGTTAGGTTGATCTAACAGGTATTTCAATCCTTTATTATCCATAATTAAGATAAACTTCCTTCCAATTAAATGATGATGCCACATCTTTAAGGCATGTATGACAGCAGCTAATTCTAAGTCATAGGTCGCATAATTTTTCTCATGAATCTTCAGTTTCCTGGACTCATAAGCAATGGCATGTCCACCTGAGTCAATACTCCACCTAAACCGTCATGCATGTGTTAGTACATACTATAAAATATTTATTAGGGTCAGCAATTCTTAAAATTGGTGCGGTGGTTAATAAGGTTTTTAACTTTTTAAAACTGTCTTCGCACTTCTGATTCCAATCAAATTTCTTCCCCTTTTTCTACAATTAGGTTATCGAATTTGCAATTCTTGAAAACCCTTTGATAAAATTCCAGTAATAACCGATAATCGCCATGAATGATCGGATGTCAGTTACGTCTTTTGGGACTGGCCAATCTTCGATTGCGTTTATCTTTTCGGGATCCACCGAAATTCCTTCTTTAGTCACCACATGACCTAAGTATTGGATTTTATTTTTAAAGAAGTCACATTTACTAAATTTCGCAAAAAGTTGATGCTCTTGTAACTCTTTCAAGACAATTTTTAAGTGTTCTTTATGTTCTTCTTCATATTTTGAATAAATTAATATGTCGTCAATAAATACGACCACAAATTTATCTAGATATTTGTGCATTACATTATTCATTAGACACATAAAAATAGCTAGACCATTAGTAAGACCGAAAGGCATAAGGACAAACTCATAATGTCCATATTGAGTTCTAAAAGTTGTTTTAAAGATGTCTTAATCTTTAATTCGGACCTGGTGATATCCATATCGTAAGTCAATATTTGAAAACACCGTGGCTCGGAGTAGTTTATCAAACAGATCATCTATGGGAGGTAATGGGTATCTGTTCTTGAGAGTCATTTTATTTAATTGATGATAATATATGCATAGTCGTAGAGTTCCATCCTTTTTCTTAACAAAGATGACAGGTGCCCCGTAGGGAGACACACTGGGTCTAATATAATTATTATCAATAATTTCTTTTAACTGTGACTTAAGTTCATTTAGTTCAAGTATATTCATCCGATAAGGGGATTTTGAGCTGGGCACTGCACCAGGTACTAGCTCAATAGTAAAATCGAATTCCTGTTTCGGAGGCAGTCCTAAAATTTCTTCTGGAAATACATCTGACTATTCCTTTAGAACTGGTATATCCTCCAATTTTAATTTATCTATGTTGTTCATTTTTTCTTCATCACTTACTGTTATTGCATAAGCCTTATAGCCTTTTCTAATAGCTCTATTAAGCTGTAGAGCAGAGATGTGCCTTACAAATGTTTTCGTAGGTATTCCCATTACACTTATTAACTTTCCATTTCTATTTATGCAAGTAAAGGTTTTATTGAAGCAATTCAAGACCACCCTATGCTGCTCTAACCAATCCATACCAATTAGTATATCATATGAGCCTAAAGGTAATATATTGAGTTTAAAAAAAGTTTTAAACTTATCCATAGTTACTGCACAATTCTTTACAAAACTAATTACCTTTCTCTTTGCACCAGTATCTAACTGAACTAACCAAGAATTTGCAAACTTTTCAACTGGAAGCTTACACTTTTAGACCAAATTTGGAGAAATATAGCTTAAACTAGCTCCTGGATCAATTAAAATAGATATAGGTATTTTATTTATCTTACCTTCCACTTCCACCATGGAAGTTTGATAGTATGCTTGTTGATTCCGTAATGCTGCATTTATCCTGGGCATTGTCCTTGCTAGATCACCAATAGTCATCTCCTCCTGTATTGTGTGGATGTTGCTAATAGTCTTCTTCCGATTGGGACATACTGATGCATAATGCGTACCATTGCATTCCCAACACTTTATGGGTTCTTTTCGTTCAAATTTATTTGTGTAGTTACTGTGGTTATTAGTAGATTCTTTATTCTTTTGATTATTCTGATTGGTCTATGAATTACTTTTATTCCCTTGGTAATTCTCTTTAGAAAAGTTTCTGGTGTTATTATTTTTAGAATTTCGATTAGGTACAAACTCTTTCTTCTTTTGTTCAAAGTTATTATTTCTTTTGGCCTTCCAGTTCGCCATACTACCCTTTTTACGATTCTGTTCAAAACATAAATTCACTTTTCTCATGGATGCTTCTAGAGTTTTCAGATTGTCATACTCAATATTGTCCTTTATATGATAAGGTAAACAACTAAGAAACCACTGTACCTTAGGTTTCTCACCCACAATGTATGCCACGTACATGAGTAGACTTACAAATTTACTATTCAATTCTTTCATATTCATTGTACCTAGTTTTAACTCGTACAATTCCTTATCCTTTTCCTCATAATACTGTTCAGATAAAAATTTCTTTTTGAAAAATTTCTTGAATGTGCTCCAATTTATGTTTTTTTCTCTTATACCTTTTACTCTTTTCAAGTCCTGCCACCATGTATCATCCTTTCCCGTAAGATTATAAATAGCCATCCTGGCCTTTAGTTGATTAGAATAGTTATAAATTTGGATGTACTTCTTCATCCCAGATAGCCAGGATTCTGCTTCTTCCCCCTTTTCAGTTTCTCCATTAAATGTTGGCGGATAGCAAGAGATTTATTCATAAGGTTTATATTTTCTTTTCCTAGTATGGTGGTTATCTTCACTATTGTCACTAGTGTAATGAGAGTTGTGTTTATCACCATATACTTTAGTAGGTGTTGTTTTAAATTACATTGAGAAAATTACTTTCCTAGGATGTTAAGATGTTAGTTTAAGAGAAGGTTAAATAAGCTGCTTGTCTACAGGAAGGTAAAGTCAATTATTTTTCCGTTGTTTTAAATTCATAGTTGTATTTATGACTAACACCATAATAACATTTTATCAAACCTAAACAAGAGTTTAAATTGGCTGGAACAAGTATTAACCAAAGTTCCTTCAATCGTATGAATATTATCTTCTGCAAAACTAAAGAATATGGTTTTGTTTTCTTGTGTTTAAAGTACTGGTTATTTATACATTTCCATAGAGAGAATAGAGTTCATGGTTTTGGCTTAATTTTACTTCAAACTGTTTAGTGTTCTTGCAGCTATTCTCACTTCACGACTCACTAGAAGTCCTTCTCTTAAAGAATGATCAAATTACCTATGTTTATCAAATTTATATTTAACAATGGTTGTGTATAATTTTAGACATGAACTACTTAGTAGTTCCTATATCATCATCCCAACCTACTTTTGTTGTATAAGAGTTACTCGAAACTCCTATGACTTAACATCCAACGCTGCATATTATTCTACCTTAACCTAGGTATTTTCATTAACTAAGGATGTTTTCTTATTTACTTTCGTATGCATCTTCCATTTACAACTAGAATGATCCTTAGTCATGACTAAGACTTAATGTAAATTTATTAGTGGTCTTTGCATGGTCTTTATACAAAGTTTTAGTAAATGAATAAAAAGGAAACTATTAAAACTTGGAAAATAATCTATAATACTCTGTATCATAAGTAATGGTCTAGGACTTACGCTGTAAGATCCCTCCTAGACCCGTGAATGTATTGTAACCTTTTTTGCTTGTTATTGTAATTGTCTTCTGGTGAGGAGCCCAAGGCCAAGGCCCCACCAGTAAGACCTTGTATCCGATACTACCCTAATTTTTTTAAGAGACTTAAGGATTGGATGTAGCTTGACGTCGGGCCACCGAAAATCCACTACGGAAGATCCCAAATAACATCCCAGGTCGAAGTAAGCCGAAATGGACTGCCTTACCTTTTGGGGCTTTATGTGTGCCTTTCCGACTGGGACACCATGGCTTGGCACCTAACCCTAATTTTTTTTTAAAGCTCGATCGAGGGAGCTGCACTCATTGTTAGCATTAACATAAGAATTAAGAGAGTGATAACCAGTGATGGAATGTTCCATCTGAAGGAGCATCAAACGTTTCAAATAGGTATATTTATATATATATATATATTAATTAATTAAGGTATCAAACAAAAAAAACAGGTCCTACTATAAAAGGGGAGGGAATCAATATGGTCATAAGGATTGACAATAGTGACAAAAGACATTGGGTATGAAGTATTTAATATATACATACTTATACACGCTTATATTAGGAGGTTACGTATGAAAAGAATTTCATACCCAAATGGTGGAAACCATTAATTGTTTTACGGCAAATATTTTGGAGCCATTAATTACTCCCATAATTGATTTTGACCGTTCCACCATTAATTGTTTTACGGCAAATATTTTGGAGCCGTTAATTACTCCCATAATTGATTTTGACCATTCCACCATTAATTGTTTTACGGCAAATATTTTGAGCCGTTAATTACTCCCATAATTGATTTTGACCGTTCCACCATTAATTGTCTTACAACAAATATTTTGGAGCCGTTAATTACTCCAATAATTGATTTTGACCGTTCCACCATTAATTGTCTTACGACAAATATTTTGAGTCGTTAATTACTCCCATAATCTATTTTGACCGTTCCACCATTAATTGTTTTATGGAAAATATTTTGGAGCCGTTAATTACTCCCCTAATTGATTTTGACTGAGGAGAAACATTGTTTATGGAGAGGGAAAAGAATGCAACCATAACAATCCTTCTGGTATATAGGTTTGCATTCCGGTAAAAATCTTTTTACGGTGACATTCTCCCTTTTAGCAAGGAGCCTGCATTTCTCATTGGGGCATTCTCTTGGGTTATGGGGTTTTATTTTCTTCCAGTCACCGGCGTCCAACCATTATGGTGGGAGTTGCAAGCATACTCCCAATTGGAGAATCCAAGGGAAGGAGAGTATGTCTGAGTTTTGGTCCTTAAAACATAAAGGAAGCAATTTGAATGGGAAAACGCTGCCATGATTGTGCTCTTGTTTATCTCTGCCTTATCTCAGACTCGTAAGTACTGTGTGCCCTTTATTTTAGAACTCTCCACGAATTTGAATCTCTCAACACGAGAGTGTCTGGCTGCATGTGAATCTAGGTAGTAGGTTACGGCTTTTAAATTTATGACTATCTGCTGGTAATTAAAAATTGAATCTCTCAACGTGAGAATGTCTGGCTACATGTGAATCCAGGTAGTAGGTTACGGGTTTTAAATTATGACTATCTGCTGGTAATTAAAAATTGAATCTCTCAACGTGAGAGTGTCTCGCTGCATGTGAATCCAGGTAGTAGGTTACGGCTTTCAAATTGATGACGATCTGCTGGTAATTAAAATTTGAAGCTCTCAGCGTGAGAGTGTCTGGCTGCGTGTGAATCTAGGAAGTAGGTTTCGGCCTTTAAATTGATGACTGTCTGCGTGTAGAAGTCTTTGCCCTTTATTTTTTATAAACATTAAAATCCCTCTACGTAGGGTGACTATCTGCTGCTAATTCGTTAAGTTTTGAAGCTCCTGGCACTAGGGTGATCCTCCCCGTGTGGACCCAGGTAGAGGCTCCCTTCCTTTGTTATTGATAACTATTCACATCACCAGCCGTTAGATGATTATCTACGTAAGAATCTATATTTCTCTCTCTGCGTTCTATTTAAAAGGGAAAATCATTCTAGTAGCACATATTCACGACCGACACCTATAAGTTAGCATGTTCTCTTTCTGCCCTTGAAAGAGAATTTGTTCTACTGTGAATTCCTATTGTTTTGAATTAAATTTTAATGTCGTGTTGATTATAATGTGGCCAGAAGGCCTGTTTTGATTGTATAGAAATCCCACTTATGCATAGTGTGGGGATAGTTCAGGAAGACTCCTTGAGGAGGAGACCACGATTGGGACCAAAGATGTATGACAGCATTTGCAATTGCATAACTTTTAATAAAAAATAAATGTCACGGGTCTCTGAAACTTTTGGTGGATGTAACCCCAAGGGTGGGGTGAACCACGTAAATTGGTATTGCGTCCTCATACGTGTTTGAAGGGATTCATCTTATATATTTTTATGTGGCTGTTTATGTGATCTTTTTGCCTTTTACCTTACATATTTTGTGCCTTAATGTGTCTTGAGTATACAATATTCTGCAATATGTGTAGGCGGTTCTTTTGGGTTGGACTTGTTGTTATTCATATACTATCTTGCAAACCCTAACGTTGACAGGGTGATCTGTGGAAGCCATAACAACAATAAAATTTTATGCATAGATCCTAAAGCTGTTCAATTAATGTATAAGTTTACTTTTAGCAGGATGATATTACCAGTACGCCCTCTTATGCCACCATTGGAATTAAATGTTGAAAGGTTTCCTAATAACCAGAATATTGGCAAGCTATAAGTGAGCTCAGGACTTATGATAAGCTTGTAAAGGTGCGGCGTGGTGTTTATATAGCGTTAATTGATACCGTGATATTTGCCAAGTTTATTTTATGCATGCATGGTGTTATAGCTTAATGATCAGATGCTGGTGATTTGCAAATAGGAAGTATATGCCTCCACTATTCGCATACGAAATTGATAAGGTTTTAAATGCAAACTTTATATGCAGGCATTGTGTTACAGCTTAGTAATCTGATATCTGCGAATAGGGATTTTATATGCCCTCTACTATTTCGCAACTGGAAATTGATAAGGTTGAATTTACAAAATTGATATTATAGATATGTAAGCGTTGGGTAGCCACTAAATATTAAAATTCACACTTACATATAGGTGCCTTGATTTGCAAATAAGGTGGTCTATGCCTCTGCGATTTCATTCCTGAAAACGATGTGGAACATGCTTCTTATTTAGTGTTGATGATATCTGTAGATTATGTTTGTTTTCGTAACCTGAGCAATTAGGTTAAGCCTAAGATTTGGATTTTTATATGCCTATGCTACAAATCAGTAAAGATTTTAGTGAGTATGTTTTGTGCTGGCACGCCTGTCTTTATTTTATTTCGCTGGGATCTTCAGTTGCTGAAAGTTAAAATTTATTTTCTGATTCTCCTTTCTAGTTTGAATCATTTTTGGTAATACAATGCTTTGGATCCATGATTGATAGCTGAATCGTTTTCGTTTAAAAGCCAAAGAAGTAATAGCAAAAAAAAAAACAAACTTTACCCCTTTTTTCATCCACCATGGCATTAAGTACTAAGAGGTATGCTACAAGTGGTATCAGAGCCAGCTACAACACTGGACCTCAAGAATGGGCTAACAAGATAGTTTTGCAGGATCACATTCAGAAGAAATTGTGGCAGTTCATACTCTTTTGGGGGTTTCTTGAAAGAAAATTGATTTAGGGTTCTCTAGGGAGAGTTCTAGGCCCTACGTGGAAATACTTCTGGCATGACCTCCTTGAAGTTGGGGTAAATATTACAAGGGATCGCATGTAGAAGCTTTCGGAGCAGATCCAAGCCATCACGATTTTCTTGGAGTAGCATACCAGGATTTGGTATCTAACATTCTGACCCTATACATGATAGAATTTTTTATCATAATGATTGCTTTGGCTTTCTTATTTCTATTAGATGCTGCATACCATGATTCGGCAGCTAGTGCCTCTACCCTTAAAGCTTTTAAAATTTTACCACAGCATTTTCTTGAAATTACTATGATGACAATTTGGTTGATGCGGTATTTTAATTAGTGCAGAGAGAATGAATAATCTCAGTTCCTGCATGCAGAATTATCAGTTCCCATTTGATTTCTATGAAAGTCCTTATGGTTTGCTGATCATCAATAGGATAAAAGGACCCCGAAAGAGGGTATCGAGGGCGTTGGAAGATCTAGGGTTTCAGCCTTTTTATGTGTTATTCTGGTAAACATGCTTTGCGTCATTCTTACTCATTGTTGGTGAAAAATCAACCCCCCCACGACGATTGTTTAGTGTTCCCAAATACTGAGAATTTTAGTTGTGCAATTTCGTCTTGATTTTTCATCTCTGAATTCTTTTAATGATATCGATCCCATGCAAATCCGTGACTTTAGCTTGATGGATTGGGAAGGTCTCTCTGTTCTCACGCGCCCATACGGGCCTGGTAAATATTCTGCTGCGATTTCATTTGTTCCCAGTATTGATAAGATATTAATAATGATTGCTAGACTGCAAATTAACCATTCAATCCTGAATCTGGATCTGGGAAAAAGAAAAAGAAAAGAACATGTAGTATTGAAAATCGTAATAGAAGTCGATAGATGGAATTGATATGAAATGTTGCGAGTGATTTTTATTTTTTATTTTTTTATGGGTAATAGAGCGAAGCATGAGCTGGAGTATTTTATCTTACCTCGACTCCAAATCAGACCTGGTATATACACCAAATCCTGATGCTCATGGAAGTTGGTTATAAGAACTGTCATGCAAACAACGATCTTGTTTGGGTATGTGGATAAATCGATTTCTGTGTCAAATAATGCAAATGTTATGACTGGGATATGTTAGCAAAAATGTGTTTGGGATCTCCTGCGTTTGACATATGTTGTTATGTTATAGAATCTGGTATAACCACAGAGAATAGAATATGGAACCTCTTCAAGAGTCAAGTCCCTACCAAGTAAAAGGCTTTTGAAATCCCTTCTTCCATTAAGAATCCAGGATCTTGGAAGGACCCTGTCTGCAATGTTTTGTGTTGGAATTTTATTGTAATGACTGCGATGTGTTGTAATGAAGATTGCTTATTGGAATTCTATCCCAACGATAAAGATCAGCATGACTTCTTTTATTTGCTTTCGAGATGGAATATTGGTGGAGTTAACATATGTTCTGACCTGAATCTTTTGGCTGTCTTTAAAAGGTGGTGTGAATGGTGCAAAGAGTAACATTGCCTTATTGTTGAGTTGCACCCAGATCTGGTAAGCACACTCTACCACTGAGTCACCTACCCTTTTCATAATGGGTTTTCTGTTATAGAGTAAGGGTTGTGATACCAACAGAAGCCCTTTTTGGTTGCAACATTTGGACCTTTGAACAGGAAAACAGTAACATACTTTTCACACAGCATGGTTTTCTACTGATTTGTTTTCTTTTATAGAACTGCAAAAGGATAGGGCAAATAGTCACAAACACAAGCATTTTGTGGAACCACGGCTACTTCAGAGAAATAATAAATTGGCATAATTAAAGTGATGAGTATTCTGAAACTTTGTGTAGAAAACTGTGAAGAACTTTGTTAATCATTTTGTGGGAAATAACATGAATGATGTTGAATTATCGTGCAAATATTCTTTAAAGATTTCACAAATATCGCCAACAATTGCTTGTTTGAGACTTGGAGTTGTAGTTATTAAAGTTATGCATTAAATTGACAATTGGGGATTGTTCAGAATTAGAGTTATTTTTCAAAAATTATTAATGCAAGTCTACTTGCATGTATTTTGGCATTTCAAGATAGACAGACGTACCTCTAAGAAATAAACCAAAAGCATTTTAAAGTACAAGTGCAATCCAATTCTGCTGTGTGCAGCTTAATAATTGCAATATACTCATTATATTTAAGTCAAAGATAGAGGATAGGTGAAAGTACTGCTTACTAAAGCGAATTACAGCCTTAAACATATGCACCATAAGTCGTGTAGGCAATTGCTAGAGAATGTAGCTGTGGTGAGGCACTTGTTAATAGTTATTCAGTATATCATAGATTCAATGTTATAGGAAGCATATTTCAATTTATGCGTTGTTTTGAACAATCCTGACAGCATATGACAGCTTCATAACTTTCCAACATTGAGTCAATCATTTGGAAGTATGCGTGAATCTGAAAGGCTAGCAGGTAACTTCCCTGTAGGAAGCTGAGATGCTGCAGGAGTAGAAGTATTTTCTTTTCAAAATGGTTCAAATCCCGATTTTATATAATTTTGTTGCACTCCTTCAAAATATAAATTTTATTGCCTGCTTTTCTATTGATACAGAATAGTACAATTATAGAAGCAAATAATAAATTGAAGTTAATGTGTAAGGTGGTGGTTACATTGTCAAATATACCAAAGTTTATGTGGCTTCTTGTGAATGCCTTCTTGACAATTCTGGTATTAAAAAGATATTGAAAAGGCTCTATTTTTTTTTTTGATAAACTGATCACCTATGGATTGATTACAGGCATGGTAAATTGTGGCCCTGAGGAGTGTTCAAGCTCCTGAAGAGTTATGAAGATATGAGAGGAAGCTCATGTGAGAAAGTTCGTCACCACGAGGAAGTGGTGATGGAGGTAGTAGTTGAAAACTACCTTGTTTTTCCCCTGGCCAGCGAGGGACCACTATGCACTCTGGGGACGCCTAGATGTAAGACATTTCGGTTAAGACACGTTCCGCACACATTAGAGGACTGTCACATGAGTGGGGGACTCTGTGAAGAGAATAACCTCTAGGCGCTGCTGGGGTGTGCGAGAACGAAGCTGCCTCAGCTTGGTGAAGCACCCTGAATAGCACAAAAGGAGATACGCCTAAGGGTGGGTATCATCCTTGTGTTGGGTGGCTTGAAATGGTACTTGAAGTACTGTTAGCACTTGGAGTGCTGGGATGGAGGACATCTTGAAAAAATAATAATGCCAGAAAACTGGTATGTGCATTACAGGTAAATTGGTACTTATGAGGTAATATGCCTATTTATTGGCAAATAGAACTGACATGTATATTGGAACCATGGTGGAGTATGAAAATTGTATAGTGATTCTAAGTTTTACATTGTTCCATGTAAATATACAGGCATATGTATGATTCTAAATGCAGGATCCTGATAGGAAATACAAAGCAAGCAGTCAAAGACAAAAAGGGCAAAAGAGGATGACAGAACAGAAGAACGATGTTGTTTGAAAATAGAAACACCGAGGACGGTGTTAACTTTAGGGGGAGAGGATGTAAGATCCCTCCTAGACCTGTGAATGTATTGTAACCTTTTTTGCTTGTTATTGTAATTGTCTTCTGGTGAGGAGCCCAAGGCCAAGGCCCCACCAGTAAGACCTTGTATCCGATACTACCCTATGTTTTTTAAGAGACTTAAGGATTGGATGTAGCTTGACTTCGGGCCGCCGAAAATCCACTATGGAAGATCCCAAATAACATCCCAGGTCGAAGTAAGACGAAATGGACTGCCTTACCTTTTGGGGCTTTATGTGTGCCTTTCCGACTGGGACACCATGGCTTGGCACCTAACCCTAATTTTTTTTTAAAGCTCGATCGAGGGAGATGCACTCATTCTTAGCATTAACATAAGAATTAAGAGAGTGATAACCAGTGATGGAATGTTCCATCTGAAGGAGCATCAAACGTTTCAAATAGGTATATTTATATATATATATTAATTAATTAAGGTATCAAACAAAAAAAACAGGTCCTACTATAAAAGGGAGGGAATCAATATGGTCATAAGGATTGACAATAGTGACAAAAGACATTGGGTATGAAGTATTTAATATATACATACTTATACAGGATTATATTAGGAGGTTATGTATGAAAAGAATTTCATACCCAAATGGTGGAAACCATTAATTGTTTTACGGCAAATATTTTGGAGCCATTAATTACTCCCATAATTGATTTTGACCGTTCCACCATTAATTGTTTTACGGCAAATATTTTGGAGCCGTTAATTACTCCCATAATTGATTTTGACCATTCCACCATTAATTGTTTTATGGAAAATATTTTGAGCCATTAATTACTCCCATAATTGATTTTGACCGTTCCACCATTAATTGTTTTACAGCAAATATTTTGGAGCCGTTAATTACTCCCATAATTGATTTTGACCATTCCACCATTAATTGTTTTACGACAAATATTTTGAGCCGTTAATTACTCCCATAATTGATTTTGACCGTTCCACCATTAACTGTCTTACAGCAAATATTTTGGAGCCGTTAATTACTCCAATAATTGATTTTGACCGTTCCACCATTAATTGTCTTACGACAAATATTTTGAGTCGTTAATTACTCCCATAATTGATTTTGACCGTTCCACCATTAATTGTTTTACGACAAATATTTTGGAGCCGTTAATTACTCCCCTAATTGATTTTGACTGAGGAGAAACATTGATTATGGAGAGGGAAAAGAATGCAACCATAACAATCCTTCTGGTATATAGGTTTGCATTACGGTAAAAATATTTTTATGGTGACATTCTCCCTTTTAGCAAGGAGCCTGCGTTTCTCATTAGGGCGTTCTCTTGGGTTATGGGGTTTTATTTTCTTCCAGTCACCGGCGTCCAACCATTATGGTGGGAGTTGCAAGCATACTCCCAATTGGAGAATCCAAGGGAAGGAGAGTATGTATGAGTTTTGGTCCTTAAAACATAAAGGAAGCAATTTGAATGGGAAAACGCTGCCATGATTGTGCTCTTGTTTATCTCTGCCTTATCTCAGACTCGTAAGTACTGTGTGCCCTTTATTTTATAACTCTCCACGAACTTGAATCTCTCAACGCGAGAGTGTCTGGCTGCATGTGAATCTAGGTAGTAGGTTACGGCTTTTAAATTTATGACTATCTGCTGGTAATTAAAAATTGAATCTCTCAACGTGAGAATGTCTGGCTGCATGTGAATCCAGGTAGTAGGTTACGGGTTTTAAATTATGACTATCTGCTGGTAATTAAAAATTGAATCTCTCAACGTGAGAGTGTCTGGCTGCATGTGAATCTAGGTAGTAGGTTACGGCTTTTAAATTGATGACTATTTGCTGGTAATTAAAATTTGAAGCTCTCAGCGTCAGAGTGTCTGGCTGCGTGTGAATCTAGGAAGTAGGTTTCGGCCTTTAAATTGATGACTGTCTGCGTGTAGAAGTCTTTGCCCTTTATTTTTGATAAACATTAAAATCCCTCAGCGTAGGGTGACTATCTGCTGCTAATTCGTTAAGTTTTGAAGCTCCTGGCACTAGGGTGATCCTCCCCGTGTGGACCCAGGTAGAGGCTCCCTTCCTTTGTTATTGATAACTATTCACATCACCAGCCGTTAGATGATTATCTACGTAAGAATCTATATTTATCTCTCTGCGTTCTATTTAAAAGGGAAAATCATTCTAGTAGCACATATTCACGACCGGCACCTATAAGTTAGCCTGTTCTCTTTCTGACCTTGAAAGAGAAGTTGTTCTACTGCGAATGCCTATTGTTTTGAATTAAATTTTAATGTCGTGTTGATTATAATGTGGCCAGAAGGCCTGTTTTGATAGTATAGAAATCCCACTTATGGATAGTGTGGGGATAGTTCAGGCAGACTCCTCGAGGAGGAGACCACGATTGAGACCTAAGATGTATGACAGCATTTGCAATTGCATAACTTTTAATAAAAAATAAATGTCACGGGTCTGTGACACTTTTGGTGGATGTAACCCCAAGGGTGGGGTGAACCACATAAATTGGTATTGCGTCCTCATACGTGTTTGAAGGGATTCATCTTATATATTTTTATGTGGCTGTTTATGTGATCTTTTTGCCTTTTACCTTACATATTTTGTGCCTTAATGTGTCTTGAGTATACAATATTCTGCAATATGTGTAGGTGGTTATTTTGGGTTGGACTTGTTGTTATTCATATACTATATTGCAAACCCTAACGCTGACAGGGTGATCTGTGGAAGCCATAACAACAACAAAATTTTATGCATAGATCCTAAAGCTGTTCAATTAATGTATAAGTTTACTTTCAGCAGGATGATATTACCAGTACGCCCTCTTATGCCACCATTGGAATTAAATGTTGAAAGGTTTCCTAATAACCAGAATATTGGCAAGCTATAAGTGAGCTCACGACTTATGATAAGCTTGTAAAGGTGCGGCGTGGTGTTTATATAGCGTTAATTGATACCGTGATATTTGCCAAGTTTATTTTATGCATGCATGGTGTTATAGCTTAATGATCAGATGCTGGTGATTTGCAAATAGGAATTATACGCCTCCACTATTCGCATACGAAATTGATAAGGTTTTAAATGCAAACTTTATATGCAGGCATTGTGTTACCGCTTAGTAATCTGATATCTGCGAATAGGGATTTTATATGCCCTCTACTATTTCGCAACTGGAAATTGATAAGGTTGAATTTACAAAATTGATATTATAGATATGTAAGCGTTGGGTAGCCACTAAATATTAAAATTCACACTTACATATAGGTGCCTTGATTTGCAAATAAGGTGGTTTGTGCCTCTGCAATTTCATGCCTGAAAACGATGTGGAACGTGCTTCTTATTTAGTGTTGATGATATCTGTAGGTTATGTTTGTTTTCGTAACCTGAGCAATTAGGTTAAGCCTAAGATTTGGATTTTTATATGCCTATGCTACAAATCAGTAAAGATTTTAGTGAGTATATTTTGTGCTGGCACGCCTGTCTTTATTTTATTTCGCTGGGATCTTCAGTTGCTGAAAGTTAAAATTTATTTTCTGATTCTCCTTTCTAGTTTGAATCATTTTTGGTAATACAATGCTTTGGATCCATGATTGATAGCTGAATCGTTTTCGTTTAAAAGCCAAAGAAGTAATAGCAAAAAAAAAAAAACAAACTTTACCCCTTTTTTCAGCCACCATGGCATTAAGTACTAAGAGGTATGCTACATACGCTTTGCAAATCTTCATGGCATAATGTATATATCAGTGGAAATAATATGTTACATAGTTTTGGAATGATTGTTGGTTTGATAATTCGAAAGTGTTTATTGCAGTGCTAAATATAGGTTTTGACCCACCCTTGTTGAAATTATTGGAAGGGAACATGGACTGTTTGCATCCACTCAACTGTTGACTTAAAACCTTGGAACCCTTATTCATTTGCATTGCAAACAGTGGGTTCTTCCTTGTGCTAGCCGAGCTGAAGGGTCGCAGTCATGAGAGGCCTAAAGCTACCTTCGAACCTTTGGCATTTCGCCTGCACATACTATGCGGTGACTATTGGGAGAAGTCATTCATTGTTTGGTCTCTCTAAGTGTTGAAAGTTAAAGAATGAGTGTAGTTGTTAGCTTTTCATTATGGCCCGAAGAATGTACATGTCTCCATGCTGCAACTGTTCCCATATAGCTTCTGCATTGTATACTTGAGTCAATTTGCTTGCTTCCTCCTTCATAGAGGCGACTTCAAGGTTTATTGCCTTTCGGTTAGGTGCTGACGTGACCTAGTGTGGCCATATCTTCTCAATTTCGACTCCCAGTTTAACAGGTAAATACTTACCCTAACTCAGTTTTTCATTTGTTTTTATTACGAGGGTTTTACAACTTTATGCAATCAAGTAATTAAAATGATTTGGTTTGGAACATGTAGGTTCCTGCTACCGACTCCAATACTGTAGCTAGAAATGATCTCACACTTCAGTCCTTTCATGGGAATCCAAATGGTAAGCCTCGATTCCATTGAGGGTTCTTCTTGCATGCGGTTGTGGTTGTTGGAAGTGGTTCATGTGGTTGAAAAGCATGGCCTCGGTTCTCTATTAGTTATGTTTCAAGGCTTGTTTATTACTTGTCAATGTTCTTAGAAACCCTTAAATGGTATTTCGTTCAGGATGAAGAAGGCTATGGAAGCGATGATGTAAAATGGATTTTATCTTGTGTTTTCAGCTTTGCGGCCTGAATAATGTAATTGCTTCTTCTTTTTAAATGATAGAGCTCAACTCTAACTTGTTGAGGCTATCAACCTNTATATATATATATATATATATATATATATATATATATATTGCATAGTTTTTTTGTTAACGAGCCTGAGCCTCGACCCTTTAATTTCAAAGGCTATAAGCCATTCCTTACTATTTGATTATGTGTTTGCAAATTCTTTATATAAAATTTGAGTATTAAATTCTATTTTGAATAAGTTGCTCGTTTAATAATTTAAATTATTACCCTGTTTTTATAAGGATTTTCAATGCATAGTTTAAAGGAAAAGATTATTGTGTTTTAAGAGTAATATTTTACTCTGTTTGGCTCAAAGGGTTAATTAATATATAAACCCTACAATTCGATAATAGCACTATTTATTTAATGATTTTTACATTTGTTTTTTAATTCTCAGCTAAGAAGAATTAGGGTTTAATGCTGCATACTTGTAAATAGAATATATTTATCTTTTAGTAACTTCTGTGGTTTTAAATGGATTATAGTAGAATCCTTCTATCTTAGACAGAGACACACACTGTCTGGAATTCAATGTTATAAACATGTTTTACAAATTCTTTCTACCTGGTTTTTAGATGTTAGCCTATTTACTATACTTATGTATAATTATTAAACTGTAATCTCTATACTTTATAAAGAATACTAATACTAGAATTATTTCTATAATAATATTATTACTATTCTTTAACATACCTATATTTTTGTTTATAACTGAAGTAAATAAATGCAGACAATATCTAATACTTCTTTACAGTAGAAATCATAAGCAAACTAAGTAAAATCTAGTTACAGTTTTCATTCAAGTAAAAAAATCATCTTATTCACCTAAACACCCAGCTGTACTAGAGTACTGCTTGAGTCAGGCGTGGAAAAATACAGTATGGAAAGTCTAATTCTATTTTTTTCTCATTTTGCATATTCCTTTCTATTTCTTATCATCTGTAATTTACCAAGTCTAACATTACACATTTACACCTTTCTTTATAAACCCTAAAATACTAGCATGCCTGTAGTTAGAAACTAATAAACATTTTACTGCAGACAGTAAACAAATATAATAACATAAAGCAAATAGAACCTGTCGATGATAAGAAGACAATAGCTTAAGGAGGTTGTTCCTCCCAACCAAACTCCTGGAGAGCGCTCAAACAATGCTTACTCAGGACCCACGAGCTTGTTCTTGGTCTTCTTGGAAAAGAACTAGGTAGAGAATGTAACTTTAAGACCTCTGTCACCTGACTAGTCCAATTACCTCAGTAATTAAAATATGCTCACAGCAGTATGAACTTCAGCCTAAAAGCTGCAGTAAGTTTAGTCTCAGCAGTTAACCCCTCAAACTCACTATGTAGTAATCCTCTCCATTGAATTTCTCTTGAGTAAATTCATTCACACTAAATGATCACTGTAAAATACCTCTTATACCTTAATGCCATTATGTGTGAAAAAGGGGTAAAATTTTTGTTTCGTTGTTACTACAAAATGATTCAATCATGTTAGTGGCATATTTTACATGCCATTTCAATGAAGCATGTGCAATCAAAATCGGTAATGTCAAAACTACATGCATTGTAAAACAATCATTTGACAATTTACATCCATCCTCCTGTACAAAAACCAAACATGCAATTTGCATCGAATTGACTAAGATTGCTATTAATAACATAAAACAAACATGCTTATTATGCCTTTTAGTATTCACACGATTAAGTAATCCCCTCAATGGAGAAATACTTAGGTGTAGCAATTAACCTATCATTTGATACATACTCCACTGTTCCATTAACCACATTTTATCTACATTAACCTTCGACTAACAATATGGATCTCTCTTAAGCAAAGTGATCGATTCAACGGATTACTCATTGTTTATTTATAAGTAATGAATCATATGAGATGCAATTCCATTCATTCCAAAAGGATATATTTACAAAAACATTCAACCATTAATCTATTAGTGGTTTGGTTTGAAACTGCAAGCATTTTCGTCATCATAGTGAATTTAAAACAATACTATGTGCAGGCCAAAATCATTATCATAAATTTTCTTGATTATCTTCTATAGTAGAAAAATCCATTAACAAGGTTGCAGAACAGCATCACACGTACACAAAACAATGTGAGGAAAGTAGAACATTCAGACACATGAAAAAGAGACAGACACAAATGTACGTGGTTCACCCAATCAATCGGCTACGTCCACCAAAATGTATCATCATGTAATATTTATCCTTCAAGAATAATTACAATCTGTGACATCATTGTTTCCATTCTTTCTTACTATTATGATCATAGACTCACTTCCAACATCGAGTGGGAAGTGGAAGACAACAACTCTCTCTAAGGAAAACAATCAATTTCATCCCATGCCGAGATATGTAGTGGCATTCTTATAGTGGGATACTTCATCCACATATGTCTACATAATTTTCATTAAATGATTTTACCTATAGGCATACCCTAATAGGCTCTTATTTGGATTTAGTTTATCAGAGATAGTCTGTTCTTCTTCTTATCATATGAAAGACTTTGATTGGATGAAGGTGATCCTTTGCACCCATCCAGTATTATCACAATTTCATCCTATAGCTTCAACACAGACTTTGAAAAGATATATTACACCAAACATAACTATTTGATATATATATATATCATACCACTGCTCCTAAATGAGCACCATATCCAACTTTATCTCTTAATACTATATTATATGTTCATATAATATTAATTTCGCCAAGAAATCAACAAAAGATATCTTATGCCTAAATAATTGTTCCACAATACGATAACCCTAAGTTTGTATCTCTTAAGGCTATAATATATATTCATATAATATTAATTTTCACCTGTGAGTAGCAAAGATATTTTATGCATAAAGAACTCTTCCACAATATGACAACCCTAATTTTGTATCTCTTAAGGCTTATAATATATGTTCATATACTATTTATTTTCACCAAGAAGTGGCAAGGATATTTGATGCATAAATAATTATTCCACAATAATAACCATAATTTTTGTACCAAAACTATGTACATAAAGAGACACACATTGGTTTGTTTTCAAATTACTTTGGCATACAATCAAATCTGGAAAGATAAGGTCTTTGAACTCGAGAAAAATATCTCTACTATGTTGTTTTAGATTTTCATAAAGAAAACAAAGGGCGTCAAGGTGAAAGTGAGTGTCTGTTACGTTAACTTGTACAAAACCAAACATACCCGAGAAGCAGTGCAACCCAAAAATTCAAAAAATGAATATCCAAACAAGATACAAACGCGCCCTTGGGAAAAGGGGTCCTAACCAGGTTTTCCCAATTCGACAATTGCCGAGTCCATACTTAGGCATACCATAATTATGTATCAGTATGAAACTCTTACACAAATGAATACGGTCTGAGTTCGCATTACTACCCAATTCCTTTTAATAAAATAAGATTTATTAAACAAGACAGCGGGCCATTACTCGGCAACCACAAATAATTGTAACCCAAACCAAGTCACACATTGCAAACCCATTTCCAAGACCAATTCAACATATATGATGGACCACACATACGCAGAAGGTAATCACACTGGAATCTGAGTTTCTTTTCTTAGAAGGATCTGAGTTGGAAATACAGATCCAAAACGCGGCTGATGGATTACACACATGGGTTAAACTATTGGGAAAACATATCTATGGTTGATGCTAGATTTGCAGTGAAACTCCAAACGTGACCTAAGAATGCTACACGTCTTCTTAATCCAACACATCGAACAGATTCTAGGTGAAGAAATACACCACAATCTAAAATTTGTAACACATATTTAGTCCTACGCATACCAGTAAACTGATGCTAGATCTAGAATAAAAGACTAACATAAACCTTGGGAATGGTGGATCGATACTCCAAGACATTGCACCGTTTAGATGCAACGATTGGGTTTTAGAGGTAGAATACACGGGGATTGGGTTCTAGTTGTGGGAATGCACAATGATTTCCCCTCAAAACATCAGTAGTGCAAATACCCTGCCATTGCCACCAAAACCGTGGATTGGTTTTCTCACATAGTGATTTCAAGTAGTAGATAAAGGCAAAATTACCCATCCATTTCAAACCGTGGGTAGAGTTATTTTCTATGTAGAACCTAAATCCCCAAAAATACATACTAGAGAGAACACTCTCCCTATTACCACATTCATTAGTAGTCCACGTTATTAACAACAATTCTTTGCATCGTGGCATTAAAACACATGTATAAAGCATTCGGAAAAAGCGAAGAAAAATGCATTAGAGCTCATCAAAATTTAGATAGGTATCATAGATCATTGTGGTTGCAATGTATATATATATATATGAGCCAACCCTAACAGATCGCTATCTTGGTTCCTTATCTCAATTTCAGATGCAGCACACACCCTTCCTCATGCAAACGAAATTCCTCAAACACACGAAAACCCCAATGAGATGCAAAGTTGGTGATTTCCTTTAGCTCCCTCGTGCCCCCCTTCAAAGGAATCTTAGTAACCTATTTATAACAAAGGAGGGACTGATTTCTTCTTCCTAGGGTGCACCAAGATTTCCATGAATCAAGGCAGAAAATATGCCATCAACTTTGCTAAGGAAGTCTCCTTCAATTTGGAAATAAATTATTTTAGTCAATTAACCATCTAAATTACATGCGTCCCATCCTCAACCAGTCAAAATAACGGTCAAGGACAATAGGTGTAATTCACATTTTAATAATCTTTATTGTTGGGGGAGTAATTGAATTAATTACTTCTAGTTGATGGAAGACAGATAATTTTTTTATTGTCCTAGGTAAGTGTCCCTTATTTAAGTTATAATATCTCAAGGATAACCATTAGTTGGTTTGTTTTTCCATTTTTAAACCTTTAACCCTTGAATATTTTATGTTGCTAAAAATGATTGCACTCCCTCTATCTAGGCTTAATCGTAATAAGATTAAGTAACTAAGATACGGTATCTTAGCTGGGACAATCTCGACGAAGTAGGAATCCCATATTGGTGAGTCCTCATCTCCAAGAAGGCCATAATATAACCAACATGTAAGACTGCGTCATCAAGTTATGACTCCTTAACCATTCATTTTTAGTCGTAGTGGGATCAGTTTTCCATCGTTAAGTTGTGTCTAAGTCCTAGGTCTCCTAGGTTACCGCTTAGGTCAATAACTCATATAGATATCTCAGTCTTATTCTTGGTGGGGCCTTGGCCTTGAGCTCCTCACCAAGACAAATACTATAATTATTTTTACAATACAATGCATATAGGGTTATGCAAGTGGGACATTACATCCTTCCCCTCTTAAAAATAACACCGTCCTCGATGTTCCTATTTTTAGCTAATTTCCTTCTTTCCATGAGCCATCTTTCTTGCTTCGTCTATTTTGTTTTGATCTCCTTCGATCTTCCATATCTCTTCTGAAGTTGCTATTGTTCAAGACCTGTAGTTTCCTACACAAGGTTCCTGTCTAGTGCAAATTTTATTTCGTAATTCATGTCCAAAATTGTAATTCAATTTAAACAAGATCTATAGATCCTTTTTCTCTGTAACAATATGCAATTTTCTAGTTTTCATTGGCATCATAATACCCAATAATTTTCATAATGCAATTTATTCATCAATAAAACATAATTACTACCCTTTTGGGTGTTGGTTTTTATCTCCAACCTTTGGATAGTTATGTCATCCTCGACCTGAGGAAGATCCTTTCTTCATATTACACATTAAGCATGTAACAGTCTAATTACTTGGAAATTCGTTAACACGTTTTACATTTGTTTTGTTTTCCAAAATCCCTTGAGTTTCTTATCCATTCTTGTGTGGACTTACAACAATTTCTGAGGTTACTCTCCCTTTTAACCACTAGTTAAAAGTTTTCACCTATGTGACATCAAACATCATCCTGTCTTCCAGATGTCCAGTTTTGCCTAGGTCTTAATCTTGCCACACCATATGCCTAACACCAGTGCGCTCACATGGAAATCATTTTCCTAACACCATTGTGCTCCTACAGTATATATGCCTAACACCAATGTGCTCATGCGGCAATCACTTGCCTAACACCATTGTGCTCCCGCAGCATTCAATTTTTCCTTGTTCATACTTCGTATAAATTTCAACTTTGACTATTCATAACGCACACTCCTTGGTGCTGCGCATGACTTTACTATCATTGTCTTGATTTGTGAATCGACTACGTAGTTTAGACAAAGCATCTATCGATAACCCAAAATTTCATTAATTAATCATTAGAATTTAATAAGTTGCAGCAATTTTAATCATAATTCATTAGTTATAAAACCCTGTAATTCATCTAGAAAAATTACTCCTCACTTATTCTGAGAAAATGAGTGTAACTTATATACACAGGTGGATTTATATAACATATTGTACTTCGATTGTAGCAATGGTCATAATCTTGGTGAAGCATGCAATGTCAGTATGTAAACAACATCATCCATAGTTAAGCCTTGGTTATAAAAACTCGAGATTCAACAATTATAATAATTAAAACATCAACCATACTTAACCTCATTATTTACGGCAGTGAATATTTTTGTAATAGCCAACTCTGACTGATAATGTTGCTAGGATATCCTACAATGTTAGAATAAACATTATACAACATTCATTATTTTCAATATCAGTTTCTTTTAGACATCCTTACTCGTCTATAATTGGATAAATGCTAGTGAAGGAATATTTCAATTTTACACCACATTCATGTGTGGCAATGCTAGGGACACGGAAATTCCAATGACATCAGTAATTCAAGGTAAACCATAATTCCATATCTCAGCTACTTATGTCATATCTTACAACTTTTCTAGTTCATCAGAATGCGATCCTTTATATATATGCACTCTTTCTATACAATTAGTAACATTAGGTACAACACATCATGCTATTTACCTTAGCTGGATTGTATTCGAAGTTCATAAGCCGTCTGGTTCCCTTTTCTTGAACAAATACTGTAAGGAATGTTGGCATTCTTGTGAAAATGTATAAGAGATCAATAATGCCAATGAAGATGTATAAACAATTGCATAACCCAAATTCTTGCACACTAATAATTATATATAAAATACATTATGACAGTGTTATTATTGTAACTAACTTGAATTCTCTTCCCAACAACTATGAAATTCAAGTCCTACCCTTACTTATCATCCATTTAGTATGCTAATGATATTCAACATTCACAAGTTGACCAGCAACTGCTGATCATGAAGTTAATATTCACTTTTATCGTTACACATAGGTTTAAAACCAAGATAGCATTCACTTCTCTCATCATTCACTTGTTATGCGTAACAACTAACCATTTCCAAGTTTATTAGTTCACGATAGCCAGACTAGATTTACAATATAAAAAAACATAATTCTTCCTTATGACATATGCATTTAGGACCCCAAGTCGTATGCTAGTTATGTGCATACATATAGGTGAAAGAGTTTTGTCCAAACTAGTGGACCCAAATCTTGAGAAGCACTACTTCCTCCTACCTTTGATCTAAATGCTCAATCATTAACTTTGTTTTTGGCTATAATAAGTCATGCACCTTAACCAAATTATTCCATTACCAACATCTATATGCAACTGTAACCGTTTGACTAACATGTATCGATGTATCCATATGATTTAGTGCAACTTGTTTGTTCCTGGTTTACATGAAATTCCAAATGTAAAGAGGTGTTTCATATTTTATATAATGTTAGTATTGGTAGATTTAACACCACTAACATTCATTTGATCCAATTTTCATTTTGTATAATCTTGACAATATAATATATGCCCACTAATTTGGCATTTCTTTCCTTTGTGTTTAAACCATTTTACTATATATGATAGTTTGCATCCAAATCTTTTAGAGAGTTTCAAGGGTAATACAGTTACTCCTAAATAATCAACTTATCAACTTACTTTTAATAGTTACCTTGATATATTCAAGGAATTTGGGTAATTTATATACATATACATATATATATAACCATATTCCCTCACATAATGATACCTCTAAGACTTTGGAGTATACTCTCATGAGCCACTTACATTTATTTATTACAAATAAAAAACCCCAAATTAGATCGATAAGACTTAAAATCAATATCCAATTCTCATTAAAATCTTTAGCAGTCCCATATTTTATTGTTTGTGACGTAACCCTTTCCCATTAGTCCTTAACAACAATTCTTCGACGGTTCTTAATGTAACCTATTACAATTTGTCGACCTTGCAGTTCTAAGAATCCTTTATATACCAAAAGTCATTAATAGTGGGTTCAACTATGCATGTAGGTTTCAAGGTCACTTTTCAGCCATTCAAAATCCCACATTACTATTATAATAGAAACTACTATAGTACTTTCATCGACCATGAGTTTGTCCAAGAATACTTCTGTACTTCACTAAGAATTTATTTGTGCACTTCAAATAGAGATGAAACAATTGTCTTAGCCATTCATAAACCTCTTTGAAAGTAATCAAGGAAATAACAAGATACCTATGTACTTATGTCATCGGCCTTTCGTGGAAGTGGAAAAATTAATGGCCATCTTCATTGTGATTTTGAGAAGATGTTCCACCTTCTCCTGCACAACTACAAGGTCAATAAATATCTGCATTTGGTACATCTGAAGGTACATGTATTGTAGAACAGTGTGAACTTGTTGATCTCTGTTATCACAAGGAAAAACTCAATCATTAGTTTCAAAATGAAATATGTAGGAGCATTGTGATCCCAAATAGGCCCAAGTGTTTCAACTCTCGCTCTAATACCATCTATAAAATACCTCTTATACCTTAATGCCATTATGTGTGAAAAAATGGGTAAAATTTTTGTTTCGATGTTACTACAAAATGAGTCAATCATGTTAATGGCATATTTTAAATGGCATTTCAGTGAAGCGTGTCTAATCAAAATCGATAATGTCAAAACTACACGCATTGTAAAACAATCATTGACAATTTACATCCATCCTCCTCTACAAAAAACAAACATGCAATTTGCATCCAATTTAGTAAGATTGCTATTGATAAAATAAACCAAACATGCTTATTATTCCTTTTAGTATTCACATGATTAAGTAATCCCCTCAATGGTGGAATACTTAGGTGTAGCAATTGACCTATCATTTGATACATACTCCAATGTTCCTTTAACCACATTTTATCTACATTAACCTTCGACTAGCAATATGGATCTCTCTTAAGAAAAGTGATCGATTTGATGGATTACTCATTGTTTATTTCTAAGTAATGAATCGTATGAGATGGACTTCGATTCATAGCAAAAGCATATCTTTACAAAAACATTCAACCATTAATATATTAGTGGTTTGGTTGGAAATTGCAAGTGTTTTCATCATCATAGTGCATTTAAAACAATACTATGTGCAGACTAAAATCATTATAATAACTTTTCTTGATTATCTTCTACAGTAGAAAAATCCATTAACAAGGTTGCATAACATCATCACATGTACACAAAACAATGTGAGGAAAGTACAACATTCAGACACATGAAAAACAAACAGACACAAATGTACGTGGTTCACCCAATCCATGGGATATGTCCACCAAACTATATCATCATGTAATATTTATCCTTAAAGAATAATTACAATCCACAACGTCATTGTTCCCATTCTTTCTTCCTATTATGCTCATAAAATCACTTGCAACATCGAGTGGGAAGTAGAAGACAACAACTCTCTCTAAGGAAAACAATCAATTTCATCCCATGCTGAGATATGTAGTGGCCTTCTTATAGTGGGATACTTTGTCCACAAATGTTTACGTAATTTTCATTAAATGATTTTACATGTAGGAATACTGCAATAGGCTCTTATTTGGATTTAGTTTATAAGAGATATTATGTTCTTCTTCTTATCATATGAAAGACTTTGATTGACTAAAGGTGATCCTTTGCACCCGTCCAGTGTTATCACAATTTCATCCTATAGCTTGAACACAGACTTTGACAAGGTACATATTACACCAAACATAACTATATGATATTTATATATCATACCACTTCTCCTAAATGGGCACCATATCCAACTTTATCTCTTAAGACTATATTATCTCTTCATATAATATTAATTTCAGCAAGAAGTCAACAAAAGATATCTTATGCCTACAGAATTGTTCCACAATACGATAACCCTAAGTTTGTATCTCTTAAGTCTATAATATATATGAACATATAATATTTATTGTCACCAAGAAGCAGCAAACATATTTTATGCATAAAGAACTCTTCCACAATATGATAACCCTAGTTTTGTATCTCTTAAGGCTTATAATATATGTTCATATACTATTTATTTTCACCAAGAAGTCGCAAGGATATGTTATGCACAAATAATTATTCCACAATAATAACCATAATTTTTTTACCAAAA
This sequence comes from Pseudotsuga menziesii, assembly GCA_001517045.1. NCBI lineage: Eukaryota > Viridiplantae > Streptophyta > Pinopsida > Pinales > Pinaceae > Pseudotsuga > Pseudotsuga menziesii. The sequence goes on along the minus strand of LPNX010336448.1, from coordinate 88,854 downwards.
CTATCTACATAAAGAGACACTCATTGGTTTGTTTTCAAATTACTTTGGCATACCGTCAAATCTGGAAAGGTAAGGTCTTTGAACCCGAGAAGAATATCTCTACTACGCTATTTTAGATTTTGATAAAGAAAACAAAGGGTGTGAAGGTGAAAGTGAGCGTCTGTTACATTAACTTGCATGAAACCAAACATACCCAAGAAGTAGTGCAACCCAAAAATTCAAAAAATGGACATCCAAACAAGATACAAACGTGCCCTTGGGCGAAGGGGTCCTAACGAGGTTTTCCCAATTCAACAATTGTCGGGTCCATACTCAGGCATATAATAAAATATATGTTCAAATATAAATAACAAATTATGTATCAGTATGAAACTCTTACCCAAATGAATACTTTCTGAGTTCATATTACTACCCAATGCCTTTAATAAAATAAGATTTATAAAACAAGATAGCGGGCCATTACTCAGCAACCACAAATAATTGTAACCCAAACCAGGTCGCACATTGCAAACCCATTTCCAAGACCGATTCAACATATATGATGGCCCACACATACGCAAAAGGTAATCACACTGGAATCTGAGTTTGTTTTCTTAGAAGGATCCGAGTTGGAAATATAGATCCAAAACACGGCTGATGGATTGCACACATGGGTTAAACTATTGGGAAAATGCATCTACGGTTTATGCTAGATCTGCAGTGAAAATCCAAACGTGACCTCAGAATCCTACATGTCTTCTGAATCCAACACATCGACCAGATTCTGGGTGAAGAAATACACCACGATCTAAAATTTGTAACACAGTATTTAGTCCTACGCAAACCAGTAAACTGATGCTAGATCTAGAATAAAAGAACAACATAAACCCTGGGAATGGTGGATTGATAGTCCAAGCCATTGCACCATTCAGATGCAGGGATTTGGTTTTAGAGGTAGAATACACGGCGATTGGGTTCTAGCTATGGGAATGCATAGCGATTTCCCCTCAAAACGTGGGTAGTGAAAATACCCCGCCATTGCAACCAAAACTGTAGATTGGTTTTATCACATAGAGATTTCAAGTAGTAGATAAAGGAAAAAATACCCATCCATTTCAAATCGTAGGTAGAGTTATTTTCTATGCAGACCCTAAATCCCCAAAAATACATACTAGAGAGAACACTCTCCCTACTACCACATTCATTAGTAGTCCACATTATTAACAACAATTATTTACATCGTGGTATTAAAACACATGTATAAAGCATTGGGGAAAAGGGTAGAAACATACATTAGAGAACATCAAAATTTAGATAGGTATCAGAGATCGGTGTGGATGCAATGTATATATATGAGCCAACCCCAACAGATCACTGTATCGACACCTTATCTCCATTTCAGAGGCAGCACACACCCTTCCTCATGCAAATGAAATTCCTCAAACACACGAAAACATCAATGAGATGCGGAGCTGGTGATTTCCTTTAGCTCCTCCGTTCCCCCCTTCAAAGGAATTTTAGTAACATATTTGTAACAAAGGAGGGACTGATTTCTTCTTCCTAGGGTGTGCCAAAATTCCCATGAATTGAGGCAAACAATCTGTAATCAACTTTCCTGAGGAAGTCTCATTCAATTCAGCAATAAATTCTGGTAGTCAATTAACCACCTAAATTACATGCGTCCCATCCTCAACCAGTCAAAATAATAGTCAAGGATAATAGGTGTAATGCACATTTTAATAATCTTTATTGTTGGGGGAGTAATTTAATTAATTACTTCTAGTTGATGGAAGGAACACAAATTTTTTCTTGTCTTAGGTAAGTGTCCCTTATTTAAGTTATAATATCTCAAGGATAACCATTAGTTGGTTTGTTTTTCCCTTTTTAAACCATTAACCCTTGAATATTTTATCTAGCTAAAAATGATTGCACTCCCTCTATCTAGGCTTAATCATAATAAGATTATGTAACTAAGATACAGTATCTTCGCTGGGAAAATCTCGGCGAAGTAGGAATCCCTTATAGGTGAGTCCTCATCTCTAACAAGGCCATAATCCAACCGACATGTAAGACTACATCATCGAGTTATGACTCAACCATTCATTTTTAGTTGTAGTGGGATCATTTTCCCGTCGTTAAGTTGTGTTGAAGTCCTAGCTCTCCTAGGTTATTACGTAGGTCAATAACTCATATAGATTTCTCAGTCTTATTCTTCATGGGGCCTTGGCCTTGAGCTCCTCACCAAGACAAATACAATAATAATTTTTACAATACAACGCATTTAGTGTTATGCAAGTGGGACATTACAATCAGCCCCAAAATGAGTAGCCTCGACTGTATTCAATGGGAAATTTTATAGAGATGCTTAGGTCTTCTGGGTCAGTTTTGATTTAATGAGCCACCTGCTCTGATTCCACTTTCTTGGGGAATCATGACCACAAATATAGGGAAGTTTCCACCTGCAACAGTTGAAAGTAGTTTGAGGATCCAGCCACTTGTCAATGTACTCTCAACCCAGTCTCCTCCACCAATTGACCAATACACACTCTTTTAACAGCTTCCCTAAGATGTTGTCTCATCATTTATTTATTTATAAATAAAATATTCTGAATTACATTAATTATTATTGACCCCACTGGGTCGTCAATTACAAACTTTGCATACAATATAACACAATGTTCCTCAAATAACAATAAATTGTTTTTGCAAATTGGGGCATGTGACATACATAGCCTTTTAAATTATAACATCATTCTCGATGTTATTTATTCCTCCTCCTTAGAGTTCCCCTAAAATAGAATTGGATATGTATCCCGCATATGACTTTTCAATTCTCAGGTGGCTTCCTCTAGACTAGGGTGCTTCCATTGCACCTTCACTTGACAAATGGTGTGGTTCTGAAGCAAGATCTCCCTCCACTTGAGAATACAATCTGGTTCCACCTGCACATCATTCCAATTAATAACGTGAGTGGGATCATGTACATTTTTTTTAATACCGAAATGTGAAAAACATTGTGAACTCTTAAATTCGGTGGTAAAGCTAACTGATAGGCTACTTGTCCGTTCCTAGACAATATTTCAAAAGGACCACAATATCGAGGTGCTATCTTGGCACAGCTACCCAGCCTAAGAGAACACTTTTTGGGTCTTACCTTAATGAAAAAATGTTCTCCTACTTGGAACTCCTTTGGAGTTTGTTTAAGGTTTGTTTGACTTTTCTGTCGATCTTGGGCAATTTTCAAATTACTTCATACCTATTTTACAATTAATTCCATTTCTTTCAATAATTCAGGTCCTAATACTAACCTATCCACTGTATTACTCCAAGAAATGGGGGTATTGCATATCCTTCCATACATAATTTTGAAAGGACTGTACCTAGCTGAAGCTTGGTAATGATTGTTGTAAGAAAATTCTACCAGGTGTAAATAATCTTCCCATTTACCTGGATGATCCTTTATGTATATTCTAAGTAAATCCTCAAATACCTGATTTACTCTTTCAGTCTATCCATCAGTTTGAGGATGGAAAGAGGTACTATAGTTTAACGTAGCATTTAATCCTTTGAACAAAGATCTCCAAAAATTAGCTGTAAATTTAGGGTCTCGGTCTGAAATTATAACCTTCGGTATTCCATGCAACCAAAAATATTGTTTTAAGAAAATATCAGTAATATTTGCAGCTTTATACATAGTTTATACAAGTATAAAATGGGCTGCTTTACTCAATTTATCAACCACTATCATTATTGAGTCATTTAAGTTCTTATTTTTAGGTAATCCAGTAACAAAATCAAGGGATAGGAAATGGCTGAATTAGTCGAGCTGGATGTCGATGTTCAGTTTTTACTTGTTGACATTCAAAGCATCTAGCAATATATTCTTCCAGTTCATTTTTCATGTTTGGCCAGAAATAATCTTTTCTTAGCATGGTGATAGTTTTCTGATAACCTGGATGCCATGAATAGGGAGTTTTATTAATTTTGTTTAAAATCAATAACTTAATCTTGGGTACATTAGGTACCTATAATATGTATTTATAAAGTAATAATCCTTTTTCATTCAAGTTGTACCCTATACTTAGACTTTCTATTAGATTTTCTTTTACTTTTTCTTGTAACTTTAGGTAATTTTCATCTTGTTCTATTCCTGCTTTAAGCTGTTCTTCCAAATCTATTGTATAAGTGCCGATAGCTCCTGTAAAATTCAGCTTTGCATTTCTACTTAATGCATCAGCAAATTTATTCTCCTTTCCTATGATGTGTTGAATTTCAAAATCGTATTCACTTAGAAAAGATAGCCACCTAGCTTGCGTAGCATTCAAGTTAGATTGATCTAACAGGTCTTTCAATCCTTTATTATCTATCATTAAGATAAACTTCCTTCTAATTGAATGATGATGCCACATCTTTAAGGCATGTATGACAACAACTAATTCTAAGTCATAGGTCACATAATTTTTCTCATGAATCTTCAATTTCTTAGACTCATAAGCAATGACATGTCATTCCTGAGTCAATACTCCGCCTAAACCATCATTGCATGCGTTAGTACATACTATAAAATATTTATTAGGGTAAGCAATTCTTAAAATTGGTGCGGTGGTTAATGAGGTTTTTAAGTTTTTAAAACTGTCTTCACACTTCTGATTCCAATCAAATTTCTTCCCCTTTTTCTGCAAGGAGGTTATCGGATTTGTAATTCTTGAAAACCCTTCGATAAACCTCCGGTAATAACCGGTAATCCCCATGAATGATTGGACGTCAGTTGCGTCTTTTGGGACTGGCCAATATTTGATTGCCTTTATTGTTTTAGGATCCACCGAAATTCCTTCTTTAGTCACCACATGACCTAAGTACTGGATTTTATCTTTAAAGAAGTCACATTTACTAAATTTCACAAAAAATTGATTCTCTCCTAACTCTTGCAAGACAATTTTTAAGTGTTCTTTTTGTTCTTCTTCAGATTTTGAGTAAATTAATATGTCATCAATAAATACGACCACAAATTTATCTAGATATTTGTGCATTACATTATTCATTAGATACATAAAAACAATTGGAGTGTTAGTAAGCCCGAAAGGCATAACGACAAACTTGTAATGTCCATATCGAGTTCTAAAAGTTGTTTTAAAGATGTCTTCATCTTTAATTCAAACCTGGAGATATCCATACCGTAAGTTAATCTTTGAAAAAATTGTGTCTCTACGTAGTTGATCAATCATATCATCTCTGCAAGGTAGCGGGTATCCATTCTTGATAGTCATTTTATTTAATTGACGTTAATCTATGCATAGTCGTAGAGTTCCATCCTTTTTCTTAACAAAGATGATAGGTGCCCCCCAAGGAGACACACTGGGTCTAATATAATTCGTATCAATAAGTTCTTTTAACTGTGACTTAAGTTCATTTAGTTCGATTATATTCATCTGATAAGGGGATTTTGAGCTAGGTACTGCACCAGGTACCAGCTCGATAGTAAAATCTAATTCCCGTTTTGGAGGCAGTCCTGTAATTTCTTCCAAAAATACATCTGAATATTCCTTTAGAACCAGTATATCCTCCAATTTAAGTTTATCTATGTTTTTCATGTTCTCTTCGTCACTTACTGTTACGACATAAGCCTTACAACCTTTCCTAACAACTCTCTTAAGCTGCAGAGTAGAGATCTGCCTTACGGCTATTTTCCTAGGGATTCCCTTTACACTTATTAACTTTCCATCATTATTTATGCAAGTAAAGTTTTTATCGAAGCAATTCAAGACCACCCTATGCTACTTTAACCAATCCATACCAATTAATATATCATATGAGCCTAAAGGTAATATATTGATTTTAACAAAAGTTTCAGACATATCGATAGTTATAAGGTTTGCTGAGATTCCGCAGTGAGGATTCATGGCATCTGATGGAGAATCTGCGGTTAGAAAGTCTATTGTCGACGTTTCAAACCAAGCGTGGCTCATCTTCAGGACAAAGTGATATCCATAGTTACTGCATAATTCTTTACAAAACTAATTACCTTTCTCTTTGCACCAGTAGCTAACTGAACTAACCAAGAACTTGCAAAATTTTCAATTGGAGGCTTACACTTTTCTACTAGATTAGGAGAAATATAGCTTAAACTAGCTCTTGGATCGATTAAAATAGATATAGGTATTTGATTTATCTTACCTTCCACTTCCACCATGGAAGTTTGATAGTTTGCTTGTCGATTCTCTAATGCTGCATTTATCCTGGTAATTGTCCTTGCTAGATCACCAAAAATTATCTCCTCCTGTATTGTGTGGATGTTGCTAACAGTGTTCTTCCAATTGGGACAGACTGATGCATAATGCAGACCATTGCATTCCCAACACTTTATGGGGTCTTTTCGTTCAAAGTTCTTTGTGTAGTTACTGTGGATATTAGCAGATTCTTTATTCTTTTGATTATTCTGATTGGCTTATGAATTACTTTTATTCCCTTGGTAATTCTCTTTAGAAAAATTTCTTGTGTTATTATTTTTAGAATTTTGATTAGGTACAAACTCTTTCTTCTTTTTTTCAAAGTTATTATTTCTTTCGGCCTTCCAGTGGGCCATACTCTCCTTTTTATGATTCTGTTCATAATAGAAATTCTCTTTTCTCACGGCTTCTTCTAGATTTTTTGGATTGTCATACTCAATCGTGTCCTTTATATGATAAGGTAAACAGCTAAGAAACCATTGTACCTTAGGTTTCTCATCCACAATGTATGGCACATACCTAAGCAGACTTAGAAATTTACTATTCAGTTCTTTCATATTCATTGTACCCAGTTTTAACTCATAGAATTCCTTAGCCCTTTCCTCATATTACTATTCAGATAAAAATTTCTTTTTGAAATATTTCTTGAATGTGCTCTAATTTATGTTTTTCTCTCTTATACCTTTTACACTTTTTAGTTCTGCCACCATATATCATCCTTTCTTGTAAGATTATAAATAGCCATCCTAGCCTTCAGCTGATTCGAATAGTTATAAATTTGGAAGTACTTCTTCATCTCGGATAGCGAGGATTTGCTTCTTCCCCCTTTTCAATTTATGCATTAAATGTTGGTGGCTTGATCTTCTTGAACTCCCCAGATATTTATTCATAAGTTTTATATTTTCTTTTCCTAGTATGGTGGTTATCTTCACTACTGTCACTAGTATAATGAGAGTTTTGTTTATCACCATATAATTCGGATGATGAGATACTTTCATTTTTAACTCATTTAGTCTTTTTATACTTATGTTGATAACCTATATCTTTAGACTTAGCTCTTTTACCCTTTCGCTCAGTATGAAACCTTTCTATTAAGATGTGATTCAGCTCCTCTTGAGCTCTTAGAATCCTCTCATTTTCTTTCTTAACTGATTCCATCTCTGATTTTAATTCTTTAACTGTTTGTAGTAGTTCAAAAGAATTATTGGTTATATCTTCTTGTATAGGTTCTTTTTGTATATTATCTTGTTCATTGTAAGGATATTCCTCATCTGCATATTCTTCCAATCTTTCCATACCTATCATTAACTCAAAAATAATTTTCTCTGTGTGTATCATTCAAAGAAAAAAACATCAGCATAATTATTTAAATTTACTGTTTCATATAAGCAAGTTGAGCTTCATTAAGGCCTAGTGTTTGAAACCTGTGCTCTGATACCACCTGTAATAACACAAAATTTCATAAAAATTTAAATTTTTTAAAGTGACATAAAATGTCTGAAGTCGTAGCTAAGTAATTGCTAACGGTTAGTGGAAAATGAAAGAGATTATAAAATATCATGGGATCATTTCATTAAGAGAATGTGTAAACTAAAGGATTCAATATTAAACACCATTTTGAGTATTATGAATGACTTAACATCTTTAATTTTATCAGAGTCAGAAAATGACTTGCATTAAGTTGCTGCTAGATATACTGATGATTTACTTTTGTCAAGTAGGTAAGAATTATTGTTTGAGATTAGGGCTTACTTAGCGTTCTGCTAACTCAATTGGACTATTGGATACTTACAGTTTTAGCAGGTAAGCATAAGATCAGTAGGTGTTATTTTAAATTACATCGAGAAAATTACTTTCCTAGCATGTTAAGATGCTAGTTTAAGAGAAGGTTAAATAAGATGCTTGTCTACATGAAGGTAAAGTCAATTCTTTTTCCATTGTTTTAAATTCATAGTTGTATTTTAGCTAACACCATAATGACGTTTTATCAAACCTAAACAAGGGTTTAAATTGGCTGGAACAAGTATTAACCAAAGTTCCTTCAATCGTATGAAGATTATCTTCTGCAAAACTAAAGAATACGGTTTGGATTTCTTGTGTTTATAGTAATGGTTATTTATACATTCCCATAGAGAGAATAGATTTCATGGTTTTGGCTTAAGTTTAATTCAAACTGTTTAGTTTTCTTGCAGCTATTCTTACTTCACGAATCACTAGAAGTCCTTCTCTAAAAGAATGATCAAGTTACCTATGTTTATCAAATTTAGATTTAACAATGGTTGTTTAGAATTTTAGACATGAACTGGTTAGTAGTTCCTATATCATCATCCCGACCTACTTTTGTTGTCTAAGAGTTACTCAAAACTCCTATGACTTAACATCCAACAGTGCATATTATTTTACCTTAACCTAGGTCTTTTCATTAACTAAGGATGTTTTCTTATTTAATTTCCTATGTATCCTCCATTTAAAACTGGAATGATCCTTAGCTATGACTAAGACTTAATGCAAATTGATTAGTGGTCTTTGCATGATCTTTGTAACACAAAGTTTTAGTAAATGAATAAAAAGGAAACTATTAAAACTTGGAAAATAATCTATAATACTTCGTATCATAAGTAATGGTTTAAGACCTATGCTTTGCAAATCTTCATGGAATAATGTATATATCATTGGAAATCATATGTTACATGGTTTTGGAATGACTGTTGGTTTAATAATTCAAAATTGTTGATTGCAGCACTGACTATAGGTTTTGACTGTAATGTCCCCTCACCACCCCAATCCGAAAATGCAAAGCTTAGTAAAAGGCACCATACGTTAAAATAAAAATGAAAGAGAATACATTGTTCGCACACAAAACTATTATATATATTAGTATCAATGAAATGATACTCATATTTATAGATAAGTATTTCCCTCAACTACGTAACAAACTTATGAGGGAATATCTCAATGACAAGCTAATAATAGAAACTTAGTTGGAGAGGTTCTCTCATGACCTATAGTTAACAACACATACACAACTAAAACATACCAAGTTGTAATTTCCTCATTATCTTTCTAAAAATCATGATGTTATCATTTAGGGTGTTTCTTGTTTATGATTTTCTTTTGTAGATTTCATGACCCATGATTTTCATCTCCCTTGAAAGATTTGTTAATGAGGATATGCACTATAAATGTGAATACACTCAGAAGATTGGCTCATTTCTTAGGATGAAATCGGTTCTGGTTACTATGGTTGGTTTCCCAAATTCATTGACATGATGTATTTGAGGAATGATATGATCTCCACCAATACATGCCAAAGCTATTAGAAATAGGTATTGGACAACCCCAACTATGTAAATTTTTCCATAGCTTGATTATGGATGAGTTTAGATTCCTAGCCATCATTTGATAGTTCCAGCATATGATTACTTGGGATCGGTTATCATTTAAAACACGACTTATTGAAAACATGGAGAGATGCATAGAGGCCAATGAAATATAGAAAACATGCATATAGACCTCCTATCTATGCACTAATTTTCATAAAAGTATATAGCCATTGAATCCACCATTGATTGAGAAGGCTTGAGTGCGATGGTTGACTTATGCAAGAAGAGTAATGTGATGGTCACAACTATCAATTACATAAATTCCATATACTTGTATCCTTGGTATAAAGGTTGACATAAACCATCAACATATAAGGACACATGGACGACATGATCCACGTGCAATAACACACTATCAGAAATACATGCAGAATTAGGAAAGAGGGGATTTCACTTTATAAAAAGGTTTAACCAAGGAAACAACTTGGAGTCGGGGAGGTAAATCACACCTCTTCAAATAGTATCTTGGATTAGCAAGAATATTAGTGGGGAATGGTTACGGTGGGAAGAATCCTAGGAGGATTTTATTCCACCTTGAAAGGAAACCTATCGGTAAATCCTTGCCACTTGTCCCTATGATTTTCCTATAAAAAGCGGGGCAAGATGTTGAGGCTGCATGCATTTTGGATTTGCGTTCTGCTCCATTAAGTTGAAGGGGATCCTCTGCAATCACTATGTATGATATGGTCTCTGCATTTGATCATAGTCAATACATGGAAATATGGTATGCGATTTGATTTAAATTTGATTTAGAGTTGTTGGATCTAAACTTGGAACAGATCGAATCCATAGTCTCCTTAAACTCTGAGTTTGTGTCTTCTAATTATTGGATCAAACCAATGTATATGATTATGGATTGATTATTGTTATTTATTAAAATCTCTGTCTTTTTGTGCCACAATTTCAAAAAGGAAATCAATATGGGGTTTAGCTATGGCTTGAATATTGTTCTTTATTAAAATCTCTGTCTTTTTGTGCCACGATTTCAAAAAGGAAATCGATCTAGGGTTTAGCTATGGCTTGAATATTGTTCTTTATTAAAACTCTGTCTTTTATGGCATGATCTCAGAAAAAAAATGATCTAGGGGTTTTATCCATGACATGAATTTGTGTTTTGTCAAAAATCAGTTTTATATATGCCCACGATTTCGATCTGGTGATAAAATGATAGTTGGATCTGTGCTTTGTCAAAACTCAGTTTTTATATATGCCCACAATTTCGATATGGTGGTTAAATGACAGTTTGGATCTGTGCTTTGTACCCCTTTATGGAAGAATTAATAAAAGGACTAACAAAAACTTGGTGGACGTAGCCCCATGAAGGAGGTGAACCACGTATATGGTTGTCTCGTGTTTTTGTATTTTTATGTTGTGCATACTCTCTTTACATAATGGTGTTAATATAGATGCAATATAAATGATTATTGGTGATATAGGTTACTAAGCATATTTTGCAGACATTCAATTCAAAAGCACATTACTTGGATGGATTAAAACTTTAATAAAAATGAAAAAGAAATTTTACCCATTTTCTCTAATTCCGCAACAAGGTATTGTGGGGATGTCACATATGGTATCATAGCTACCTAAAATGCTGGACCCTTAAGAATGGGCTAACATGATAATTTTGCAGGAAAGTCGAATTACATTTGGAAGAAAATTGTGACGATGTAGTTCATGCTTTATCAAGATCAATCGTTCATGCTTTATCGAGATCAATTGTCGAATTAAAACCAAATAAGTACCATGATAATCACTTTATTAAGTTTCTTTGCATGACAAATGTTTTATCTCTAGTATAAAAGTACCTTTTCTAGAATATAAAAAGGAGAAATATAGACACTTCTTAAAGTGAGCTAGAATGTTTCTCCAAACTATTTTAAGTGGAAAAAAATGAAAGTCTCTATCATTATGCCTATTTTACTTTTATAAAAAGAATTTTTCTATAATACTATTTTTCTGGTGAGTCATGCTCAAAGTTAGTTCAAGTTGATGAGGGTGCTAAGGGTAGCGACTTGGAAGATATTATTTATACTCTTAGGACTCTCTTATGGATGGTCGCGATAGGTGTAAGTTTGAATTATTGTCAGCGTTATTGCTTATTCTTTCGTTTTCTTTTGAGAACAAAGGTTTTGGTTCAAAACATAATTTTTCATTGAACCCATTATAAAGGTAGAATCATCCATCATACACAAAATCAGCACCATCTAGACATGAAATGATAGATTTGGTATTATTACTCCTAATAAAATATCCACGACCAGAAATTCTGATTACTAAGAGCTACTTTAGCCCAATTGCTAATTCAATGTTACTGATGGTTATTGGTTTGAGACAAATTAAGAGAACAATACTGCCCAGCTCCTCTTGCATTGTCACCTTAGGTAGTATATTCCATATTTTTTCAGAGATGCAATCTTTACTAGATTGGGCCTATATGAATCTTAAATAAAGCAATGACTATAGTTGTTCTCATCTGGGCAGTGCTAAACTGAGCTGTAAACCTCACTCTAATTAGCTGTATGAAGAGCTTGAAAAATATGAAAACTTGGTATACTACAATTAACAATATCACACCTAAGTTGGAAATCTTTGTTGAAGACAATATTGTGCATATTTGCTGATGATATTTAAGTAGATGGCACAAAGAATGTTCCAAAGAAAATGTGACAAGTAATGAGATCATGTTTAGGTTTAGAAATTTGTTTGAAGGGGTTGTATTCTTGATGCAACTAATGTCTAAAAAGAGCATGTTGCATTGAAGTTGTTAAGCTCTGTAGCCCTTGGTTTAAGCTCAATTCTAGATTGAGTTTCCCTCTACTCAAATCAGGTATTGAATTTGGCAATGTAACAAAATCTTGGAAATTTTTGCAGCAATTTATGTGGATTAAGAATCATAGGAAGCTATTGTTGGACTTTCCATCTGTTGAAATAGTTTGGGAGAACTAAATATGTGATATTAAGTAAAACTTCATGCGATCAGGTTTGAAGTTTCACACATGATCCGGTGGATTATTCATCTTCAAAAATTACACTGATCCAATATGGTACAATGGTTATTAATATATGGTTCAAAGAACATATCATATGTTTTTAACTCATATAAACATAGTGCGAGACTAGCCTTAATGTATGTTCCATCTACCATTCAAACAGTGCAATGTTCCACATATATGCTAATCGGTGCAATGTTACACACACACACACACACACACACACACACACACACACACATATATATATATATATATCATATATGATATGATATATTATAACCAAAGTCCAGGGTCCCTAGTCTTATGGTTATCATTTAACATTTGTGCAAAGGGCCACGCGGTTCGACATAACATCCCATTGCTTTGCAACATTTTGTGCACAGGTCGGCTATAACATCACGCAGTTAAGACTTGGCCTCTGGAGATTTGTGCATTGTCAAGAGGTAATATAAAATGGTTTGTGGCAAAGAAGTGAAGTTAAAATGGTAACATCAAACGTTTATTGCACAATCAAGCGTAACATCGCGCAGTTATAGCATGGTTCGCGCAGCTTGCGCACCGTCAAGTGGAACATCGAATGGTTCGTGAAAAGCCCACGCGGTCAAGTCTATACCCTCTAGCGGTCTTGTGCACGGTTAAATGACACTATTCTGGTGGTTAGATGAGGGTGCGCGGTCACATTTGCTACGACATCGGATCAGCTATATAGCGAAGTTCACATATGAAATAGTTATATGCTGCGACATTTGTGGAGTTTAGTTATATGCTGCGACATTTGGTATAACAATGAATGCAACATTTTTGGAACAGTTTGGCAGATATTCATATGATATGGATATAATGTATGTTCCATTATTGGCATTTGGTTCAGTTTTGGCATTTGTAACAGCTCTGAGTTGGCGGATAACATTTGACAGTTGCAACGATTTGGGGTTTGTAATACCAAATATAGTATAGTGGACAACATGTACAGCCCTATTGTAATGCTTTGGGGATATGGAACAGCTGTGTCACATGGATGAGTTGGCATTTAGCATGTGATGTGGAACAGTGTCATTTGAAACATTTTTGCAAGATTTAAAACAAGTAACATATGGTTATCATAACCATAATGTATACATTGTATCTGCTAAAACAAGTGGGGAACCCATGATCTATGCTCCCACTGAACACTGTTACAACACGATTATAGCCACGTTTCAGGGATATGGAACATCGTGGTAACATAACGTTTGTGCAGCGATTTGGCGGGATTGCATGGTTCAGTTTTAGTTTATGGTTGTAACGATAATGAAGAAGATAACAGCTGTGATTATAAAACGAGTCGAACCCGTTACTTATCTGGGGGGACTGAACGATTTTATAAATATGACTCTGGCAACATTTAGGGGTGTTGGTAGTAACTCCCGATTCATCTTATTCCATTACCAAAGCAAATATTTATACATTACAATGTGGCGGTTGAGAACCAGCCTTTTCACCTTCCTATCTATTCATATTCCTATTTATTATTTATTTACAATAATCCCGATGGATTATTCTAACAATCCCCCTATTAATCCGAAGGGGTGTTCGTAAGTCCGAGCATGTTTCTGAATCTTTCAAACTTTTCTTGTCCAAGCGCTTTGGTGAAGATGTCTGCAACTTGATCATTTGTGGAACAATGTTGAAGATGGACTGTCTTGGCCTCTACATGATGTCGAATCAAATGATACTTTGTGTTGATGTGTTTGGTTCGATCATGGAATCTAGGATTCTTAGCCATCTTGATTGCAGAAGTATTGTCGACCAACAATGGAGTGGAGTTCTCTTGTTTTTCTTGCAAATCTTCAAGTATCTTCCTGAGCCATATTATTTCTTTCGTTGCTTCAGCTGCAGCCACATATTCTGCTTCTATTGTTGAATCTGTTGGAACTGATTGTTTGCGTGATCTCAATGAAATAGCTGCTGATCCAAGACTCATAGTGTATCCAGAAGTTGATACTCCTGTCTCCTTATCGCCATCAAAATCTGAGTCTGAGTACCCAATAAGTTTGAAGTCATCCACTTTATAGTACTTGAGTCCGACGTCTTGAGTCCATTTCAAGTATCTTAGAACCCTCTTTGCATCTGACCAGTGTCCTTCACAAGGTTTATGCATGAAACTTGAAAGTATGCCAACAACATAAGAAATATCTGGTCTAGTTGTTGTAAGGTAGATAAGACTTCGTACAAGTTGTCGATACTTGGTCGCATCTTCAAATTCTTTTCCTTCGCTTGATGTGAGCTTCATTTTCTGTTCCATTGGAGTAGATATAGGATTGCATTCTGTCATGCAAAATTTGTTTAGTAGTTCTCCAACATATTTTTTTTGAGATAGGAATATGTACTTAGGATGTTGAGTGACTTCAATTCCTAAGTAATAGTTGAGATGTCCCATATCTGTTATTTCAAAGATA
>LPNX010336448.1:32515-73668 GCA_001517045.1 Pseudotsuga menziesii | reverse complement strand
CGAACTTCTCGTTCTCGTCTTTCCAACTTCATCTGGATGGACACTTTCAAGTGTCTTTGTGGCCCATTTAGGAATCTTCCGTGATGGTCCTAGTTGATCAGCTGGTGGAACTTCATCATTGATTGAGAGTCTTTCAATTCTCTCAATCACATCATCGAGTTGAACCTCTTGTTCAAGTGAAGTAGCAGGAACTTCTTCATGCGGGGGAGTTGGTGCTTCATATGGAAATTTCAAAGGTTGATCCAGAATAGGAATCCCCCCTTCAAGGTTTGGAATTTCATATTCATTTTCATAATAGTTCTTTGGATGAGGATAATTTTCCAGATGATCAAGCTGTCTCTCAATGGACTGGTCATTTTTATTATTTTCAAGAAAAATGACATCTCTGGAAATAACAAATTTCTTGTTTACCTCATCATACAAACGGTATGCCTTGGATTATTCTTCATACCCCAGGAAAATGAACTTTCTGCTTTGAGCACCAAGCTTGTTTCTTTGCTCCTTCGGAATCAAGGAATAACAGGTGGAACCAAAAAATCTGAGATGCCTGACTGAAGGAAGATGGCCAAACCACATTTCATGTGGAGTCTTGCCATTAAGTGCATTTGATGGACTTCTATTTCTCAAATATGCTCCACATTTTACTGCATCACCCCAAAACATTAGTTTTACATTCTTGAAAAACATCATTGAGCGAACCATATTCATTATGGCTCTATTCATTCTTTCTGCTATACCGTTTTGTTGAGGATTGTAGGGAACTGTAGTCTGATGTGCAATTCCATGTTGGCGAAGATAATTTTCAAAAGCATTTGAAGTGTATTCTTTTCCATTATCAGTACGAAGTGTACCAGTTTTTTATTGTGCTTGTTTTTCAATCAATGCATGAAAGTCTTTGAATGTTTGAAATGCTTCTGACTTTGTCTTTAAACAGTAAATCCAACACATTCGTGAGTAGTCATCAACAAATGTCATAAATTACTTATTCCCATTTGTTGAAGGTGTTGGCATTGGGCCACATAAATCAGAATGCAATAGTTCTAATTTCCTACTTGCTCTGAAATTAGATTCATGGAATGGCAGCTTACTATGTTTCCCTAATATACATGCATCACATTTTTCCTTCTCTTTGGGAATGGTGGGTAGACCAAATACACCATTCTTTCTCAACAAATGAAGACTGTTATAATTTAGATGACCAAATCTTGCATGCCACAATGAGCTCTAGATGACATATTACCTTCTACATGCTGAGAGAGGTAGGAATAGTTCTGAAATCTTGCGGATGAACCCTTGAGCTTCAGCATCTTTCCATATTCGTATCTAGTCATGATGACTTGGTTGTCAGAGGACTTTCTTATTTCAACGATTCCATCAAACATGTGGATGGAATGGCCTTGCTTTCGAATCTCCACCAAGGACAGCAGGCTTCTCTGCAACTCTGGAAGATAGAGAATGTTCTTCAAGAAGAAATTAGGGAATCCAGGCATCTTCAGTTGAATGGTGCCCATTCCCTTTGGTTTAATACTTGACTTATCTGCAAAGTAAACTATGCCATCTATTGTTTCATTCAGTTCTTCAAAACAGTCTTTTCTAAATGTCATGTGTGATGTTGCACCAGCATCAAGCAGCCAACAATCTTTGTAAGATGAAAGAGAAGTCATTTCATTAAATCCAAGATTACAATGTGCAACAATACAAGAATCATAAAATTTACTAGCATATTGGTCATCTTTCTTCTGGTTATGCTTGTCTTTGATGGAGTCCCATGAAGCCCAACATTGATCTAATGTGTGCCTAGTCTTTCCACACCATTTGCACTGCAAATATGATC
This sequence comes from Pseudotsuga menziesii, assembly GCA_001517045.1. Lineage (NCBI taxonomy): Eukaryota > Viridiplantae > Streptophyta > Pinopsida > Pinales > Pinaceae > Pseudotsuga > Pseudotsuga menziesii. Next base: position 71,834 of record LPNX010336448.1, on the reverse strand, counting down.
TTTTTCTGAAGTTGTTTCTACCCCCTCTGCCTCTGAAATTTCTTCTTCCTCGTCCCCTCTTCTTGCAATCTCCCTTGGAAGGGTCTTTGGATTGGTCTTTGCGGGCAAGGGAAACACCAATACTAGATTCCAAAGAGTGCATCTTTACAACTGTTAGTGTAATTTTTAAAGAGAAATAAAAAAATAATAACCTTGCAGGTCTACAGTCTCTGCCAAGGTGAATACAATGCAATTTTATAGCAAATATATTAGTAGATACAAAATATATCACTGTCCGTCATACACAGGCTTCTTTATATCAGTCATTAGCAATATATAGCATACGCCATTTGCACATATCAGTCTCGGTCTTCAGTTTCTGAGATCGGTCTGCAATCTATCAATCTCAGTCTTCAGCAGCAAATACACAGCAAAAATCGCAGCACTCTCCAGCATACATTATTCTTCAACAAAAAAACTCAACAAAAGTTAGGGTTCAGGCTGCTCCTCAAATCGACAGCAGTCACCAACACCCAGTCTCCAGTGCAGCAATATATGTGTGATATATCAATATTTTGCAGTCACGCAATGTATAATATATCATTCTTCATTTTTTGACATCTAAAATGAGCAAATTGCGACACAATAGACTACAAACACTCAGGCCCAAATTATAGGGCAAATAAAGATTGAAAGCAGCGCTTCATAGCCACAATACAAAGTGAGGGTTTATGCTAATGTATTGGGAATGTTCTTTAATACTTCAAACCTTTCAAATTTCAACTAATGAAGTGCAATGAGAATGTTGATAACTTTTGGGGCCGTAACTTGTATGATTGAAGGATTCAGGAAATCCAACCGATACTGATACAAGGCTTCAGAAGAGACTCTTTACATAAAATTGTCAGTCTTCATATTCAGTAGCATGTAAACTCAATATATGCAGCATATAAAATCACGTAGCATATAAACTTAGCATATAAACTCACGCATAAAACAAGGTCAAACTATATCGCAGCTGACTGATATTCACACAATATTCACATGAAAACTCAGCACATGGGCTCATACACCAGTTGATCAACGCACCGATTCCACGCTCAGCGCACCATTCAGTATTCAATGCATAGTCTTCAATCCAGTCTCTTCCACATAGCTCTTCAACCAAGCAGTCTTCAATCTCCTCCACGCAGCCAGCTCATTGCTAGTAATGGAGCTCTTGAGTTGGGCCGACCTCGAGGCTAGGAACTCGCTGGAGAAGGAGCCTTCTCCACGTAGGTCGCAGCACAGAAATTAGGGTTTCAGTACATCAACTTATACAACGATCAGTCTTCTCACTAGTTGCAGCCTTTAACATATTGCAGGAGGAGGAGTCACGCAGCTTCAGATGCAGCAAGTAAGCACGCTAGTCGATGTGCAGCATATTTAATTGCATTCGCTTCTTCTGTGAAAGGTGCTGTAACTAACCCAACTTGATCAAGTAAGCACCTTGAGCCAAAGGCCTGGGAATGCTATGCAGATGATTTAAAATACTGTTGTCCTAGAAAAGCTGTTTTGCACAACTATGGCAGTTTTAGCAAGAGTGTGTTGCCATCCCGTGTGATGTATTTCCATAATGGAGAGTGGAATGATTTTCCTAAAAATATAACTACTTCTCTAAGGGATGTATTTCAATCTGGAAAATCAGCTGTGGAGGTGTCAATTGACAGCTCCTTGAATCTGCTTGATTTTCTACGGATGATTCAGATTGATCTGGCTACTGGAACTGAGCGGTCGATTGCTCAACGTAGATATAATAATAATACTGCTTCTATGCTGCTGTAGCAACATCCAGAGCCCAGAGATCGCTGAAGCTCCAAAATCTGGTTCTAAGACAAGAGGGCGTGAAATGAAACCCTAATAAACAGTAAGTGGCACAATACAATATACAGACTCCTCACTCAAGATATGCGTGAGTCTCCAACACAACACCAAAGAGCAAGCTATGCAAAATAATACACATACAAAATGCATCCGGATTAGGGTTTGTAGCACACAAACTCAATCATGAAGGAATTGTAATGCAGACAATGCATGCGACTCGACTGGTAGACTGATGGAGCAGTCTGGCAATGGACTGGCAAGCAGAATGCCAGGAATGGGCAGACTGGCAACAGGCAGGAGTTATGGCAGCGCTCTGATACCACTTGTTTGTAATAACTCCCGATTCATCTTATTCCCTTACCAAAGCAAATATTTATACATTACAATGTGGCGGTTGAGAACTAGCCTTTTCACCTTCCTATCTATTCTTATTCCTATTTATTATTTATTTACAATAATCCCGACGGATTATTCTAACAAGGGGGTTCAGATTGTTTGGAGCACCGAGCATCACTTTTCTATTATGAGAAGCTTGCAGAGATTAAGAAAAAAGAAGCACCGAGAGTTTTGTTGTGAAGTGTCCAGATGTTGTTGCTGTGGAAGTCGACATTCTCTGTTATAATTTTAGCTTTCTTTTCCTTTTGAAGGCTAATTGTAATTTCCAGAAGAGAGGTCTTGAAGACTTTGTACACCATTCTGTTTACAGTTGCTGAAGTTGATTCCAGAACCATTTTGTACCATTTTTTAAAACCATTAATTGGATCGGGACCCATTGGAGAGGGACCCGGAGACGCAGCCCAGTGAAGGGGGTGAACTCCGTTATCAACTTCTATTTGTGACTCTCTCTTGTTGTTTTATTTTCTGTTTCTTTTTCTATTTCAGCTTTATTTTATTACAGTTTGCATTTCGCTTCTGTTTTTAAGCATTTAATTTCTGTTAATGGTATTTTATGAAGTAAGCAAACTGATAAACGCATTCTTTATAAAATTTTAATGCACACAAGTGGAGATCCGACGGATCAACACGACATTTTGATTACAACTATCATGGTCTTTTATAATGGTGACTTTGCTTTTATGCCTCAAAACATGAGTGGAAATGAGGATTGACATGTTGAATATACGAGGCATAGGATCAAATGTCAAATGGTGATAGGAAATGCCACTCACTTGTTTCTTTTTCAAGCACTATACAAAAGTATTAAAGGTAGTATAGGTGCATAGTTGATTAGACAATTAATAATGAATCATTCAAAAGTTTTAGGTTCTTAACAGGGCTCGCAACAGTTCCTTGAATTTCCAAGGAAAGTTAAACTTGTGCATAGGTACATTCTATCTTACATCACTTCAGGATGGTGCAGTAAACACCTTATGGTAGGGCTTGCAATACGTTTTGGGATTCTAAATGCATTATGTTCATTATGGTCATTCTTCTTAAACAACACTGACCAAGGCCTAGCAAAGAGTAATAGGTGTTATTTCAAGTTAAAGGTCTAGCACCCAAACCTCAAAGTAAAATGTGGAGATGTGTGATAGTGGTCTAAAGAAAAGTCGTTTCAGATTCTCAGAATTGTAGAATTGTATTGATTTCAGATAGTGTATTAACATTAATTCTCCTACAAACAAAGGGGTTCAGTTAAATCTCCACCAGTTGCATATTAAGGTAATGTTGTAATGCTTGTTTGTTAAAGATTGTTGTTTGCTTCACTTCTTTAAAGATGTTGTTTGATATTAGCTTAGCTTTTCTTTTGCACCACATCTGAATGAAAAATGTACATTGTGTTGAATGGATGTTAGGAGTGTTAAAAATGCATAAACACTAACGTTTTATTAACATAAACAAATTGCTGGTCACTAAAGACAATTTTGATGGTTGGGCCTACTCGATAGGTCGAACGAATTATCGGTTCTCAAAGGTGAGTCCATATAGAAAATGTGAGGAATTGGCTAGACCAGGCCCTTGATGCTCCTCCTATATGTGTGCACGTCACTAGCGTATGACTTTGAGTCCTCAATGGATAAAAATATGAGGTAGAGTTATGTTTTGTTACGGACTCGCTATCATCTCAAGTTCATAATAAATAAGGTAATGGTTATTTTATGATTATGCATAACAGTAAATGAAGAGAGAAGTGAATATTAATCTCGTTCTAAAAATGCTATCTTGTGTAGCCATTATAAAACAGAATGTGATTTCTCATGAGAAGTTCTAATTAATTCGTGATTATATTTCTTTAGCTTACTAAAAGGATGTTAAGTGAACAGAGGACCTGAATGAACAACTGTGGTGAAGAGATTTAAGTTAGTTGCAATAATACAATTATTGTAACAATTTTCCTGTAAGTGAATCCTAAGTATTGGGTCATGCACATATAGACTATTGATCTTTCGTACATCCTCACAAAGTGCGACAACAATTCTTTTAAGTTATGGAATTAGATTTCTTATGAACTTGGGCTATAGTGCAGCCAAAGGTGAGTAATGAAATATGTTCTGCATAAAACAAAGAATTCCTTAGTGGTAAAGAAAGAGAGCACTAGTATAAAGGCTCCTATTTGATGAACAAGAAATGAAGTAAGACATGACTTACGTAACTGAGATGTTAAATAGTTTATTATGGAATATTGATGTTATTTGAATCAATATTATGATAAAATGACTACCGTGGAATGATTGTAGGCATGAGAAAACTGTGGCCATGAGGATTACTAGGTCGCCATGACGGTGATAAGTCAAAAAGACATGGGAAGAATCTCATGCGCATAAATTTATTTTCCCACGAGGAACATGGTGAGGAATAAAGTGGGCAAGAAGTACATTTTCCCCTGGCCAGCTAGGGACCAATACACATTCTGGGGATGCCTGGATGTAAGACATTTTGGTTAGGACTCTTTCTGCACACATTCACGCTGTGTCAGATGACTTCCACAAGGGTGGGGGATCCATGAAGAGAATAACATCTAGGTGTTATGGTGTGCAAGAAAAGAAGTGTGTCAAATTGGCGAAGAGCCCTGAATAGCACAAGAAGGAGATACACCTAAAGAAGGGTATATTCCTTGTGTTGGGTAGCTTGCATCAGTACTCGGAGTATTGTTAGCACTTGGAGTGCTTGCTGGGATAGAGGACATCCGAAGATACTAGAAATAATACCTGGAATAGAGTATATGCACTACAGGTAAACTTGTTCCTATGCGGTAATATGTTACTGGTGAATAGAACCAATATGCGTATTGGAACTACTATGAATTAGGAAACTGAATAATGTTGTTTTGAAATATACATTGTTACTTTTGTGATGCTAGTATACATGCATATGTATGATTATAAATGCAGGATGAGGACCCAATCCCATTAATTAGATGGATTAGGAAATACAAAAGCAAGCAGTGAGAACCGAAGAAAGATTGGAGATGAGGCTGGGAAAAAAATAGGTAACACCGAGGATGGTGTTAAATCTAAGGGGGGAAGGATGTAATGTCCCCTCACGACCCCCATCCGAAAATGCAAAGCTTAGTAAAAGGAACCATATGTTACAAGAAAAATGAAAGAGAAGACATTGTTCACACACAAAACTATTATATATATTAGTATCAATGAAATGATACTCATATTTATACATAAGGATTTCCCTCAACTACGTAACAAACTTATGAGGGAATATCTCAACGACAAGCTAATAAAAGAAACATAGTTAGAGAAGTTCTCTCATGACCTATAGTTAACAACAAAAACACAACTAAAACATACCAAGTTGTAATTTCCTCATTATATTTCTAAAAATCATGATGTTATCATTTAGGGTGTTTCTCGTTTATGATTTTCTTTTGTAGATTTCATGACCCATGATTTTCATCTCCCTCGAAAGATTTGTTAATGAGGATGTGCACTATAAACGTGAATAAACTCAAACGATTGGCTCATTTCTTGGGATGAAATTGGTTCTGCTTACTATGGTTGGTTTTCCAAATTCATTGACATGGTGTATTTGAGGAATGATCTAATCTCCACCAATCCATGCCAAAGCTATTAGAAATAGGTAGTGGACAACCCCGACTATGTAAAATTTTCCATGGCCTGATTATGGGTGAGTTTAGAGTCCTAGCCATCATTTGATAGTTCCAACATATGATTGCTTTGGATCAGTTATCATTTAAAACATGGTTTCTTGAAAAGATGGAGAGATGCATAGAAGCCAATGAAATATATAAAACATGCATATAGACCTCCTATCTATGGACTCATTTTCATAAAAGTATATAGCCATTGAATCCACCATTGATTGAGAAGGCATGAGTGCGATGGTCGACTTATGCAAGAAGAGTAATGTGATCAGCACAACTATCAATTACATAAATTCCATATACTTGTATCCTTGGTAGCAAGGTTGATGTAAACCATCAACATATAAGGACACATGGATGACATGATCCACGTGCAAGAACACACTATGAGAAATACATGCGGAATTAGGAAAGAGGGGATTTCACTTTATAAAAGGGTTTAACCAAGGAAACAACTTGGAGTCAGGGAGTTAAATCACACCCCTTAAAATAGTATCTTGGATTATAAAGGAGATTAGTGCGGAATTGTTACAGTGGGAATAATCCTAGGAGGATTTTATTGCACCTTGAAATGAAACACGTCGGTAAATCACTGCCACTTGTCCCTATGATTTTCCAATAAAAAGGGGGGCAAGATGCTGAGGATGCATGCATTCTGGATTTGTGTTCTGCTCCATTAAGCTAAAGGGAATCCTCTGCAATCACTATGTATGATCTAGTCTCCACATTTGATCTCAGTCCATGCATGGTGATCTGGTATGTGATTTGATTTAAATTTGATTTAGAGTTGTTGGATCTGAACTTGGAACATATCGAATCCATAGTCTCCTTAAACTCTAAATTTGTGTCTTCTAATTACTGAATCAAACCAATGTCTGCGATTATGGCTTGAATATTGTTCTTTATTAAAATATCTGTCTTTTTGTGCCACGATTTCATAAAGGAAATCAATTTGGGGTTTAGTAATGGCTTGAATATTGTTCTTTATTAAAATCTCTATCTTTTTGTGCCACGATTTCAGAAAGGAAATCGATATGGGGTTTAGCTATGGCTTGAATATTGTTCTTTATTAAAACTTTGTCTTTTATGCCATGATCTTAGAAAGCAAACGATATGGGGGTTTTACCCATGACATGAATTTGTGTTTTTTCAAAACTCAATTTTTATATGTGCCCATGATTTCGATCTGGTGGTTAAATGACAGTTGGATCTGTGTTTTGTCAAACTCAATTTTTATATATGCCCACGATTTCGATCTCGTGGTTAAATGACAGTTTGGATCTGTGCTTTGTCAAAACTCAGTTTTTATATATGCCCACGATTTCAATAGTTTGGATCTATGCCTCGTCAAAACTCAGTTTTTATATATGCCCACAATTTTGATCTAGTGGCTAAATGATAGTTGGATCTGTGCTTTGTCAAAACTTAGTTTTTATATATTCCCATGATTTCGATCTAGTAGTTAAATGATAGTTTGGATCTGTGCTTTGTCAAAACTTAGTTTTTATATATGCCCATGATTCGATCCGGTGGTTAAATGAAAGTTTGGATCTGTGCCTTGTCAAAACTCAGTTTTTATATATGCCCATAATTTCGATCTGGTGGTTAAATGATAGTTTGGATCTGTACTTTGTCAAAAATCTATTTTTTATTTATGCCCACGATTTTGTGAGAAGAACGATCTGGTGGTTCAATGATAGCTTGAATTTGTGCTTGGCAAACTCTGTTTTTTATTTATGCCCACGATTTCGTGAGAAGAATGATCGGGTGGTTAAATGATAGCTTGAATGTGCGCTTTGGAAAACTCTATTTTTATTTATGCCCACAATTTCACGAGAAATCGGTCTGGTGGTTAAACGATGGCTTGGATTTTTTAGTTTTATATATAACTGTGATTTTCAGTATTTATGTCACTCCCTATGTTTGTTATCGATCTGGAAAATACTTTCTGTATGGAGTACAATATGTAATCTTTTCATCATTACTGATCTGAGTTGTGAATAATGCCTTTGTTTTGGGTTTAGTTGAGTTCATGCTCAAACTTGAAGTAATTGGTTGAAGGATGAATTTAGTTTGGATGATTTTATATTTTAAAAGTCGAATTTTGTATTAATGTATTGTTGAAAGATGGATTTTGAATATGTTTAGATTTATAACATTTATTATAAACTTTGAAATTCTTTCAGATCTAGAAGGAATCATGGACAAAAGCAACATGCTGTTATAGAGCTTAAGTTGTCTTTTTAAACAAAATGCTAACTCAGGGTGTTTGGACATGAGATCATTCTCGGATAACATAGAATTGGTATCGTTTGTATGTAAACTGGTTGTGCAGAGCTGAGCTGTGAGCATCCTTGTTGCATTTTGGACCGGGTATCGTTTCATAACTAATATTGTTGGGATTGGAAAATGCAAATTTTCACTGCACTCGCTTTGTTTCAAGGCTGAAACAAATTGTAACAGATAAGCTGCATCATTGTACCCCCTTTATGGTAGAATTAATAAAAGGAATAGGGTGAATCCACGGACATGGGTAACACTTTTTGGCAAAGGCATTTCGGCAAAAACAAAAAAAGGCACCTCGGTCGAGGGCTTGTTAAGCCCTCGACCGAGGTCTTAATATCTCGACCGAGGTATTGCGTGCTTTACAAACCCTCAACCGAGGTATTTAAATACCTCGATCGAGGTATTTATATACCTCGGTCAAGGTTCATACCTCGGTCGAGGGCTTAAAAAAACAGACTTAGCCCTCATTCAAACAAATGAAAAATTTCCTGTGCCTTGCAGAGGTGTAAACCCTGCCATTCCTAGCACATAACTGGGCGGAGTTGATACCGATAAATTCACCAACGAATCTTCTATCCATTGATGTATCATACATGCATTTTTGCATTTATATGAAATTTATTTTTTAATTACTTCTAAAACTTATACTTAGAAAACCACACTGCAACTTCGAAGCAGCTCAAAGAAAAATCCGCAGATTTAAAAATACATAGCCAAAAAATTCTTAAAAATGCACACATCGCATATCGACGTGTCCTCTTCAAAAGGGTATCTTTGGTTTTTCAATTTTTGAAAAAATAGAAAAACTTCCTTTACGTGGACAAATATGTGTTTAAAACGATGCTGAAATGGAATGTGGTCACTTTCGAAAAATAATAAATAATTGTATAATGCGAAAAAAATTAACAAAATAATATGTACATCACACTGCATTTTATGTAGATCATGCTCATATATTTATTTATTTTAAATTATTAATGCAAGATTGAATTACTCTACGTGGACACGAGCCACTTATTAGCTTCTTCAAATTTTTAAGGTCACACAGTTCATTAAATGCAAAAATTCACACATTAAATGACATCGAAATATTTTTAAAAAAATATCACTATGAATCCAACATAATATTCTACAATTTTTTTTTTTACTGCAAGTCAAAATTCACATGGCATATATGCGTTTTGAGGGCTTCTATCTAGCACATGAGTAAAAAATCAGGTTTTCATCGCCAAATTTGGCCAAAAAGTGTTACCCATCTTCATAGAATCACCCAATAACAAAAACTAGGTGGACGTAGCCTCATGAAGGAGGTGAACCACATATATGGTTGTCTCGTCTTTTTTTATTTTTATGTTGTGCATACTCTCTTTATATAATCGTGTTAATATAGATGCAGTATAAATGATTATTGGTGATCGATTCAAAACAACATTACTTGGATGGCTTAAAACTTTAATAAAAATGAAAAATAAATTTTACCCATTTTCTCTAATTCCGCAACTAGGTATTGCGGGGATGTCACATTGACCCGACCTTGTTGAAATTATTGTAAGGGCACGTGGACTATTTGTATCCACTCAACTGTTCACTTAAAACCTTAAAATCCTTATTCATTTGCATTGCAAACTATGGGTTCCTCCTTGTGTTGCCTGAGTTGAAGGCTTGTTGCCATGAGAGACCTGAAACTACCTTCAAACCTTTGGCATTTTACCTGCACATACTATGCCATGACTATTGGGAGAAGTTGTTCATGATTTGGTCTCTCTGAGTGTTGAAAGTTACAACGTGAGTGTAGTTGTTAGATTTTCATTATGGCCCGAAGAATGTACTTGTCTCAATCCTGCAACTGTTCCCATATAGCTTCTACATTGTATACTTGAGTCAGTTTTCTTGCTTTTTCCTTCTGAGAGGTGACTTCAAGGTTTATTTCCTTTCGGTTCAGTGCATACATGACCTAGTGTGGCCATCTCTTCTCAGTTTTGACTCCCAATTTAACAGGTAAATACTTACCCTAAGGCTTGGTTTTTCATTTGTTTTTCTTACGAGGTTTTTACAAGTTTATGCAAACAAGTAATTAAAATGATTTGGTTTCGAACTTGTAGGTTCCTGCTACCGGCTCCAATACTGTAGGTGGAAACAAGCTCACACTTCAGTCCTTTCATGGGCATCCAACTGGTAAGACCCGATTCCATTGAGAGTTCTTCCTGCATGCGGTTGTGGTTCTTGGAAGTGGTTCTTGTGGTTGAAAAGCATGGCCTCGGTTCTCTGTTAGTTATGTGTCCAGGCTTGTTTATTACTTGTCAATGTTTTTAGAAACCCTTAAAGGGTATTTCGTGCAGGATGAAGAAGGCTCTGGAAGCCATGATGTAAAATGGTTTTTATCTTGTGTTTTCAGCCTTGCATCCTGAACAATGTAGTTGCTTCTTTTTTTTAAACGATAGAGATCATCTCTAACTTGTTGAGGCTATCAACCTCTATCTAGTTTATTTTAATTTTTACCATGGATCTGTAGGTGAAGAAAGACTGTGGAACAATTGGGATTTGTAAATGTTTTAAGGTTTTTACTTGTCAGTTAAAAAATGTTTACTGTTGGATTTATATATATATATATATATATATTACATACTTGGCTTGTTAACGAGCCTCATCCTCGACCCTTTAATTTCAAAGGCTGTAAGCCATTCCTTACTATTTGATTTCATGTTTGCAAATTGTTTATATAGATTTTGAGTATTAAATTCTATTTTGAATAAGTTGCTCTTTTAATAATTTAAATTATTACTCTGTATTTATAAGGATTTTCAATGCACAGTTTAAAGGAAAAGATTATTGTGTTTTAAGAGTAATATTTTACTATGTTTGGCTCAAAGGGTTAATTAATATATAAACCCTACAATTCAATAATAACTTTGTTTATTTAATAATTTTGTTAATGATTTTTACAGTTTGTTTTTAATTCTTAGCTAAGAAGAATTAGGGTTTAATGCTACATACTTGTATATATAATATATTTATCTTTCAATAACTTCTGTGGTTTTAAATAGATTATAGTAGAATCCCTGTGTCTTAGATAAAGACACACAGTGTCTAGAATTCAATGTTATAATTTTTTTTTACAAATTCTTTCTACTTGGTTTTTAGATGTTAGCCTATTTACTATACTTATGTATAATTATTAAACTGTAATCTCTATACTCTATAAATAATACTAATACTAGAATTATTTTTATAATCATATTATTACTATTCTTTTACATACCTATCTTTTTGTTTATAAATGAAGTAAATAAATGCAGACAATATTTAATACTTCTTTATAGTAGAAATCATAAGCAAACTAAGTAAAATCTAGTTACAGTTTTCATTCAAGTAAAAAAATCATCTTATTCACCTAAACACCCAATTGTGCTAGAGTACTGCCTGTGTCGGGCGTGGAAAAATACAGTATGGAAATTCTAATTCTATATGTTTCTCATTTTGTATATCCATTTCTATTTCTAATCATAATCTGTAATTTACCAAGTCTAACATTACACAGTTACGCCTTTCTTCATAAACCCTAAAATACTAACATGCCTGTAGTTAGAAAATACTAAACATTTTACTACAGATAGTAAACAAATATAATAACATAAAGACAAATAGAACATGTCAATGATAAGACGACAACAGCTTAAGGAGGTTGTTCTTGCCGACCAAACTCTTGGAGAGCGCTTAGACAGTGCTTCCTCAGGACCCCCAAGCTTGTTTCTGGTCTTCTTGGTAGAGAAATGGGTGGAGATTATAACTTTAAGACCTCTGTCACCTGACTGGTCCAATTACCTCAATAATTAAAATTTGCTCGCAGCAGTATGAACTTCAGCCTAAAAGCTGCAATAAGTTCAATCTTAGCAGTTAACCCCTCAAACTCACTTCAGTTATCCCCTCCATTGAATTTATTTTTAGTAAATTCATTCACCCTGAATGATCACCCCCAGAATGAGCAGCCTTAGTTGTCTTCAATGGGAAATTTTATCGAGATGCCTAGGTCTTCTAGGTGATTTTTCATTTAATGAGCCACCTGCTCTGATTCCACTTTCTTGGGGAATCATGACCACAAATATAGGGAAGTTTCCACCTACAACAGTTGGAAGTAGTTTGAGGATGATACCACTTGTCAATGTACTCTCCACCTAATCTCCTCCACCAATTGACTAGTAAACACTCGTTTAACATCTTCCCTAAGTTGTTGTCTCATCATTTATTTATTTATAAATAAAATATTATGTATTACATTAATTATTCTAGACCCCACTGGGTCATCAATTACAAACTTAGCATAAAATATAACACAATGTTCCTCAAATAACATTAAATTGTTTTTGCAAATTAGGGCATGTGACAGAAAACCTTTAACAACCAAAACCATAAAAGTAGACAAAAAACCTCATGACGAAACGAATGTGATGAGAAAACCCTACAAAACCTCTACCACGACAAGAATCAAATCAAGGACAAGTGGAGGGTCACAATAATCGGTCTCCACAAAACTCATGTGAGGAAACCTTGTCAATCATTATTCCTAGTTTCACTATCAACTCAGAGGAAAGATTTATGATAGAGATTTAAAGAATGAGTTTAAATCTACATTAAAGTCTCTGAGTTGGCCTCTAACTTGTGACTCCTAAGGTCATAATCTAAACCATGACTTGAAACTTATATCATGCTCATAACTTTAACATATTGCTTGCAACTCCCAAAGAATTATATATTGACACCCACGTATGAAAAATCATAAGTATGGAAGGTTAACAAATAAGCTCGAGCACATAAACCTTATGTATAGTAACACATATAGTTATGACTAGGTACAAAATTCTAGGATTAAATCCTAGATAAGAAAACCCATTATATTAATGATTTTATACATTAACATCACCTTCGGAATAATTGTGATCAATTTTTTGTTACAATTGGAGTCAACATTGAGCAGACAATAAGGCTATTGTCAAACATCTAAAAGGTCTAGTTAATATTATCCTTGCAAACAAATAAGAAATATGTTATGACTAAGAAAGAAATTTGCGACGATTAAGAATGGTAAATTATAAACATAATTTTTTATTTGTGAATTTTATGGGTTTTCCACACATAACTACTACTAACAAACTCATAATTGCATGGACATTCCCCCTCAAAGGGAAAGTATTCCATTGATAGGTAATGCATGGTATTTGAGCCATGATCCCTGACCTTGAATGCCTAGAAGCTGCCTATATAGAGTAATACAAAGGGTGTGTACCCCATCCATCTCTACTATCCCCGAAATACATATACCTAACACTAAAATTGACCTAATTGCACAAATATTTAATTTGAGGAAAAAGATACCTTAGGAAAACATGTGTGATGGTTCGATATGTTATTCTTAGTCATGGATTTGTGGAAGCTTCATTTATGGAATAATTCTTGAGTTTCCTCCCATGTCCATAACTAAGGTCCCAAGGCCCAAATACACATATTTAATGTTATAACTAGTAGATAAAAATTAATAAATCCCCATTCACATACTAAATATACCCTCATTATGGAGGCATGGTAGTTTGATAGTTGGTGTTTTTCATTAGATTCCAAGAAACTTCCTTTAAAATTTAAGGCTTGGGTTTACTCAACCATGTTAAGGACCTAAAATCCATATATATTGAGTGAATCTTCTTAAAGGTGTCGATGTCCTTTCTAAGAGGAAAAGGATAGGATTTTGAGGACATGGGTATTGCATAAGAGAATCCTTCATGCCAATTGATGCCTCAAAGATTCCACTAGGACTTATGGAATCAAATTAATTCCTCCATCATTTTGAAAACAACCCCAAAACCAATACATACTAATAAAAACCACTTAATGACACCAATAACTCTACTTAGAGTCTAAGGATATCATTGATAAGTCATGGGTTCATTTTACAAGTCTTCTTGGGCATCAATTTTTAGAATATTTACTTAGATCCCAAAATCTATGTTTCCTCCATTGAATATGTCTAATGCCTGAGATCCCTACCTAATTATTAAAAAACTAATGGAACCCATATACCCACCTAGAAAAAAATTATATCTTTGGGAGGTCCCATGAGGGGCTTGGAACCATCGCTATTATTCCTAGATGGTTGAAAGAATCCTTTACAGCCTATATCATGGGTTACTTCACCAATCTATATCTAGGACTCTGAGTCCCATATTTAGACATGAAAACATCCTAATTACAACAATATCCATTCTTTTAAGAGAAAGACACTTTAGAAAGGTTGTTTATGGCTGGTTAATTCCTTATTATTTTCTCTAGCTCATTCATAGAAACTACTATTAATTCCTGGTACATACTTTTGTTCATGTATTTGTAACTTTGGAATGTATTCGCTTGTATATATTATATTGTACCCCAATGTTCCTATCGGGAGAATCATTTGTATTTCATTGTACCTCGATGTTCCTATCAGGAGAATAATTAATATAATAAAGTCATGTAAATTCATAGAGGTTAACCCTAACTTTTGTTGATCGGGGAGCAAAGTCCCCACAGTTGAGGGGCACTAGGGTTATTAGACTCTCCTAGTGAAGTCGGTCCTTGTAAGTAATTTTCAAGTCAGAGACTAGTATAAATAGAGAGTGAACCTCTCTATTTCTAACACACACTCACTCAACTATAGTTCATGAGTGAGAGAAGAGGAGTTCACACAAGTGTGAGAGAGAACAGTTGTCATAGATCATCTTTCTATCTTTGGGTTTTACTTTTTCCATAGGTGCTCATTCTATCTCTAAGGAAGTTGCAGGGTTTTATCCTTTATGGTTACCCCTAGGAAAACTCATTTTTCTCTTATATATTGTGATTATTGTTGTGCATCTTACTCTCTTAAATACGATCCTAAGATCATATTGACTAAATGATAAAAATATAACATTCTATTAGAGCAAAACTGAAAACAAGACACTCTGCAGTTGCAGAATCTAGGGATTATTAAATTTTTGGTCTCTCTCCATATATCATCAACAAAAGGAGGCTAGATTAACTCTCCATTGAAGGGCGCATCTTTGTGTCGAAGCAGATATTGATTCCAGCCATTTTCAGTTTTTGACATGTCACTGCTGCAGGAAATTGGGGATTTTCACAAAAGAGGAATTTTCAAGTGAGCCTAGTATAGGATTTATCTACTCCTCAAAATAAAAATTTAGAGATTAAGATCGAAACTTTTGGTTGGGTAAAACTCTAGGAAATTGAAACTCTAATTTGAGCCGAGGCTTGAAAAAACCTAAAATACTAAAACTGGTCATTTTGGTACATTCTCTATATCTTTATATTGGAGTAGGCTCGGGAGCAAAAAAATTTAGAGGAAAAATATAAATTCCTGATGTACCATGTGTAAAATTTTTAGCCACATATTCGATATATTCTAGGAGACATGATTCCTCCAAATCAGGGTTCCAGCCTGTCCCAGGATTCATGCCTAAATAAGACACCTTGGGAGAATTCCTATATCTCGGGATACGAAGGTCCAAATGAAATTTTGCAATATTTTCCAAATATGGCACGGATTTTACCGTCTATGGTGAACGTTTCATACCACGATGGTGAAACAGTCACACGTGGCAGTCTGGGAAAGTTTATTATGCTAAAGAGTTATAAAATAAGTCACTGTGGGAAAACTGTCATAAGTCCCAATTGGTGAAACCAATTCTGCTCAAACGTGAGGTTTTCAAAATACAACAGACAAGGATACCTTATTACAAAATTTCAGACACAGAGGAGTATTACATTTGGAGATACCGCAAAAAAAATATCAAGCATTTCTACAAAAGAAATTGAAAAACTAGGGCTTCCTATTCCGGGAGCTTCCCTCCACTTTTTTCAGAAAAGAGTACATTGGACAGCTCACGTTGAGAAGGAGCATCTTTATATCCAATCATATCTAAAACATTCCAACTTTTGAAAAATAGGGTTTCTCTAACAAACCCTAGATAAGCCAAATCTAGAACCGAGACAAACACCTCAAATCGGTAAGATCTAATATTTTTCTATTTACATTTGAGGTTCTCATTATGACTAATCACACCAACTTGATGAAAAGGTTAGTTAAGTTGACAACTTCCAAGAATGGAAGTTTCGTATGTCACTAGTTCTTAAAGAAAATTAATTGGACACCTACATAAGTGGAGAGGTTCCATTTCCAGATGGAGATGAGGCTAAATCCTTACACAAGAAGAAATTGGTCAAGGCCAAGAGGATCACCTTATACCACAAGGGTCTTCCCTAAAGACACCTAAAGAGATGTTTTATTCCTTGACCAAGATATTTTAAAGGAAGGAATATAAATTAGAAGAAGTATAGGAACTTTGACGACTTAGATTATTATTCCAGTAAGGAAGTTATAGGAGCCAGAGGGAGATGAGGCTAAGGCTAGAGCCAAGAGAATCATTGTAGATTCTATCACTAATACATTTGGGTGTATTTTTTGACGAAATATTTCTGCGTTTTGAACATCCATGGATTAATACTTCATTTTTTTTTATCATGGCGGAAAAACCTTAGCAATATCGAATTTTTTAAATTTCGAGGAACTTTTGTCTCTATATCGATGATATATGGTTGTCTTTGCACACCTTCCAAACCAATTCCAACTTTGAATGGATCTTGGCTATTTATGCACAGGCCCAATCATGCATTTTTGACACATTTGTTATATTTGCGACAAGGTTCTTGGTGATTGATTGAGCACGGATTGAGCCCGGATTTCTTTATCAACCGTATTCAAAACTATAGAGGTCAATCATACTCTGCAACAATCATCTCGCTGTAAATTCATAAAAGGTAAGCATGCATCCTTTTTGTGGGATACAAACTAACATTGAAGCTCAAAATAATAGTTGTATTCTTCGGGTCATGTACCTTATGAACGAATTTAACAACCCTACAACTCCCTCCTTTTGATTAAACCATAGTAATTGCAACAAGAGGGTCCAATTCATTTTTTTTATAGACCCGATGCATGGCTAAGCTATTGTCCATTGACACAGTTTTAATCACTTTCCACAATAGAAGGACAACTTTCATTTGGACCATTTGGGCCACCTAGTGTTCCAATGCCCAAACTATCAAGGTCTCCTTATGAGTAAATCAAATGCCATTGTACAAAACTTGTTGGCATCAATGAGAAATTCGGTCCATTAGACACAATGCTCACTGAGTGGGGGGGGGGAGTGAATCAGTGAGCTAAGGATTCAACTCAATTTCAACTTTTTCTACCAATCTTATATCATTATTTCACAATTGCTTCAACAACATATTGATCAAAGAATAATATCAATTAGGCACATGTCATTCATCAATTAAACACATGACTATCAAGACATTGCACAAGGGACACAAGATATAGTTTTGTAATCTTTATATAAGTGGAGACATCAATATCCAATATGGGATACAACCCATAAGGTGGCACCACCCATCAGAATGGTTTAGTCAGCTACAACTGATTCGGACGCTACAACATCCAAACAAGCTTCAGTTTATCAAAAGACCAATAAGTCTTTGTCCATCTCCACCCAACCTCCCTATACAAATTTCAGATTACAAATTACAATTGATACATCAGACTCTTCCAAATCTTGCCACAGGAACACACATAAAAAATACCAATAAGCAAGTCTTCATTATGCACTCAACAAGTCATTCAACATACAACATAGTGCAGCCCTATCTCAACTCTGTCTATACAGCATTAGTATCTTGTCTTCAGTACTGTTCACATCATCATATAAGCTTCAAAACTGTTTGATTTAACACTTAGACAAAAAAAAATTAACTTGTAAAACCAAATTTTCTTCTAGTTTAGAGATTGATTTCTCCCTCATGTGATCACAATAAGGAAACCTACAAGCAGGGCTAGATAGCCATTTCAAAAATGAAATAGACCATATCACAAGATAAATCTGTTGACACACACACAACCTCTGGCAAGCATTTCAAAATAGCTTCTCAACCTCTTTTGAACATCAAAACATATTTCTTCCCATTTTGGCAGACTCTTATTTCACAAGTGTGAACACTCTATGGAGACCTGAAGTCATGAGAAGATGGAAAACTTACCAAAGAATGGATCCATGACATTTGATAAATTTACTTGCATAAAGACATCCCTTGGTGGGAATTTCCAACTGACCTCTCAAACTCCTATTTTAACACTTGGTCAATTTTCTTTTGTTCTCACTATGCAAAATATTATTTTTCCTATTTTTCGTAGATTGATATTTTGCATATGAGACCATCATAAGACAACCTGAAGGTATGGTTGGATAGTCAGTTCACCAAGGATCATTCCTGTGCTACTTAATTAATTTTATCATCAAAATAACCCCTCCTTGTGGGCATTTCAAAATTCCTTTTCAATTTCTTGAATCTAACACAAGCAATTTTCTTGTGTTCTTAAAATGCAAAATAATTTTTTTCTTACTTTTCGCAGATTTATATCTTTGACATAAAAACACTCCCTAGGACAAATGAGACCATGGTTAGATGGACACATCAACATGCTATAGCCTAACACTTTCATATTATTTTCCTCATCATCCTATGAGATACAGAGGGAATTTCCATGACGCCACTGAGGCAGTTTTGCTAGTACTGGAATAGTGCAAAATAGCCTAAAACTCTGTTTTGGCATACCATTATCTTTGTCATCAAACATCTTCTTTGAGAATTGATACCATGGTCAGATAGGCTATTGAAAAAGATGTAGTGTGATAGGTTCAGATAATTTTTATCATACATATATAAGGCACAGTGGTTATTTTCCCAACGCCACATGAGACAGATTTTCCAACACAGACAATTTTCTTAGTCTCATCCAATTTGCCTAAAACACTATTTTGGCATGTTCATAACTTCTTCCTCATCTACTTCCAAAGAAGCCAGAAGACATGTCTAGGTAGGCCAAATATCAATCCACAAGACCCCCACATGGTGCGGGCATTTCCCTCAAGACACAATTTGTGGCGAGCATCTTCTTAAGGCTACCTGAGCCAGTTTTCTAACACTTTTTTCAAGACTTTCTCCAAAATTTATTCTGAAACCTGATTTTTGCAGATTCATAACCTTTTATTCACACATTATGAAAAATAAATAATACCATTGTTAGGTATAAAAACCAACACAATATAATATCACCATGTGCTGCGGGCATTTACTCTAACCCATAATTTAGGGTAGGCATCTTTCTGAGGTTACTTAGCCATTTTTGCTTGCTCTAGCACAAACCCCTGTTTTGGAAGGTCCATAACTTCTCCCTCATGCACTTTCAGGACAAATTGAAGACATGGTTAGGTAGGAAAAACAACAATCTGCAAGACCCCCATGTGGTGTGGGCATTTATATTATCCTTTAAATTATGGCATGCATTTCCCTAAGGAAATTTTTACTAATTTCCCCATACCTAGTCATTTTCCTGTTTTTCACCAAATTACCATATTTTTCCAAAATGATTGTCATTAATGTTGTCATCAATGACAATCCTATTCATCACAGTCTTCATGTTTTTCTTTATATAAATTGGTATATAATATACTTCATTTTGAAATATACTTATATCTAATGTATTTGACAAGTTACTGTTTGGTATGGTGTAGGTAAAACAATTACTTGTCACTACAAGGATTTTTCATTATGAATGAAAATGCAAGGAAGATTTCTCAGTTGAGAGTGAAATTAGAGGCGAGGGGAGATGGAAAATGTTATTTCCCTTGCTTTGATTGCAGGGTCTTGCAAAGAAGAAGAATTTTAATAACGACAACAGAAAGAGATTGTAGGGAGAAGGGGCACGCCGAAGGGGGTTAGGAATATCGTCCCTTGGTAAGAGGTTATTCAATTTTTGATTTATTCTCTGTAATAGTCATCATGTGATGAATTTCAATAAAATGTATTATTGTTTTATTATATGTTCTATACGCACTAATTTTACTATGTTGTTTGTAAATATATAGACAATGTCCCCAAAATGTCCCCTTCCACAGAGTTATTTGCCAAGTACTAGCAGAAATACTCATTTAAAGGGTGACGAACATCTAGATAAGAATATTGAAGCTGATCAAATTCTTAATGATGCTATGGATGGAGATAATGTTAGGGATGAAAATCAGGAAGATGAGATACATAGATTGATCCAATACACATTTGCTCCAATGGATGACGACAACCAGGATGATAGTAATGATGTTGATCCTCTACTTGAGAAGTCATATCAACCTATTTATGAAGGCTCAAAAACAAATATTCTATATGCTATATTGTTGTTAGTGAACTTGAAGGTTTTGAATGGTTTATCAAACACCTATCTCACACAGATACTAAGGTATGTAATTTGTTAATTATTTATGTCTGCATGTTCACATGTACATAAAGGGTTGATTTTTTTTCTATATTTCTATTGTTATCTAATTTGTA
This sequence comes from Pseudotsuga menziesii, assembly GCA_001517045.1. NCBI lineage: Eukaryota > Viridiplantae > Streptophyta > Pinopsida > Pinales > Pinaceae > Pseudotsuga > Pseudotsuga menziesii. The sequence goes on along the minus strand of LPNX010336448.1, from coordinate 51,181 downwards.
AATTATGGATTTGATATTGATGATTGATATTGTTAATAGTGACTTATTCTATTGAATTTTGTAGATTGTTAGGTGAATTTATATTACCAACGTCAAATATTTTACCACGCACATATCGAGATATATATGTGATTATGAAAGAATTTGGAATGGAGTATCAAGCTATTGATGCATGTCCCAATGATGATATCATATACTATGGAAAATATGCATTAGAAAATGAATTCCCACAATGTCAAACAAGTAGGTATCGAATCGATAAAGTGACAAAAAAGGTGCCTCACAAAGTTCTTCGTTATATTACAATAATTCCACATCTCCAGCGGTTGTTCATGTGTCAAAGTATAGCATAGTTTATGGATTTCCATGTTGATGTAATTGTAACTTAGGAATGTATTCACTTGTATATCTTATGTATTGTAGCCCAATGTTTATTCTAGGAAGTGTTTATAATGTAATTGAGTCATGTCATGCGTTGATATTTCGATTAGGAGTTTTTATAATGTGAACAAGTCATGTCAAATAATTGTGGGTAACCCTCCTATTGATCAAGGGTTAAAGTCCCTGCAGTTGTGGGGCCCTAGGGTTATTAGAATATCCTAGAGAAGTCAACCCTAGGTGAGTTATTGTAAGTCAGGGCATTAGTCCCCATCGTTGTTTTAAGGATAACCCTCCTTGTTGGTCGGAGGGGCAAAGTCCCCACAAGTTGTGGGGAACTAGCATTATTAGACTCTCCTAGAGATGTCAACTCTAGTAAGTAATTATTAACTTAGGTCGACATGTTGGACAGGACATTAAGTAAACGAAAGAATATAAATAGAGCGTGAGACTCTCTATTTATCACACACTCACTCACTCATTGGGGCACATGAGTGAGAGAGAAGTTGTTGGGACAAGAGAGAGAATACTGTTGTCAGGAGATCAGTATGTTCTTTATGTTTTTGGGTTTTAATTTTGGTGTTGATTCTATCTCTAAGGAAGTTGTGGGGTTTTCTCCTTTATGCTTTCCCTGAGGAAAATTGTTTGTGTCTCTTGTCTCTTGTGTTTTATTGCTGTGCATGTTATTCTCTCAGTTAAAGATCCTAAGATCATAATGCTAGCTTGAATGATAAAATTCTAACATGGTATCAGAGCTAACCTGAGAATAATACATTATCCAGCTATAGAAACTAGGGCTTCTTACTTTTGGGTCTCTCTCTACAATCCATCAGCAAAATTATGCTAGGCTAACTCTCCATTGAAGGGCACGTCTTTATGTCAAAGCAGAATTCAATTCCGAGCATTTTCAGTTTTTGGTGCAGGAAATTAGGGCTTCTTATAGAAGAGTAATGTTTGGTTGATCCATCCATAGGATTTATATCCTCATCAAAATCGAATTTTAGAGACTTGGGTCGAGATTTTTGGTTGGGTGAAACTCCAGGAAAGTCAAACTCTAGTTTGACCCCGAGCTAGAAAAACCCTAAATACTAAAACTAATAAGTTTTTGTACATTCATTATATCTTGTTTATTATGCATTTGTTTATATTCAGTTCATGTATTATGCATGATAGAATGTTTTCATTAAGGACAGTATACTACTAATATGCATGTAATGGGTAAGTAGCTCATGGTGCTATACAAATCTCCATTGCTACTTATCTAAAATGAAACATCTTTGCTGACATATTGGATTAGTGCACAATCTCAATGTGTTAGTTTTTCATCATTCAAGCTAGCATTATGATCTTAAGATCTTTTAACTGAGAGAGTAACAAGCACATCAGTAAAACATAAGCACAAAACAAGAGACAAGAGACACAAAGAATTTTCATCAGGGAAACCATAAAGGAGAAAACCCCTCAACTTACTCAGAGATAGAATCAGCACAAAAGGTAAAACTAGAAAATAGTAAGATGATCTCCCGACAGCAGCAATCTCTCTCTCTCACACTGAGAGAGCTTCTCCTCTCTCACTCATGTGCCCCAATGAGTGAGTGTGAGTGTTGCAAGTGAGATAAATAGGGAGGCTCACTCTGTATTTATATTCTTCCGTTCACTTGAAGTGCACTCCTACATGTCGGCCTCACTTAACAATTACTTACTAGAGCCGGCATCTCTAGGAGTGTCTAATAACCCTAGTGCCCCAGCACTTGTGGGGACTTTACCTCCTCTAACCAATAGGAGGGTAAGACAATGGTGGGGACTATTGCCCCGAGTTACAATGACTCACCTAGGGTCGAATTTACTAGGATAGTCTAATAACCCAAGGGGCCCACAACTGTGGGGACTTTAACCCTTGACCAATAGGAGGGTTACCCACAATGACTTAACATGAATTTCTCATTATAGAAACTTCTAGGAATAAAAATCGGGGTATGACATGACTCAAGTACATTACAATACATCCTGAAATAAACATCAAGTTACAATACATAGGAAATACGGATCAATACATTCCGAAGTTACAATTACATCAACACGCCCTCTTAACTAGGAAGGTATTCTCTCGACACAATTTATTAGCACAAGTATTATTCTCTGTATCATCTAAATCATCGTCAACTTCTCGTCATCTTCATCTTCAAGTCATATTCATCTTTAGGTCATCTTCATCTGGATCTAGATCATCACTTGATTTAGATCAACATCATTGGATCATACTCAATCTGGAACATCGTCATTGGATCATACTCAATCTAGAACATCGTCACTGGATCATACTCGATCTAGAACATCGTCATTGGATCTGGATCATCACACGATCTAGATCATCATCACTGGATCTAGATCATCACTTGATCTAGATCATTACTGCTGAATCTGGATCATCATTGTTGGATCTGGATTATCACTCGATATAGATCATCATTGCTGGATCTAGATCATCACTCGATCTGGATCTATCGAAGTCATCATAATTGGATCTGGATCATAGCTCGATCTGGATCTCATCTGGTCATCATCATATGTTTTCTATCTCTTCATAGGAAGTTCTACAGAGCCAACCTTATTTCATGTTGGGTGTATGCCTACCTCTTCATAGGTCTTTGGTATCCCTTACATCTGACCTACTCGTCAGAATGGCTAGCACCCACATCTAACCTGCTCATCAAAAAGGCGATAGCCTTTCCATATGACCTACTCGTCAGAATAGACAGCACTCACATCTAACCTACTCGTCAGAAAGGCGGTAGCCCTTATATCTGATCATATAGGACCTAATCCTACAGTCACATCACAATGGCCAGCACTCACATCTGACCTATTGGTTAGAAAGGCGGTAGCCCTTATATATATGTAGGAGCTCATCCTACATCAGAATGGCTAGTACTCACATCTGACCTACTTGTCAGAATGGCTCTGCCCTTACATCTGACCTGCTCATCAAAATGGTGGTAGCCCTTACATATGTCCTACTCGACAGAATGGCCAGCAATCACATATGACATGGAAGGAACCAAATCCTTTAGCCATGAACAGAATGGCACTGCCCTTACATTTGAACTGCTCATCAAAATGGTGGTAGCCCTTACATCTATCCTACTCAACAAAATGGCCAGCACTCACATCTGACATGGAAGGAACCAAATCCTTTAGCCATGAATAGAGTGGCACTTCCCTTACATCTGACCTGCTTGTCAGAATGGCGGTATCCCTTACATCTATCCTACTCAAAAAAATGGCCAGCACTCACATCTGCCATGGAAGGAACCAAATCCTCTCACCATGACAGAATGGCTCAGCCCTTACATCTAACCTGCTCATCAGAATGGATTTGGGACTCATCACTTTCCCTTGGAGGAAACCTCTGGAGAACACCAAGATTCTCCCTGAAGTACTTGAACTTCACTTTGGCTAATGGATTTTTAAACACATCAGCTATATGTTCCTCCATCGCAACATACCGGAGCTTCACTGCTCCCCTATGCACCATATCCTTGATATAGTGATACTTGATCTCGATATGCTTCGACTTGTCATGGAACACTGGATTCTCACACAACTCTAGTTGTCACAATGTATACAAGTAGCATCCATCTGCAGATAAAATATATCAGACAATAGCTTCCATAGCCATACTGCCTCACAACTAGCTGAACAAGCTGCAACATACTCTGCTTCAGCTGTACTCAGTGCCACACATGATTGCTTCTTGCTAAACCAAGAGATCACACCTGATCCCATACTGAAGCAACACCCTGAAGTTATCTTCCTATCAATGGAACTGCCTGCCCAATCTGAATCAACATAACCCTCCAGGTTAATCTTTTGATTCGCATCATACTTGAGCCCATAATCAATTGTACCCCTGCATGCTTTGCAACCATCACATGAACATGTCTCAATGTGTTCACAACAAAGAAAATATCTGGTCTCAGGTACATCAAGGACCCAATCATCTGAATATACATTGTAGCATCAACCGTCTCTAATGAAGCATCACTCAATAGCTTCAGGTTCGATGCCATAGGTGTGGTCATGCAGTCCATCATCCTGAACCTATTCAGGATATCGACTACATACTTTCCTTGTCCAAGGAAGATTCCATCTGCATTCTTCCACACCTCCATGCCTAGAAAAATAGTGCATCAAGACATAACATGAGCATCACTGGTCTTCTGCCTTCAACCTTGAAGCAAAGGTTGGAATCCACTTTACTCTCAGTAAAGCCTAGAGTCATCAATAATTTGACCATCCTGTCGTACCATGTTGAACCTCAAGATATTTTGCAGTCACTCCCTCTGAAGCAGAGCATCATACTCCCTCTGTCTTTCATAGTCTATGCACTGAAACATTCTATACTGGAGTGACAAGTAGTATCCATCTAGAATAATTTGATACCAAGATCCTCGATTTTGAAATTTTTCAAAAGTCCTTCTCACATCCATCTGTGATCTTGTCATCCTTTATCAAACTCGTAGAAAAGGTTAAAATATTCATCAAGCTCATCATGTATGTGTTATCCCATGGGTGTCTTATGAACTCATATACGGCCTTCTTTCATTTGCACACATGATTATGCATGTCATGTGACTTCACTACCAGTGGCTGCAAATGTCTCTTCAGATGAGAAGCCTCATGCTACGAATCTTGCTTTGTATCCCAATATGTTTCCATCTACTACATGATGGAACTATGAACTTCCCTTCATGTATAGATACTGCATCCTAGACATCATTCTTCTTGAACTGGTCTTCCATTTCTTCTTGGTTACATCTTCATGGATGGAAGGTTTTGTATTAATGATGTCATTGTATTCATCATATTATTCTTCATCTTGAACTGTCATCACTTGTTCTTCGGAACAAGTCTCATCCTTCTTTGCTTGCAACCGGTTATGTATGTGGTCTTTCCTACAAGTCAAATGCATTTGTATGGTTAGACACATTTCATAAGGAATATTCATATGCACAAATTCTTATGCATAAATATATGATCATGAAACTACTTTAGCCAATACAACATTCATCCATATCTTACTGAAACTTTCTAGATGCCTTCCATCTCTACCAGGACAACATTGAGATTGTGCACTAATCCAATATGTTAGCAAAGAGGTTTCATTCTAGATAAGTACCAATGGAGAGTTGTATAGCACCATGAGCTACTTACCCATCACATGCATATTAGTAGTATACTGTCATTAATGCAAACATCCTATCATTCATAATACATCAACTGAATATAAACAAATGCATAACAAAATAATATCATGAAATGACAATTGAATACTTATCTTTATTTGTTTCATGGGTATACTCCTTCTTGAGTCTTAAACTTCATCATCTTCTTCATTCATGATAGCATCGTTTCTTATCAAATGCTAAGGAGGATAAGAGCTGCTTCAAGAGTTGAGTTCTTCATATTCCTCATTGTTTGACGGATCTTCTTTGGATGATGAGAGATCTTGATCTTCAATTGCTCCCATCTTCTCTACTCTTCTTATGAGTCGAGCTTCTTCTTCTTCCCAGAGTCTGCTGAAAGTAATCACTTCCTTCTTGCATACATTCCTTGCATGAATGAATACCATGAACCTGGGAGACTAGTCAAGGTGGCTATCACCACTTCTGCATTCTTCACTTCCGCTTCAAGTTGTTCTTTGATTTGAGATACCCTTATGACTGCATGGTCTCTACATTCTGGATCTTCACATTCTTCAATCGGTTTCTTAAGGTCATCTTCTGATGTATGTTCTTCCCTTCAAATAGATTTTTCAAGGAATCAAACATCTCTGGTGTATTTGGGGAGACACTTGTGGTACAAGTTGATTCCTGACTGAATCAGCAATGATCTTCTTAGTCTTGACCATGTTCTTCTTGTGCAAGGCTTCTAGCGGCATCTCCCTCTGGAACTGGAACATCTCTACTCATGTAGGTGTCCCACTCATTTTTTTTAGTGAGATAATATACTTCCATTCTTGATAAATTCACCAAGCTCATCATCAAGCTGATGTGATAGATCACTTTGAAATGAGAACCTCAAATGGAAATAGCAAAAGATTAGATCTTACCATTTTGAGATGTTCGTCCTGGTTCCGGAGCTGGTGGATCTAGGGTTTGTCATAGAAACCCTAATTTTCAAAAAATGGAATATTTCATATCTGATTGTATAGAAATATAGATCTCTTAAAATGAAGCTATCCAATGTACTCCTTTTCTTAAAACAGTGGAGGGAATCTCCCAAAACAGGAAGCCCTAGTTTTCCAATTTCTTCTACAGAAATTCCTGTTACTGTATCTATGATATATCCAAAATTACTGCTCGTCTGTGTCTAAAATTTCTCACCGAGGTAACCTTGCATGTCCCTGATCCAAAATCATAGGTTTCATCAGAGTTGGTTTCACCATTTGTTATTTATGATCCTTTTCCCAAGGTGAACTGTTAGAGGACTGTTCAGAACAACAAAGTTGTATGGCATTCCATGTGTCATTGGTTCATCTTCTAAGTCTGATATTTGGACCACCAAAATTATCGTCCGTACCCTTTCTGGAACATCTTAAAGAATTCCATTTGGACCTTGGTATCCCAATATATTTCAATTCTCCCCAGGTATCCTGTTTAGGGATGAATTCTTGAAGAGGCTAGAACCCTGATTTGGGGGATCATATCTCCCAGAATATAGTGAATCTGAGGCTGAATTTTAGATACAATGTACATCAAGATTTTATATTTGCCCCTGATATTTTATGCTCCTGAGCCCTTGCCAATCTCGAGATATAGCGAATGTACCAAAACTTAGCAATTTTAGTATTTATGGTTTTTCTAGCTCGGGGTCAAACTAAGGTTTGACTTTCCCGGAGTTTCACCCAACCAAATTTATTGATCCAGGTCTCTAAACTTCGGTTTTGATGAGGAGAAAAATCCTATTTCGGGCTCACTCAAAAATTCATCTTCTGTAGAAAGCCCTAATTTATGCATCGAAAACTGAAAATGCTCAGAATCAAATTCCGCTTCGACAGAAGGATGCGCCCTTCAATGGAGAGTCATCCTAGCATAATTTTGCTGATAGATTATGGAGAGAGACCCAAAAAATAAGAAGCATTAGCTTTTGTAGCTGCACAATGTCTTCTTCTTAGGTTAGCTCTGATACCATGATAGTTTTTCATCATATAAGCTAGCATTATGATCTTACGATCTTTTAACTGAGAGAATAACAAGAACAACAGTAAAACATAAGCACAACACAAGAGACAAGAGACACAAAGAATTTTCCTCGGGGAAACCATAAAGGAGAAAACCTTGCAACTTCCTCAAAGATAGAATCAGCACAAATGGTAAAACCAGAAAATAGTAAGATGATCTCTCGACGGTAGCAGTCTCTCTCTCTCTCTCACATTGAGAGAGCTTCTCCTCTCTCACTCATGCGCCCCAATGAGTGAGTGTGAGTGTTGAAAGTGAGATAAATAGAGAGGCTCACTCTCTATTTATATTATTCCATTCACTTGAAGTGCACTCCAACATGTCGGATTCACTTAACAATTACTTACTAGAGCTGACATCTCTAGGAGTGTCTAATAACCCTAGTGCCCCACCACTTGTGGGGACTTTGCCTCCTCTGACCAATAGGAGGGTAACACAATGGTGGGGACTTTAACCCTTGACCAATAGGAGGGTTACCCACAATGACTTGACATGAATTTCTCATTATTGAAACTTCCCAGAATAAACATCGGGGTATGACATGACTCAAGTACATTACAATACATCCCGGAATAAACATCATGTTACAATACATAAGATATACAGATGAATAGATTTCAAAGTTACAATTACATCAACACAATGTTGTCTTGGTAGAGCTGGAAGGAATCTAGAAAGTTTCTGTGAGATATGGATGAATTTTGTATTGGCTCAAATAGTTGCATAATCATATATCTTGATACAAAAGAATTTTTCATTATGAATATACCTTATGAAATGTTTCTAACCATACAACTAATGAATTTAACTTGTAATAAAGATCGTGTAAAATCGCCTACAAGAACAGAAGGATCAGAATTGTTCGAAAGAACAAGTGACAAAATTTCAAGAGGAAGAATAATATGATGAATGCAGCGACATCATTGATGCAGAACCTTCCAGCTATGATGAAGTAACCAAGAAGAAAGGGAAGACCAGTTCAAGAATAATGTTGTCTAGGATGTAGTATCGATAGATGAAATGAATTTCGTAATTTCATCATGCAGTAGATGGAAACATCGTGGGATACAAGGCAAGATTCGTAGCATGAGGCTTCTCACGAAAATAAGGCATAGACTATGAAGAGGCATTTCCAGCCAGTGGGAGTTGAAACACATACATGATGAGATTGATGAAGATATTAACCTTTTCTACAAGGTTGAAGATGAAAGTCTATACACTAGATGGATACATAGAATATTGGTATCATAGGAACCTACTAATCACTCTGGTACAGAATGTTTCAATGCATAGAGTATGGAAGACAGAGGGAGTATGATGCTCTACTTTAGAGGGAGTTCCTACAAAATATCCTGAGGTTCGACATGGTACGACAGGATGGATAGATTACTGATGACTCTAGGCTTTACTAAGATTAAAGAGGATTCCAACCTTTGCTTCAAGGTTGAAGGCGGAAGAGCAGTGATGCTCCTATTATATGTCGATGACTTGTTCTTGACAGAAAAGAGGTACTCATTAAATTTACAAGAAGAAGACTTGCTGCCGAGTTCGAGATAAAGGACTTGGGGATGATGCACTATGTTCTAGGCATGGAGGTGTGTACAAGGGAAGTATGGAGTATAGATCTTGAAAAGGTTCAGGATGATGGACTGCAATGCCATGACCACACATATGGCATCAAACCTGAATCTATTGAGTGTTGCTTCATCAGATTCGGTTGATGCCACGATGTATTGTCAGATGATTTATTCCTTGATGTACCTGACAAATATGAGACCGGATATTTGTTTTGTTGTGAACACATTGAGACATGTTCACCTGATGGTTGCAAAGCATACAGTGAGGTATCTGAAGGGTACAGTTGATTATGGGATCAAGTATGAGTTGAATCATAAGATTAACCTGGAGGATTATGAGGATTCATTTTGGGAAGGCAGTTCCATTGATAGGAAGATCACTTCAAGGTGCTACTTCAGTATGGGATCAATTACGATCTCTTGGTTTTAGAAGATGGAGTCCTGTATGGCGCTGAGTACAACTAAGGAAAAAGATGTTGCCACTTTCTATTTGGAGAGAGGAGCAGTGAAGCTCCAGTATGTGATCTAGATCAAGATCTCTAGAAAGAGGGAGTTATAGCATAGTCAGTAAGATAGGTTGTTTGAGCATAAATCCTTGTGAAGCTCGTAGGTTGCTCAGATGTAAACAGAACTATAGGTTATCCTTGGATGTAAATAGTCCTAGAGAATCTCGCAGGTTATCCTTGAACGTAATCAGCCCTGATGTGATTCTATGCTAGAAATGGCCAAAGTAAAGTTTTGAGTATTTCTGGGAGAAGCTTGGAGTTCTCCAGATCCAGGTTTCCTCCAAGGGGAAATGATGATACCTAGAGACATTCTAACATGGTGAGAGGATTAGGTTCCTTCCATGTTCAGATGTAAGGGCTGAGCCATTCTATCATGGTGAGAGGATTTCTTCCTTCCATGTCAGATATGAGTGTTGAGCCATTCTAATATGACTGTAGGATTGGTTCCTACATGATCAGATATAAGATTTGTTGCCATTCTCTAAATGGAGGTACCTAGTCAGTTACTAGGAATACTCAGTCTAGGATTGAGAGCCATTCTAATGTGAGAATAGGATTGGTTCCTACATGATCATATATAAGGGCTATTTCCATTCTCTGAATGGAGGTACCTGGTTAGTTACCAAGAATCCTCAGCCTAGGGATGAGGGCCATTCTGATGTGACTGTAGGATTGGTTCCCACATGATCAGATGTAAGTGCAGTGCCTTTCCACATATGATAGTAGTTGTGTACTATCATGTTGGTGGATGTCAGTGCTAAGCCTTTCCACAGATGATAGTAGTTGTGTCCTATCATGTCGGTGGATGTCAGTGCTGAGCCTTTTCACAGATGGTAGTAGGTCTGTCCTACCATGCTGTTGATTGTAAGTGCTATGCCTTTCCACATATGGTAGTAGGTGTGTCCTACCATGCTGGTGGATGTGAGTGCTATGCCTTTTAATAGATGATATTAGTTGTGTCCTATCATGCTAGTGATTGTAAGTGTTGTGCCTTTCCACAAATGATAGTAGTTGTGTCCTATCATGCTGGTGGATGTGAGTGTTGTGCCTCTTCACAAATGAGAATAGTTGTGTCCTATCATGCTAGTGAATGTAAGTGCTATGCCTTTTTGACATCATGTTGGATGTGTTCCTCTCATGGTGAGATGTGAGTGCTGGCCATTATGACTTAGGGTTAGATATAAGTGTTGAAGAAGACCTACATGGAGGATAGTCCTACAACCAGCATGAAAAAGGGATGGATCTGTAGAACTTTCTGCGACAAGAAGAATCATGAGATAATAGCTATGATGATGGCCCAGTGGTGATCCATATAAAGTGATGATCCTGATCCAGTGATGATGTCTCCAAGATGATCCAGATCGAGTGATGATCCATATCCAGTAGTGATGATCCATATCCAGTGATGATGATATATATCCAGTGATGATCCAGATCCAGTGACGTTGATCCAGTAAAGATGATCCAGATCCAGTGATGATCTAGATCCAGTAATGATGATCTAGATCTAGTGATGTTGATCTAGCATAGATGATCTAGATCGAGTGATGATCCATAACAAGTGATGATCCAAATCCAGATAAAGATGACTTGAAGATGAAAGATGACTTGAAGATGAAGATGACTTGAAGCTGATGAGGACTCGATGATGTTCCAGATGATATAGAGAAGATAACTTGTGCTGGTAAATTGTGTCGAGAGAATACCTTCCTAGTTAAGAGGGAGTGTTGATGTAACTGTAACTTTGAAATGTATTCACTTGTATATCTTATGTATTGTACCTCGATGTTTATTTCAAGAAGTTTTTATAATTTAATTGAGTCATGCCATGCCCCAATGTTCCAATTGGGAGTTTCTATAATGTGAACAAGTCATGTCAAGTCATTGTGGGTAACCCTCCTATTGATCAAGGGTTAAATTCTCCGCAGTTTTAGGGCCCTAGGGTTATTAGACTATCTTAGAGAAGTCAAACCTAGGTGATTTATTGTAAGTCAGGGCAATATTCCCCACCGTTGTGTTAAGGATAGCCCTCCTTGTTGGTTGAAGAGGAAAAGTCCCCACAAGTTGTAGGGCACTAGGGTTATTAGACTCTCCTAGAGATGTCGGATCTAGTAATTAATTATTAACTGAGGCCGACATGTTGGAGAGGACATTAAGTGAACGAAAGAATATAAATAGAGAGTGAGCCTATTTATTTATCACACACACACTCACTTATTGGGGCGCATGAGTGAGAGGGAGGTTGCTGGGACATGAGAGAGACTACTGTTGTCGAGATATCGTCTTTATGTTTTCGGGTTTTACTTTTGGTTCCTGTTCTATCTCTGAGGAAGTTGCGAGGTTTTCTCCTTTATGGTTTCCCTAAGGAAAATTCTTTGTGTCTCTTGTCTCTTGTGTTTTATCGATGTGCATGTTATTCTCTCAGTTAAAAATCCTAAGATCATAATGTTACCTTGAATGATAAAATTATTACATTCCATGAAAATAACAGAAGTTGAGATGACGTTCATCGAATGACTATAGATGGGTCTGCATTTAGGTACATCGAAGAAAAGTAGCCAATTTTCAAAGAAGAACCTCGTAATGTTAAACTTCTGTTGGCAGCTGATGGCGTCAATCAATTTGGAGAGCTTCATTCTACCGACTCAGTGTGGCCTATTTTTGTTATAAACAATAACCTTCCTCCTTGGATGCCGGTCAAGAGAGAGCACACAATGTTGGCAATGATTCTTCCATGTATTTAATTAATTTGTATTTTTTTACTTGAAAGTCTGGCCACTAAACATTTCATTTCTTTGTTTCATGCATGATAATTATATCTTTTATATATAACGACATATAGCTAAATATAATTAATCATCTATGTTGGACCAATTAGGTAAGTACCAATTTAAAGATATGACCATATATATTGAGCATCTTATCGATGAGTTGTTGAAGTTATGGGCTCACATCACTATGTATGACATCTCTAAACCAATAGGGAAAAGACAATTTCAATTCCATGGAATACTTGGATGAACAATTCATGATTCTCGCACGTTAACACATTTGTGTTCTATATTGTTACTTTCTTTTGTTCTTTAATATTATATATATCTATTGAAAATATCATGCATTATTTTAAATGGTAATTCGAATTCTCTACACTAATTCATATATCTTGTAGGTCTTCAAAAAAAGGGTAAATTTGCATGTCCATCTTGCGGTGCCAGGATAAAAATCATCGTTCAAGGAGTTTAGTAAAGGAAGCGTTTGATGAGTATAGGCATTTTATGCTTAAAAACCATAGTTATTGAACTACAGATAGAGAAAAATTCAATGGTAAAGAAGAGAATGGAAAAAAACCAGGAAGAATGACACCTCACCTATGGAACTTGGAATATAATAGAAATCGTCAAGGTATGCCAAATTATTTATGTATTGCTAGAATATCATTCAATACTTAGCTAAATTTATGAATATGCAAAACAATATTTTTCCTACTTTGGTAGATTGATTTCTTGCACATGTGACCATCATAATAAAAATTGAAAGCATGGGTGGATAACCACCTCAAGAAGGAACATATATGTGTCACCCTTAGATGAATTTTATTAGCACAAGGACATTGTTGAGTATGGTTGTCATTGATGTCAAATGAGGTAATTAATGCCGAAATAAATGTTGATATGGCATGTGTGATGAAGTTGAAAAACAAATTTTGGTGTCCTAATGTCTCATGATGTCATTGTTACATTCTGGTAGTAGTTGGTAACAGTATGATAATTTGGGGATTTTGACAAAATATTGAAAAACTGCCCTAAAGCAGTTGCCTTATGAAAATGGCCACCATAATTCATAAGAAGAAGAAAATGCCCACCATGATCTTCCATCCCATATTTTATTGAAATATCTATCTGACCATGGCTTCGGTTCTCAGAAAAATGCCTTGAAGAAGAAGATACAGGTCTCTCAAAAGAAGGATTTTTGGTCAAATTAGTCAGAATTGCTCTAGGGAAATGCGTGCCATAATTTGTGAATTGAATAAAATTACCGCACCACATGGTCATCCTGCAGGTGTATGTTTTTTCTACCTGACCATGTTCTCACATCAGTTTGATAATGCTTGAGGAAGAAGATATGGATCTGCCAAAATAGGGTTTTAGGCAGTCTTACACCAAAGTTCAGTAAAATGCCTTCCTAGGGAAAATAAAGATGAGTTTGGTTGTGAAATCAGCATAGGTGTGCTTAGTAAGGTGTAATACATCATCTAGTAGCATTATTTCATGTTTTAGGTGAAATGAAAAATCCACCTTAGGTTTTGGACAAATGAAAAATATGCGTAAGTGGCATCGAGGAAATGTGCGCAACCTCTCATAGGATGAGGGGAAAAACTATCTGAAGTAATACAATATAGTATGTTGGTTGGTGCATCCAAGCATGGTTTCATATTTCCCGAAGAGTCTTTGAGGAGGAAAATATCAATCTAGCAAAAGTGCCTCTCGCCTTCATTTGCACTATCCTAGTAAAATGCTCGCCAAGGTTAGGTGATGAGGTTGGACAAGAGAATATTGGCATGGTTAAGTCAGTATGATATTCCTCACATTGTGGATGTCTCACTCTCCAAGTTTTATGAAAAAAAAATCCACCTTGGTGACTTAGGGTTTGAAGATATTTGTCTAAGTGTCAATAAGTAATTTGGAAGACCACTTTCAAATGCCTGCCAGATGTTGGGTGTATGTCAATAGGTTTAATAATTGACATGTATTTGTTATTTATTGAAATTAATATCCATCCATACTTTCATGATTACTTACAATGGTCACATATGAAAAATATCAATATCCCCAAAGTAGGAAAAATACTATTTTGCATATTGAGAAACCCAAGAAAATTGCTTAAGTGTTGAGAACGAGATTTTGAGAGGTTGTTTTGAAATTCCCACCAAGGGATGTCCTTGTGAAAATATATTTATCAAATGGCATGGATCAAAATCCAGTTGGACCAGTTTTACAACACTTATCCATGTCTCATTAGAGGAAATTTCATCTCAAAATGGGCTTTTAAGTCTAATTCAAATTCCATGGCATCATGTTTTAGCCAATTAAATTGCCTTAAATTTGAAATACCATATAGGTCTTAAAAAAAAAATTAATATAAATTTGGGAATAGTTATCATAAAAAAAACTACTCTTTTTGTTTGTATTTTCAACATATCTCCCCGTGTTTTTACTCAAATTTCGATCGGGAGAGCTCATTGGATGTCATCATCACATATTTTCAGGTATTTCTTGTTTTTGTGGTAGTGGGGTCTATCAAAAGTATGCCAAGTGGGTACTTCTCTAATGCGTAATTTAATTCTACATCCAATGATCTCTCTCGATCGAAATTTGAGTAAAAACACACGGAGATATGTTGAAAATACAAACAAACAAGTAGTTTTTTTCTTTTCTTCCTCAAAAATTAATAAATATTATTTTATTATTTTAACTATTATTTTATTAATTTATTTTATGATACCATTTTGAGTTGAAATTTCCTCTAATGAAGAATTTCTCCAAGGTTTATCCTGAAACCCTATTTTGACAGACTTATAACTTTCTCCTCAGAAATGATTAAGGCAAACTGGGACCATGGCTAAATAGCCAGTTCAACAAGCTATAGCCTGATATGATGGTGCGGGAATTGTATTCAAACCATGAATTATGAATGGAATTCTCTTATATTATTTTTGACAACTTTTTCCATGAATACCGTCGCTATAGCGACGAAGTTTCCTGGAAAAATTATCGTTCAACTTGCAGATTTCGTCAATAGATATTGGTTTTCCATGGTTTTGCGTGGAAGAAATTTTCATTCAAATTCTAGAATTCATTGATAGAGAGACAAACATTTTTCAAAATTGTTCCATGGTTTTGCATGGAAACAAAATTTTTCCTACCATATTTTCGTTGTTATAGAGAGAACAGCTTTGTCGATAGAGCAACGAAACATAGAAAATGAATTAAAAAATAAATTTCAAGGCTAGCGTATAAAAGACACGTGGCAGCAAGTTTTTTTCTCTATATTGATGACTTATAAAGTTCGTCGTTATATCCATGAAATAAGTGCCATGAAACATCGTGACCATTATTGTCACAATTGAGACGACAAAACATGGAAATAGCAATGAAAAACCGTCACAAATTTGCTATTATGTATTAGTATATTAAATATCATCTCATTCCTCATGTGTCATCCTTGAATACACCAAAAGGAAGTGTTAGATTATATGACGAAGCAATCGAAGAAGAATAAGATATTGTTATAACTGCCTTTAATGGCCTCCCAGGATCATGGGATTCATTCATTCGATGAATGTGTGCCAGAAGGAAGTGATTACCTTCAGTAGAATCTGGGAAGAGTGCACACAAGAAGAATCTCAACTTATAATAAGAGAAAAGAAGATGGGAGAAACTGAATATCTAGCTCTCATGATTCAAAGAATATCCCTCGAGCGATGAGGAATATGATGAACTCAATTCTTGAAGAACCTCTTATCCATCTTGGAATTTGGATAAGAAATGATGCTGTTATGAATGAAGAAAACGATAAAGTTAAAGGCACAAGAAGGAGTCTAACCATGAACCAAATAAAGATAAATACTCAATTTTCATTTCATGATATTATTTGGTTATGCATTTATTCATATTCAGTTGATGTATTCTGCATGATAGAATGTTTGTATTAATGACAGTATACTGCTAATATGCATGTGATGGGTAAGTAGCCCATGGTGCTATACACATCTCCATTTCTACTTATATAGAATGAAACCTCTTTGCTGACATATTGGATTAGTGCACAATATCAATGATGTCATGGTAGAGATGGTTCTGAATCCATGAAGATGTGTGTCTATTTTGGGGGGTCTTATGAGAAAATAAATGTGAGTTTTTCATATTTTTCAACTTTAGGCGAACAAAAGTGATAATTTTGTTTAGAATTTCACTTTTAAGTAAAAGACAAAACTTCTAGAGAATTATGTTAGATTTCTATTCATAATATTTTCAATTTTTTTAT
This sequence comes from Pseudotsuga menziesii, assembly GCA_001517045.1. Lineage (NCBI taxonomy): Eukaryota > Viridiplantae > Streptophyta > Pinopsida > Pinales > Pinaceae > Pseudotsuga > Pseudotsuga menziesii. The sequence goes on along the minus strand of LPNX010336448.1, from coordinate 34,435 downwards.
TGATATTTGATATGTCATTTTGGAAAATGTTTGACAGTGTGTCCTTATAAAATGAAAGGACTAAAAAATAGTCATGTTTGGTTGCACCCCTAAAATCAATGTTAAACTTTTGTTTTGCAAAAACAAAATATGATACGACAATATAAAAACAATACACTAGAGGATGACTATACGTTTGTAACCAACAGATCTATATACTAATTATAATATTTTTTGAATTCGATCAATGGGGAAACCTTGACGATTTTGAACATGTTTTTGGTTGCTACACTTTTCTCTCAATTGACAACAAAAATTAAAAATATATGAATACCCTTTTAAAGTAGAAACTTCAATTAATGGCAACATATTTGTTTCAATTTTTTTGATGGTGTATTTTTAAAGTTATATATTTTTCATTTCACCGCATTTTGGAAGAGATGAAAAAAAAATCAACAAATGTTAAGAAACAAAAAAATTAAAAAGATCGGATCTCACCTATACACAACAAAATCCATACCTATGAAAAGTTGTTTCAATGATGAAAATGATGGTATAAAGTACACAAGTCAATTTGTAGTGTAAGACATCCATTTTACCTTCCGAAAATGGAGAAACCTGAAAATTATGCAGGTTTCACGTCTCAGAGGTTATTCGACCGTATAATAATTTTCCACTACGGGTCTGTTATTCACAACAAAGGTTGTTCGACCGAAAAACCAAACGCAAAAAAAATTTCGTCGGCCTGAAAAAAAATTACGTTATGTATATTTGTATAAATAAAATGAAATAGACTCATTACTTTTTGCATATTTTCATTTCGCATATTTTTTATCAAAATATTTTTAAAGGGGTTTTCAGAGGAGATTTCTTTTGCCAAAGCAGTTTTTTCACAAGGTATTTTTCTTCTTGTTTATTTTCGAGGGGTACATTCAGAGAGTTTTTTCCCAAGGCAGTTTTTCCAAAGATTTTGAGTTCCAAGCTATTTTTGGGAAGAAGTTATTTCTTTGCAAGGGGTTTTTTCAAAGAGTTTTTTTTCCGAGGTATTTTTTCAAAGTAGGTTATTTCTTTGCAATAGGTTTTTTCAAAGTAGGTTATTTCTTTGCAATAGGTTTTTTCAAAGATTTTTTTGTGAAAACGTATTTTTCTTCTTACTTCTTTCCAAGGGGTACATTCAAAGAGTTTTTTTCCAAGGCACTTTTGCAAAAGATTTTGTATTATAAGGTTTTTTTGCAAAGGAGTTATTTCTTTGCAAGGGGTTTTTTCAAAGAGTTTTTTTCTAAGTTATTTTCGCAAAGTAGGTTATTTCTTTGCAAAGGGTTTTTCCAAAGAGTTTTTTTGCAAGGTATTTTTGCAAAGGAGTTTTTTCTTTCCAAAATATTTTCATAATTTGTTTTTTCAAACAAGTTTTTTTTTTAAGTATTTTTTTAGATAAGTTTTTTTTCCCAATGGTTTTAAAAAGAAGATTTATTTACAACATTTTCTTATTTTTTTCCAAGGGGTTTTTCTAAAGTAGATTAAACAATCATGGGAAATAATAAAAACCATCAAAAAAAGAGTGATGATAAACATGATGACGATGCTAATAGGGAAAAACAAAAACCCATAAATAGAGCAAAAAGATCTCACTTTTATAATGTGCTACACCATTATTGGGTATTCACAAGGCGACAAAAGTGTCGAAACTGAAACATAATGTGATAGAAAATATAGGTGATGCAATAAAAAAATTTGGAAAATACAGAAAGAAAGTTACCAGTGTTGCACGTAGAGCAATTCAGATATCAATTGTTTCAGTTAGTACTAGAAAAAAATGTTTGACAACACAACTAGCACAAGCAGTTGGAACCTCAAGAAAGACCACAGGGACTTCACTTAGTGAAAATCTCACATAGCATGTATGATCATGGGATATTAAAGAATACCCTTAATTTCCAGCGA
>LPNX010336448.1:0-32498 GCA_001517045.1 Pseudotsuga menziesii | reverse complement strand
CTTAAACCCCTCATCCCCCCAATACCTGCAATATATTGGTTCAATTTTTAATAATTTTAAAACCCACAATATGAACTAACGTGATAGGATATTGGTTAACAAGTGAAACCCCCGTGAGAAAGACATTATACAAACATAGCAAATTCAGGATGCAAAAAGATGAAAATAATGAACTTTCTTGCTCTCTAATTATTTGTAGACAACCTTACAAAGATAGAATGAGAGAAGGTGTTAAATATATTGTACATAAATATTGGTTGGCACATGCTTCAGTTTCACCAAATTCAAGGGATGTGATACAACAAAGAGTATCACTAAATTTATATGAAAGCCATCGAAAACATATAATGGAAATGACAGAAGTACATTTATTCAATAAATTCAAGGAGGATCATCATGGAATTAATATGTAAATCACTACATTTGTGCAAAAAAAACCATGGTATGTTACACCTATTACTATACGTGACGCATGTTGTTGTCGTTATCGTGTGCAATTTCCATTATATTACGACACGTTCCTTGAATTTGGTAAAATGTTTTGGACAAATTGACCACCTCCGACCATAATAGGTGAATTCATATCTCAAAGTCTATGTGAGAGAAATCAGGATGAAGTATTTTGTAACATATCTCTTATCCCTCAATGGATTTATGTGTGAAAAAGGGGTCAAATTTTTGTTTCACTGTCACTACAAAGTGATTCAATCATGTTAGTGGCAATTTTTACATGGCATTTGAATGAAGTATGTATAATCAAATTCGATAGTGTAAAATAATCATTAGACAATTTACATCCACCCTATTCTACAGAACCCAAACATGCAATTTGCATCCAAGTTACTAAAGTTTTTATTTATAACATAAACCAAACATGCTTATTATGCCTTCTAGTATTCAAATGATTAAGTAATTCCCTCAATAATGAAATACTTAGGTGTAGCATTTAAACTATCATTTGAATAACGTAATCATATGTTCCTTTAACCACATTTTTAGCTACATTAACCTTCCACTAATATATGGATCTCTCTCAAGGGATTAAATTGTCTATTTAATATTTAGCAGCAATGTATCCATCATCAAGATACCTAGTTATAGGACTACCATTCTCTTAAGCAAAGATGATCGATTTGACGGACTATTCATTGTTTATTTCTAATTAATGAATCACATGATATGCACTTTCATTCATATCAATAGCATATCTTATACCCTTCAATTGTACCACATTATAGTCTCGTTGATGAAAATTTTCTTTAATGTAAATCCCCTAAATTATTATTCATAACCACAAGCATTACATCCTCATAATGCGCTGAAAATGACCTAATGTGAGTACAAGAAATAATTATGATAACAAAAACATTGCTTGATTATCTTTTATAGTACTACGATCCATTTGCAAAACAGTATCATATGTACAAAATAATACGAGGAAAACAAAACATTTAGACACATGAAATGAGACCAACACAAATTTACGTGTTTCACCCGATCCAGGGGTTACGCCCACAAAACTTGTCACCTCATGTGACCTTTATTATAATAAAAAAATTACAATATGCAAAATCCATATGTTGCGGTACTTTCTCCTCATGTACCCTCAAGGTATCAAAGGATGGAAACCAATACCTAGTCTAAACTTCGATAGACTAGGCAACCATCATTTTATAACACTTTGTGTTTTCTTTACTCATCGCAACCACCCCATGTATCGGTTTACGTTCAAGAGAAAATTTCCCCAAGATTTCTAATAAGATGAATCATATATTGAATTAAGGACCTTTCCTTAACTAGAGAATATATATATTCTTTCGAATTTGGCATTCTATAAGTTCTTATACATTCCTTTATTAGAACTTTAATGGGACTTAGGAAATTTTACTAACCATAATAAATAACTATTATTATGTAATTTAGTAAGCATAATACTATGTATTATTATCATCCATTTGTGAATTACTCCCACAAGAATTTGCAACATCCTTAGACAAAAATTTCATAATACACAGAACTCATTTCCTTATAATACTCATGGGCATCCACTTTCTTTGTAAGGATGAAGATCCTAATGTTCACCGTATATTTATGTGAATGTTTTCACAAACTATAGTCTTTTAGCACTATATTCGATGCTCTACCTTAATCTAGAACCAAATTAAGGTATTGGACACTTGAATAAAATTAAATTTTTCCCAAGGTAAACACTTGGCTTATTCAACTCCCATTCTGAGTGAAGTTTGATTAACAGGTTAAGAGTAAAAGACATCAATACTTAACACCTAAAATGTTTTAGCTAAGGATTTAGCATGGGACCAAATTTGTGCAAGTGGTTATTTTGTGTGTTTTGACATGGAAATCAAGATAACAAGAAAATAACAATGCACAATACATAATGGAGCTCTCAGATTTGGTACTTAACCAGATCAAAAGTACTTAGAAACAAAAGAAAATGCAAATCCAATTTGGAGCTCTGGGGAACTGAGGTTTATGCAAATGCCAATGCAATCAATGAAAAGAGAACGCATCCACCAATCTTCAGCTCATCGGATAAGATGTTAATCTAGATTGCAAAGGAATCCAACCATCGGAACCCAGACAATGTGGGAACTCTCAAGATCTAGTGCTTACCCAGATCACCATGCAATAAAATGAAAAGGAAAAATGCTAGTACAACTTTCAGCTATTCATATTTTATGTTCATTCAGATCAAAACACAAAACCCAATTGGTCAAAAATAAATATATCACAAGTCCAACCAACTGTTGCTGAGCAAATTTCATCACGGATTTAACTCACAATAAACAAATCAACCACACTACCAAGTCTGTATAAGGAGCTCAACAACTAATAGTCATCAGATGAAGTCACACAATTTCCATATCTATACTTCAAATCAGGTGCAATATGATCAAAGCTGCATACAGAGCAAGTAATATTCATTCTAGATGAAAATGCAAGGTATTCCAGATAATCAGTAGATACACTTACTGAGCCGATTTAGGGGAAGAGATAATAAAAAGGTATCTATTGGGACTTATCTCTGACTTTCCATCTTGCTTAAATTTAAACGTAGGCAGGAGGCCATGGTGAAGTGTTGGCATGTATGGAACGCATTCATTCATAGATAGCAAATGCAAAGGTAATTTTGTTCAGCTACCACTGGATCCCTGAATTGGTAAAACACTTGCAAACCCACCCCTATCGCACAATGAAATGTTTTTGCATAGAAGACCCTTTATGCACATGCTCACACATCAAAAATAAAATCCCATTTCCATCAACGATTGGATATATTTTATACACATGCATATAGGTCTTTAATAAAATCCAATGCAGGCAAATCTAGTATCCTTGCGACCCATAAAAAGGTATACCAGGGATGTGTTTTCATATCACATTGGAAGGTAGTTCTAGATCTCACTCACATTCAATAAAATAAACAAACACATCAAACATTCCAGATCACATATGAAGGAAAAGTGAGATCTAGCTGGTGATCCATGAAATCAAGGTTGCATACCATCACACAACAGGCACTTCAGATGCACATACAAAGGTATTCTAGATCTAAATACAGAAAAAAATGTTATGGTGTGTACCTAGGTTCTTCCTCTTAGAATTTACCCTCAGCATCCTCTACAGAGAGAACCACCTATCGTGTATTGTGCTAGAGAAAAATTTTCCTCCTCGCATTCCTTACCCTAAGCGCAGATAGAAAAGAAAAACAACAGAGCCCATTGTTTCTCTCGAGAGCTCACGCTCCCTAAACGCACTACCCTCCTCCTTTTGAAGGAGTTTTTTAGTGATAAAAAAGGGAAACTTCAGACAAATGGCACTACCTTGCTCACCATGTGGCAGAGACTTCCCAAAAATGTGCCGAAGGTATAACTGTTTTTGTCAGGATTCCTTAATACGATGCCCACAATTAGCTTCCTTAGTGAGGAAGTAATTCCTTCAAATCGCTCGAGCCTCCTAAGTGTATTTTATGCCCTTCTTTAAAATATACACATGTAGGTTATAAATACATACATACATACATATAGATATATATATATATATATATATATATACAAGTATAGGTTAACAATATTTCATCCAATTAGTACATGCATAATATATATGTATTTATATCTCTATCCTCTGCACATATCTATATCTATCGCTTCATTGATGTATAAATATATCCATATATATATATATATTATATATGTTTTTCCCATCACTTTAAATGCTCTTACCCAAATTTTGGTGACTACGAAACCTATGAATAATATGGTAGCTAGCTTCTCTCGGTCACATCATTAGGATCATGAAGAGCCAAGTTAAACCTTACTAGGTCCCCAAGGTGTTTCCCACCACTAGTCTATCCCCGTAGTTGACTTGGTTATCCGAATATAGTTGTGTTCACGTCTTAAGTCTCCCAAGTCCATAACTTAGGAATTTACATCACCTAACAATACAAGGTTCTACTGGCGTGGCCATGACCTTGAACTCCACACCAGAGAATAAGTAAAATATAGATTCATAAATTACAAAATATTCAAGGGAATATAAGAGGGATATTACATCCTTCCCCCCTTAAAAATAACACCATCCTCAGTGTTCTTGTTTCTTCGACAAAAAAAATTAAAATTCATTCCTCTCTTGAGTCATTACTGCTTCATCTTGTTGTGATCTCCTTTGATTTTTCTAATCTTTGTAGGTTGTAATTTTCTCAGGACGTGTAGCTTCCTCTAACATAAAATTGGGTCTACCTAAATATTACACATGTCAAAATTTCATAATTTAGTTTAAAACATAAACAATGGATCCTTTTTGCAATATCACAATTGTGATTCATGGAACATCTTCTAGTATTTAGTTTTGCATCAATAATGTATTTGATTCATAAATGATTCATATTTGCTCATTATTTTTCAATTCAAAATTCCCCACTCCTCTCCTCCTTTGAGGTTTTTTTTTTTTTACATTTATCAGTCTAATTACTTGGAAATTTGTTTAACACGTTTTACGCTCGTTTATGTTTCTAGACTCCCTTGAGTTCCTTTTTCCATTCTCATGTTGACTTACAACAATTTCTGAGGTTACTCTCCCTTTTAACCCCTAGTTAAAAGTTTTCTCCTCAGCGACATCAAACAACATCCTGTTTTCCGATTGCCCAGCTTTTCCTAGGTCTTTTTCCACACCATATGCCTAACACCAATGTGCTCATGCGGCAATATCTTTCCTAACACCATTGTGCTCCCGCAGCATATATGCCTAACACCAATGTGCTCACGTGGAAATCACTTGCCTAACACCATGGTGCTCCCACAGCGTTCAAATTTTTCCTTGTTAGTATTTAGTATAAATTTTATCCTTCACTATTTGTAACACACACTCCTTGGTGCTTAGCATGACTTTACTGTCATTTTACCGATTCATGAATTGGCTACATGGTTAGTCAACGGATCTATCGATAACCCAAAATTTCATTAATTAATAAATTAATCATCATTCATGAGTTACATAACCTTGTAAATCATCTAGAAAAATTACTACTTACTCGTTTCCAAGCAACTAAGCGCAAATTATACACGCAGGCCGATCTATATACCATAGTGCATGTCAATGGCAACAGTGTTCATAATCTTGGTGAAGCTTGCAATGTCAGTATATAAACAACATCATCCATAGTTAATCCTTGGTTTATAAAACCTCAAAACTAGACAATTTATAATAAGTAGAACATCGCCCATTCTTAACCTCATTATTTGAGGCAGTGAATATTCTTACTAATAGTCAATTTTGACTGATAGTATTCTTAGCATGCCATGCAATGTTAGCCTATAGCATTATACAGCATCCATCAATTCAATATCAATATCTTTAGACATCCTTACTCGCCTATATTTGGGATAATTTCTAGTGAAGGAATATTCCAACTTTACACCACATTCATGTGTGGCAATGCTGGGGACACAGAAAATAACATTATTAATAGAATGTAAACAAATCAACTTCTTATCATAATTTCATACCTCAACTACTTATCTCATATCTTACCACTTTTCTAATTCATCAAAATGAGAGCCTTTATATAGGTGTACTCCTTCTGTATGACCTGTAACCTTAGGCACAACACATTGTGCTATTTACCTTAGTCGTATTGTGGTCCTAGTTCATAAGCAGTCTAAAATACTGTAAGGAATGTTGTCATTTTCATCAAATATATAACAGTACCAATGAAAATGTATAAATAGCTCAATAGTCTTTATGTGCATAACCCAATTTCCTGCACATTAATAATTATATTTAATGGATACATTATGACAGTGGTACTATTGTAACTAACATGAATTCTCTTCCCAACAACTCTGAAATTCAAGTCCTACCCTTAATTAGCATCCATTTAGTATGATAGTGGTATTCTGCATTCACAAGTTAACTAGCAACTTCTGATAAAGAAGTTAATCATTCACTTTCTGAGAATTTATTGATATACACAAGTTTAGAAAACAAATTCACTTCTCTCATCATTCACCTGTTATGTGTAACAACTAACCATTTCTCGGTCTATTAGTTTAGGATAGCCAGACTAGATTAACAATAACAAAACATAATTCTTCCTTATGACATATGCTTTTAGGACCCAAAGTCGTATGCAAGTTATGTGCATAAATATAGGTGAAAGAGTTTTGTCCAAAACTAGTGGACCCAAATCTTTGAGAACCACTATTTCCTCCTAATTTTGATCTAATGCTCAATCATTAAAATTTTGTTTTGGCTATAATATGTCATGCACCTTAACCAAGTCATTCTATTACGAACATCTATATGCAATCGTAGTCGTTCGACTAACATGTACCGGTGTATTCATACGATTTAGTGCAATTTATTTGTTCCAGGTTTACATGAAACTCCAAGTGTAAAGAGGTGCTTCATATTTAATATAATTTTAGTATTTTTAACACCACTAACATTCATTTGATGCCATTTGTATTTTGTAAAAAAAGTTTGACGATATAATATATGCCTTTAGCATTACTTAGCCTTCTGCTTAAACCATTTTGCTATATGTGATAGTTGGTGGCTAATATTTTTAGAGAGTTTTCAAGGGTAATATAGTTACTCCTAAATCATCAACTTACCAGGTTCCCTTTACCCGCTACCTGGCTATCTTCAAGGTATTTAGGTAAGTCTTATATGTACATTTACATATACATATATCTATAAGCATAATCCTCGACATGACGATACCTCTAAGTTGTTGGAGTATACTCTCACGAGCCACTACATTTCTTTATTACATTAATGAAGCCTAAATTAGGTCTAGAGGACTTATAATCCATATTCAATCCTTTTAGTAGTCCTACATTCGATCGGTACTTAGGTAACCCTTTTAATACTGCTCTTTTAATAACAATATTCATAGTGTCTTACAATGCAACCTATCACAAAATATTATTCTCCCATATTGAATTCTAAGAATCTTTTAAACATAGATCTTGTCATTAATGGCCAATTCAGCTATGAAAGTAGGTTGTAAAGGTCACTTCTCTCAGCAAAAAAATTCCCATATTACCATTATAATAGAAGTACTTTCATCTACCATGAGTTTGTCGAAGAAGACTTCTATTCTTCACTAAAATTTTATTGGTGCCATTCAAATGGAGACGAAACAATCGTCTTAGCCATTTTTAAAACCCTTTCGGAAGTAATCAAGGAAATAGCTAGATACCTGTGTACTTATGTCAGTGGCCTGACTTGGAAGTGGCTATGTAATGGCCATCTTCATCGTGATTTTGAGAAGGCGTTCCACCTCCTCCTGCACAACTACAAGGTCAATAAATATCTGTGTTTGGTACATCTTAAGGTACCTGTATTGCAGAGCAGTGTGAACTTGTTGATTTTATGTTATCACAAGGCAAAACTCAATCAGTAGTTCCAAAACAAAATATGTATGAGTGTTTTGAGCCCAATAGGCCCAAGTGTTTCAACTCTTGCTCTTATACCATATGTAACATACCTCTTATCCCTCAATGGCTTCATGTGTGAAAAAGGGGTCAAATTTTTGTTTCGATGTTACTACAAAGCGAGTCAATCATGTTAGTGGCAGATTTTACATGGTATTTCAATGAATTATGTCCAATCAAATTCGATAATGTAAAACAATCATTAGACAATTTACATCCACCCTCTTCTATAGAACCCAAACATGCAATTTGCATCCAAGTTACTAAGGTTGCTATTTATAACATAAACCAAACATGCTTATTATGCCTTCAAGTATTCACATGATTTATTAATTCCCTCAATAAAGGAATACTTAGGTGTAGCATTTAAACTGTCATTTGAATAACATACTCATATGTTCCTTTAACCACATTTTTACCTACATTAACCTTCGACTAATATATGGATCTCTCTTAAGGGATTAAATTGTCTATTTAATATTTAGCCACCATGTATCCATGATCGAGATACCTAGTTATAGGACTGCCATTCTCTTAAGCAAAGATGATCAATTCGATGGACTATTCATTGTTTATTTCTAATTAATGAATCACATGAGATGAACTTTCATTCATATAAATAGCATATCTTATACCCTTAAATTGTATCACATTATAGTCCCATTGATGACAATTTTCTTTAATGTAAATCCCCTAAATTATTATTCATAACCACAAGCATTACATCCTCATAATGCCCTTGTAACATTCCTCTCATGCACTAAATATTTGGTAAATATAAATGGTTATTGTACTTGTTTCTGGTGAGGAGCTCAAGGCCAAGGCCCCACCAAAAACAAAACCTTGCAGCTGATATAAGTTAAAATTTAATTGAGTGGAAAACTTAGGACACCGGGGACAGTAACACAATTAACAAAGGGGCCAACTAAACCCATGAGGGAAAAAAGGGAATGGTGAGGGAGCTCTGAAGCTCGATGTCGTAGTCTTCGTAATTGTCTTAACTATGGAAAGCATAGGATTTTCAATTCTCACCATAATTAACCCAAGTAAAAATGAAATACTATAAACTATTTAGCTAAACTCTAAATAGGGTACCAGCATATTATCCTCGACAAAGAGGGTTAAGAAACTATTTGAAAGTTGAAAGAGGCAAAGGGAGGGCAAGCTAAATAATTAATTACTAAGGGACTAGATGTTATAGTCACCTTAATAATATGAAGAAATACCATTATATGCATATCATATTTCCTCAATTTAAATAGTGGTGACATATATTGTACCATTATAAAGAAGTTATTCATATTNTGTATGTATGTATGTATGTATGTATGTATGTATGTATGTATGTATGTATGTATGTATGTATGTATGTATGTATGTATGTATGTATGTATGTATGTATCAAGGATATACTTTCAATTATATATATACCAAATTAGCAATTGGAGGAAGAAGTAACCGAATCTTGTATGAGGATCCTATGGAGGATTTAATGGTGGATCTTCCTCCATATTTTTCCTCCCAAGAAATTAGCTATCAGATTAGGAGGACGTAGAAATATTAAGTCTAATCGCTGTAGGAAAAAAAAACATTCTAGCTTTAGTGGAGAATCTTAGGGGAAAATCAGTCGCCCTAATGTTATTAAAAAAGGGGGCAAGTGCAAAGAAAGGGGGAGGGAAAAAAAGAGAAGTTATTTCTTGGGGAATTGGGCTCTTGAAAGATCCTCGTGAGTGAGATCTCACCTCTTTTCTGCAAGGGACCAACAAACTCTTATAGTGCAGTGCAAATCCCTATGTGAAGAGGGAGGATCGAGAGGATCCAGGTGAAAATACAGGCAGCTACAAGCAATCCTTTGATCCATAAATATATGTGGCGATCGATTGTCTCTTTTGGAAATCAAAGGTAATAGCATTGTCTGAAGGAGCCCTGATCGGGCACTATGGGAGCATGGCGTTTATCTTGAGGAATGGAACTCATTTGGAAAAAGTGCCTTTCCTTGCTATGTTGAAGGGATAGACTGCACCGTGGTTCCAATAAGATCGATCAGATAACATTCAGTTGGAAGGAGTGCCTTTCCTTGATGTGCTGAAGGGTCAGACTGCTCCGTGGTCCATATTAAGCGAGGTATGAATCTCTCCATAGGATTATGCCTTTTAGTCTTCCTGTTCTGCATGAGAAAGACCCCTTTTTGTATTGAAGGCTTTCTGCAAGTGGGTTATGATCTCAGGCCTCGGTAGGGTTAACCTCTGTCGGCAATATGTCTTGGGATAGTCGATATTGTTTTGCATTTTTAGTTATTATTTAAATCGTTAAAAAAAACCTATCCTTGATCATTTATAGATCTAAATTCACCAAACATAAAAACGATCATAAAACTCGGGCTGTATTCATCTTGGTAGGAATTTTTAGGTAGTCAATGTGAAAATTAACTTACCCTATGCTGGTGTTATGTAGATATGTATCTACTCAGAAGAGCTGAATTCGTAATGGCTGGGGATTTTTAAACTCGACACATCATACCATGAATCTATAAACTACTATTTTTGTATGGATCTAATATAGTGATGTCTGGATCGGATTCTTTTAGATACTAAATCGCTGTAAAAATCAGTTTTATAGTTATACCTTAAATAAAATACAAGGAATCTATAAACTATTGTTTCGGTATGGATCTAATATAGTGATTTCTTGATCGGATTCTTTTACATACTAAATCACTGCAAAAATTGGTTTTATAGTACCGTGAATCTATAAACTAATGTTTTTGGTGTGGATCCAATATAGTTATGTTTAGATCGGATTCTTTAGATACAAAATCGCTGCCAAATCCATTTTATAGCTTTACATTAAATAAAATACTGTGATGTCTACATCCTTTTAGACACAAAAACATTGCTAATCAGTTTATAGTTATAAATGCATCAAAATACAATAATGCCTACATCGTATTTCCTTTAGGTATGAGAATGTTTATGACTTTGGCTGGTTATATAGATCTGCATCCTTAAAATACCCGAGGTCAATATGATAGAGTTCGTATTCTGGTTGAGATAAAATTGTCTATTTCGAAGCTTGAAGCTCAGAATAATTACAGTTAGCATTATAAGTTTATAAAAGCTGCCTATTTGAGTCAACATCAATCCATGTGAGCTAGTGGGTCTTATTTTATTAGTTTTGAGCATTTTTATCTGCATGTATTTATATACAGCCAACGTTCATAGAGTTGGGTAATTCCTTATAAGGTAATGATGAATCCTAGATTATTTTCAAAAAAGTTACTTTAGAACAAAATGAGAGATGTTCATGAGAGTAGAGTGATAGGATAGCGTTCCAACATTTGATAAATTACTCTGTGAAGAGGGATACTTTTGAGATATAACAAGAAATGTATGACAACAATCTTGTTGTTGCAGTTTGTAACCCTTTAATAAATTAATGTCACAGGATGTGACAGTTTGGTGGACGTAGCCCATGGACTTGGGTAAACCATGTACATTGGTGTCTTCTTGTCTTGTGTTTAATTTCCTGGTACCCTTTTGCGTACTTTTCTCTTATGTTGTGCAACTCCTAAATTAATTAAATCATTGGAGAATGATAATCATGTAAATTTATTGGTATAGTAAGGAATCTAATATGCACACAAGTATTGTTAAAGACACTATGAAATTTCATGTCCGTACACCAGTACTGTTTAAAGGCACCATGAAGACAAGATTCTTGGGGACTACACCTCTTTCAGGTTATGAACAATAATTTATTGGAATTCGGATTTAAGTTGTGGTCTTCATCATGACTAACAGATGGATGATTGCAGATTAGAAATGGATATGGATAAAGGTGAATCTCTTATGGTTCATTAGTTAGAGACAAAAATGAAGAGTCCTTAGTTTATAACACCTTTTCTTGAAGGGGATGGTAATGTTATAACTCTGCACCTTCGACACAATAGACACATCATGATTATACATTGTGAATTAAATAACTGATTGTGAACCACTTAGAGGCACATGGTGTGTGAGTTCTGTTCTCTTTATGTTGAAATGTGTCTAAATGTGTATTTCACCAGATAATAACAAATTATCCTCTTTTGGGAGGAAACATAAGATATATTAGAATGTAACATACGCATGAGTTTTGAACATGGGGTTAGTGATTATTATTAAGATTAGACTGGTATGAATATTACTGTTATAGTTACAAGGTAAAGGATTGTTCCATATTGGAAATGAAAAATATTCTGCCATAGGTTTATGTTTTACACAAATGTGTGTGTTTCATGAGTGGTTAAAAATAGTGTAAGGGTATCCTGAAAACAACACTGCACTCGAGAGGATGTGTTAAAGAAGGATTCGTAAGAATTGTCTAATGGTATTGAAGGTATAAGTCATTAATATTTTGGGAAATCTATTATTGTTGTCTAAGGGGATGTTACAGCCTTGAAAACGACCTAATGTGCATACAAGAAATCACTATGATAACAAAAACATTCCTTGATTATCTTTTACAGTACTACGATCCATTTGCAAAATAGTATCATATGTACAAAATAATATTAGGAAAATAAAACATTCAGACACATGAAATGAGACCAACACAAATTTACGTGGTTCACCTGATCCATGGGTTACGTCCACAAAACCTGTCACATCATGTGACCTTTATTATAATAAAAATATTACAATCTGCAACATCCATGTTGCCGTACTTTCTCCTTGTCTACCCTCAATGTATCAAAGGATGGAAACCAATACCTAGTCTAAAATTTGGTAAACTAGGCAACCATCATTTTATAACACTTTGTTTTCTTTACTCATCGCAACCACCCCATGTATCGGTTTACGTTCAAGAGAAAATTTCCCCAAGATTTCTAATAAGATGAATCATATATTGAATTAAGGACCTTTCCTTAACTAGAGAATATATATATTCTTTCGAATTTGGCATTCTATAAGTTCTTATACATTCCTTTATTAGAACTTTAATGGGACTTAGGAAATTTTACTAACCATAATAAATAAATATTATTATGTAATTTACTAAGCATAATACTAAGTATTATTATCAACCATTTGCGAATTACTCCCACAAGACTCTACAACATCCTCACACAAAAAATTCATAATACACAGAACTCATTTCCTTATAATACTCATGGGCATCTACTTTCTTTGTAAGGATGAAGATCCTAATGTCCAACGTATGTTTATGTGAATGGTTTCACAAAATATGGTGTTTTAGCTAAGGATTTAGCATGGGACCAAATCTGTGCAAGTGCTTCTTTTGTGTGTTTTGACATGGAAATCAAGATAACAAGAAAATGACAATGTACCATACATAATGGAGCTCTCAAATCTGGTACTTAGCCGGATCAAAAGCACTAAAAAACAAAAGAAAACACAAATCCAATTTGGAGCTCTGGGGAGCTAAGGTTTATGCAAATGCCAATGCAATCAATGAAAAGAGAACACATCCACCAATATTCATCTCCCCGGATCAGATGTTTATCTAGATCACCAGGGAATCCAACCACCAAAACCTAGACAACGTGGGAACTCTTTAGATCTAGTGCTTACCTAGATCACCATGCAATAAAATGAAAAAGAAAAATGCTAGTACAGCTTTCAGCTATTCATATTTTATGTTCATTCAGATCAAAATACAAAACGCAGTTGGTCAAAAATAAATAGATCGCAAGTCCAATCAACCGTTGGTGAGCAAATTACATCATAGATTTAACTCACAATAAATAAATTAACCACACTACTAGATTTGTATAAGGAGCTCAACAACTAACAGTCATCAGATGAAGTCACACCAATTTCCATATCTATACTTCAAATGAGGTGCAGTATGATCAAAGCCACATACAGAGCAAATAATATTCATTCCAGGTCAAAACACAAGGTATTCCAGATAATCAGTAGATACACTTACTGATCCGATTTAAGGGCAGAGATAATTAAAAGGCATCTATTGGGACTTATCTCTCACTTTCCATCTTGCTTAAATTTAAATGTAGGCAGGAGGCCATGGTGAAGTGTTGGCATGTATGGAATGTATTCATTCATAGATAACAAATGCAAAGGTAATTTCATTCAGCTACCACCGGATCCCCGGATTGGTAAAAAACTTGCAAACCCCCCCTATCGTACAATGAAATGTGTTTGCATAGAAGATCCTTTACGCACATGCTTATAGATCAAAAATAAAATCCCATTTTAGTCAATGATTGGATACATTTTATACACATGCATATAGGTCTTTAATAAAATCCAACGCAGGCAAATCTAGTACCCTTGCATCACATAAAAAGGTATACCAGGGATGTGTTTTCATATCACATTGGAAGGTAGTTCTAGATCTCTCTCATAGTCAATAAAAAAAACAAACATGTCAAACATTCCAGATCACATATGAAGGAAAAGTGAGATCTAGCTCGCGATCCATGAAGTCAAGCTTGCAAACCATCACACAACAAGCACTTCAGATGCACATACAAAGGCATTCTAGATCTGAACACAGAAAAAATCGTTATGGCGCGTACCTAGGTTGTTCCTCTTATAATTTACCCTTAGCATCTTCTATAGAGAGCACCGCTTATCATGTATTGGGCCAAAGAAAATTTTTCCTCCTCGCATTCCTTTCCCTAAGTGCAGATAGAAAAGAAAAAGAACATAGCCCATTGTTTCTCCTGAGAGCCTGCGCTCCCTAAAAGAAGCCCCCCTCCTCCTTTTGAAGGTGTTTTTCAGTGATAAAAAAGGGAAACTTTGGACAAATGGTGATACCTTTCTCACCATGTGGCATAGACTTCCCAAAAATGCGCCGAAGGTATAACTTTTTTTGTTAGGATTCCTTAATAAGAGGCCCACAATTATCTTCCTTAGGGAGGAAGTAATTCCTTCAAATCGCTCGAGCCTCCTAAGTGTATTTTATGCCCTTCTTTAAAATATACACATGTAGGTTATAAATACATACATACATACATATAGATATATATATATATATATATATATATACAAGTATAGGTGAACAATATTTCATCCAATTAGTACATGCATAATATATATATCCTATGCACTTATCTATATCTATCACTTCATTGATGTATATATATATATATATGTGTGTGTGTTTTTCCTATTAGTTTAAATGGTCTTACACAAAGTGTGGTGACTATGAAACCTACCAATAATATGGTAGCTAGCTTCTCTCAGTCACATCATTAGGATCGTGAAGAACCAGGTTAAACCTTACTGGGTCCCCAAGGTGTTGCCCACCACTAGTCTCTCCTTGTAGTGGACTCAGTTGTCTGAATATAGTTGTGTTCACGTCTTAAGTCTCCCAAGTCCATAACTTAGGAATTTACATCATCTAACAATACAAGGTTCTGCTGGCGGGGCATTGGCCTTGAGCTCCACACCAGAGAATAAGTACAATATACATTCATAAATTAAAAAATATTCAGGGGCATATAAGAGGGATATTACATCCTTCCTCCCTTAAAAATAACACCGTCCTTGGTGTTCTTGTTTCTTCAACACAAAAAAAAATCCATTCCTCTCTTGAGTCATTATTGCTTTGTCTTGTTCTGATCTCCTTCGATTTTTCTGATCTTTGTAGGTTGTAATTTTTTCAGGACCTGTAGTTTCCTATAACATAAAATCGGGTCTACCAGAATACTACACATGTCAATTTTTCATAATTCAATTTAAAACATAAACAATGGATCCTTTTTGCAATATCACAATCATGATTCATGGAACATCTTCCATTATTTAGTATTGCATCAATAATGTAATTGATTCATAAATGATTCATATTTGCTCATTATTTTTCAATTCAAAATTCCCCACTCCTATGCTCCTTTGAGGGTTTTTTTTTACATTTATGAGTCTAATTACTTGGAAATTTGTTTAGCATGTTTTACGTTCGTTTATGTTTACAAAATCCCTTCAGTTCCTTTTTCCATTCTTGTGTGGACTTATAACAATTTCTAAGGTTACTCTCCCTTTTAACCCCTAGTTAAAAGTTTTCTCCTTAGTGACATCAAACAGCATCTTGTCTTCCAGATGTCTAGCTTTGCCTAGGCCTTTTGCCACATCATAAGCCTAACACCAATGTGCTCACATGGCAATCGCTTTCCTAACACCATTGTGCTCCCATAGCTTATATGCCTAACACCAATGTGATCACGTGGAAATCACTTGCCTAACACCATCATGCTCCTGCAGCATTCAAATTTTTCCTTGTTCGTATTTATTATAACTTTTAACCTTGAATATTTGTAACACACACTCCTTGGTGCTTAGCATGACTTTACTGTCATTGTTTCGATTCGTGAATCGACTACATGGTTAGTCAAAGCATCTATTGATAACCAAAAATTTCATTAATTAATTAATTAATAATCATTCATGAGTTACATAACCTTGTAAATCATCTAGAAAAATTACTCCTCACTCGTTTCAGAGCAACTGAGCACAACTTATATATACATGCAGATCTATATACCATAGTGGATGTCGATTGCAACAGTGGTCATAATCTTTGTGAACCCTGCAATGTCAGTATATAAACAACATCATCCATAGTTAATCATTGGTTTATAAAACCTCGAAATTAGAGAATTTATAAGAACTAAAACATCGCCCATTCTTAACCTCATTATTTGAGGCAGTGAATATTCTTACTAATAGTCAATTCCGACTAATAGTATTCTTAGCATTCCCTGCAATGTTGTCCTATAGCATTATACAACATTCATCAATTCAATATCAATATCTTTAGACATCCTTACTCGCCTATATTTGGGATAATTGCTAGTGAAGGAATATTCCCACTTTACACCACATTCATGTGTGGCAATGTTGGGGACACGGAAAATAACATTAGTAATCCAAAGTAAACAAAGCAACTGCTTACCATAATTTCATACCTCAACTACTTATGTCATATCTTACCACTTTTCTAATTCATCAAAAAGAGAGCCTTTATATAGGTGTACTCCTTCTGTATGACCCGTAACCTTAGGCATGACACATCGTGCTATTTACCTTAGTGGTATCGTGGTCCAAGTTCATAAGCAGTCTAAAATACTGTAAGGAATGTTGTCATTTTCGTGAAATGTATAAGAATACCAATGAAAATGTATAAATATCTCAATAGTCTTTATGTGCATAACCCAATTTCTTGCACAGTAATAATTATATTTAATGGATACATTATGACAGTGGTACTATTGTAACTAACTTGAATTCTCTTCCCAGCAACTATGAAATTCAACTCCTACCCTTACTTAGCATCCATTTAGTATGCTAGTTGTATTCAACATTCACAAGTTAACCAACAACTTCTGATAATGAAGTTAATCATTCACTTTCTGAGAATTTATTGATATACACAGGTTTAAAAAACAAAATCACATCTCTCATCATTCACTTGTCATGCGTAACTACTAACCATTTCTAGGTCTATTAGTTCAAGATAGCTATACTAGATTAACAATAACAAAACATAATTATTCCTTATGACATATGCTTTTAGGACCCAAAGTTGTATGCGATTTATGTTCATAAATATAGGTGAAAGAGTTTTGTCTAAAACTAGTGGACCCAAATCTTTGAGAACCACTATTTCCTCCTACTTTTGATCTAATGCTCAATCGTTAAAATTTTGTTTTGCCTATAATAAGTCATGCACCTTAACCAAGTCATTCTATTACCAACATCTATATGCAATCGTAGTCATTCGACTAACATGTACCAGTGTATCTATAAGATTTAGTGCAATTTATTTGTTCCACGTTTACATGAAACTCCAAGTGTAAAAAGGTGCTTCATATTTAATATAATGTTAGTATTTTTAACACCACTAACATTCATTTGATGCCATTTTTATTTTGAAAAAAAAAAACTTGAGAGTATAATATATTCCTTTAGCATTACTTACCCTTGTGCTTAAACCATTTTACTATATGTGATAGTTTTCCGCTAATCTTTTTAGAGAGTTTTCAAGGGTAATACAGTTACTCCTAAATGATCAACTTACTACGTTCCCTTTAACCGCTACCTAGCTATCTTCAAGGGATTTATGTAAGTCATATATGTACATTTACATATACATATATCTATAAGCATAATCCTCCACATGACGATACCTCTAAGATGTTGGAGTATACTCTCACAAGCCACTACATTTCTTTATTACATTAATGAAGCCTAAATTAGGTCTAGATGACTTATAATCCATATTCAATTCTTTTAGCAGTCCTACATTCGATCGGTACTTAAGCAACCCTTTTAATACTACTCTTTTAATAACAATATTCATAGTGTCTTACAATGTAACCTATCACAAAATATTATTCTTCCATATGGAATTCTAAGAATTTTTTAAAGGATACATCTTGTCATTAACGGCCAATTCAGCTATGAAAGTAGGTTCAAAAGGTCACTTCTTTCAGCAAAACAAATCCCATATTACCATTATAATAAAAGTACCTTCATCGACCATGAGTTTGTCAAAGAAGATTTCTATTCTTCACTAAAAATTTATTGGTGCCATTCAAATTGAGATGAAACAATCGTCTTAGCCATTTTCAAAACCCTTTCGAAAGTAATCAAGTAAATAGCTAGATACGTGTGTACTTATATCGCCGGCCTGAATTGGAAGTGGAAATGTAATGGCCATCTTCATGATTATTTCGAGAAGGCATTCCACCTCCTCTTGCACAACTACAAGGTCAATAAATATCTAAGTTTGGTACATCTTAAGGTACCTGTATTGCAGAGTAGTGTGAACTTGTTGATTTTCTGTTATCACAAGGAAAAACTTAATCATTAGTTCCGAAACGAAATATGTAGGAGTGTTTTGAGCCCAATAGGCCCAAGTGTTTCAACTCTCACTCTAATACCATATGTAACATACCTATTGTCCCTCAATGGCTTCATGTGTGAAAAAGGGGTCAAATTTTTGTTTTGTTGTTACTACAAAGTGAGTCAATCATGTTAGTGGCAGATTTGGCATGGCATTTCAATGAAGTATGTCCAATCAAATTGGATAATGTAAAAAAATCAGACAATTTACATCCACCCTCTTCTACAGAACCCAAACATGCAATTTGCATCCAAGTTACTAAGGTTGTTATTTATAACATAAACCAAACATGATTATTATGCCTTCTAGTATTCACATGATTAAGTAATTCCCTCAATAACAGAATACTTAGGTGTAGCATTTAAACTGTCATTTGAATAACATACTCATATGTTCCTCTAACCACATTTTTACCTACAATAACCTTCGACTAATATATGGATCTCTCTTAAGGGATTGAATTGTCTATTTAATATTTACCCACCATGTATCCATCATCGAGATACATAGTTATAGGACTACCATTCTCTTAAGCAAAGATGATCGATTCAACAGACTATTCATTGTTTATTTCTAATTAATGAATCACATGAGATGCACTCTCATTCATATCAATATCATATATTATACCCTTGAATTGTACCACATTATAGTCCCGTTGATGACAATTTTCTTTAATGTAAATCTCGTAAATTATTATTCATAACCACAAGCATTACATCCACATAATGCCCTGAAAACGACCTAATGTGCGTATAAGAAATCATTATGATAAAAAAAACATTCCTTGATTATCTTTTACAGTACTACGATCCATTTGCAAAACAGTATCTTATGTACAAAATAATATGAAGAAAATAAAACATTCAGACACATGAAATGAGACAATACAAATTTACGTGGTTCACTTGATCCACAGGTTACGTCCACAAAACCTGTCAAATCATGTGACCTTTATTATAATAAAAATATTATAATGTGCAACATCCATGTTGTCATACTTTCTCCTTGTGTACCCTCAATGTATCAAAGGATGGAAACCAATACCTAGTCTAAAATTAGGTAAACTAGGAAACCATCATTTTATAACACTTTGTCTTTTCTTTACTCATCGCAACCACCCCATGTATCAGTTTACATTCAAGAGAAAATTTCCCCAACCTTTCTAATAAGGTGAATCATATATTGAATTAAGGAGCTTTCCTTAACTACAGAATATGTATCTATTGTTAGAATAATCAACCCATAGTTTACTACCTTAGACATTAATTTAATTATTTTTGTCTTATTTGCCTAGTTCATGTGTCCCACCTTATGAAAGTTGTCAATTACCTATCCATAGTGGTCCAACTTGCCTAATTTGACCCATGTAGTGCTTGGGAAACCTGAAGGAATCAATTCTTTTTTATTCCTGGTCTCCTAGGCGCCCTTCTGCTTTTTCAATGTTTTAAGGCAATAGGGAAAGTTTGACTAGGTGAGGTGAAGTAGTTTTTTGTCCTCTTCATCCTCCACTCTTTTCTCCTTGGAAAAGAATGTATGAGTTGTAATTCCATCACTCTTTAGCTTGCCTAAGCCATTTTTCTAATTCGTGAGCTCCATGACAGATTTGGGATCAACTTTCTACACCTATGGGGGATTTGCTTAATTTTAGTAAGCTTGTTTTATGCTAGATGTGAATTGCTCCTCATCCATTCGAATCCCTGATGTATTTTAATTATTGAGCAACCTATTATGTTACAGGGTTGGCTATTGTACACTGAGTTAATACAGTTTAGTGTTCACCTCCAATTTCAGTCTCTTTTGTGAAGTGATTTTGCATGATCAATTGTTAATTGTTGTGAGTAAAATTAATCTATCACTGGGTTCAATTTCCACATGGTATCAGAGCCATTCTAGATCAATTTATCTCCTTCAAAATTGTTTTGCAGGTTCGACATCAGTGACTGGGAGCCTTCTACTGACAGCCGGGACAAATTTTCTAAGCTATGGATCAATCACAGAAAACTATCTTGACTCCCTTCAATTTCTTTGAATGGAAAGAAGAGATGGAGATATTGTTGAGAGCGAAAGGCCTCTACAGGGTGACTATGGCAACAGAAGCAGAGCCCAATGCAACTGCAAAGAAGATAAAATGGCACAACAGGAGGGATGAGGCCTATGGTCTCCTGTGTCTGAGTATTTCTAGAGACCTCCTTTTCCATATTGATGGATTGACATCACCGAATGAAGTATGGGAGAATATTTCTGATCTTTTTGGAAAGACAGATGAGATGAGGGGACATTAAATTGAAAATGAGCCAATTTCTCTGAGTCCAAATAGCTTTCAATCCCTGCAGCTATATTTATCCAAGTTCAAAGCACTTGTTTTGCAGCTGAAACAATGTGGGATCGAAAAGAAGGATGATCAGCTCATCCTAACCATTCTCTCGAAGCTAGGCCCTGACTATTCAGTGTTTGTTTCGACCTTCTATGCCACAAAACTGACAACTCGAACCTGGAAGATGCCTAGCCTTGCAGATTTCATGGAATCTCTCACACAAGAACAGGATAAGCTGGTGATGATGGGCACCATCAAACCATCCAAAGATCAAGCTCTGATTGCTGGAGATTTGAAGGTGGATTCAAAAAGAAAAAAGAAAGCTAAAAATCCACCTGAGCAAAAGAGAGACAAGAAACAGTCTCCGGAGGAGCCACCATTAAAGGAATTTTGGGGTCTAAAATGGGCCTCCTAAGGAAAATAATAAAATAATAGTTAAAATAATAAAATAATATTGATTGATTTTGGAGGAAGAAAGAAAAAAACTACTTTTTGTGTTCGTATTTTTGACATATCTCCCTGTGTTTTTACTCAAATTTCGATCGGGAGAGCTCGTTGGATGCAGAATTTGATTCTGCATCCAACGAGCTCTCTTGATCGAAATTTGAGTGAAAACACAATGAGATATGTCGAAAATACGAACAAAAAAAGTAGTTTTTTTTTAAGAGAAATATGTCAATTCAACCATTATGGTTGACTTATTTTATTGAAATTCTATTGGTTCTTGAATTCCAACTCACAAAAACTTATTTTGGCACGTTTTCTTATAAGGCCCATTTTAGACCCCAAAATTCCTCTAATGAAGGTTCTAAGAAGAACTACCAGAAGAAGAAAAACAAAGGTGAAATGAGCAAGTGCGAATACTGTAATAAGGGAAATCACACTGAAAGCTCTTGTATGAAGAAGCAAATAGACATGCTGACCCAAATCCTGGAGAAGAATGGCATCTCCCTTCCAGAAAACTCAAAGAAGAGAGAAGGAGGATCAAGTTCAGATGACAGAGAGAGAGTTCATGCATTGGTTGCTGGCACATCAAGCTCACCTAGTTGTATCATTGATCTTGGAGCTTCAAGACACATGGTTTCAACCAAGGAGGCCTTCTCCTCACTTGGCATGTCGAAAGGACCACCTATAGTACTGGGAGATGACTCTCTCACTGAAATTTTTGGCAAAGGGAAGATTGATCTTGATCATGGTTAGTTTAGCAATGTCTTGTATGTGCCTGGTCTTGCCTCCAAACTCTTGTCAGTATACCAAATGACCCACACTGGGTCTCCTAAGAAAGTCATATTCTCCCCTGATGAAGTTGATATCACAGAGATCTCAAGTGGTAGAGTCATTGCAAAAGGTGTTGCGAATCATGCTCAAAAGGTATACATGTTATCACACTTCCTACCCTACTCAAACCCCTCTACTCTTCTGATTCATGCTAATAAGGCTAGCAAGCTTTGGCATGAAATATTTGGCCACCTAAACTACAAATATCTTTCTGATCTTAGTGAAAAAGAGATGGTCATAGGGTTTCCCAAGATAAAATTTTCCAAAGGAGTCTGCCAAGGTTGTATCCTAGGAAAACACCCAGAGCACAAATTTCAGAGAGCTAGTCATGAGAGAACCTTTGCACCCCTCGAGCTGATCCACAGTGATGTTGCTGGCACATTCCCTCATATTTCCATGAGTCAGGAAAAATATGCATTGAATTTGATTGATGACTTTTCCAGGTATTGCTGGGTTTACTTCCTGAAACACAAGTCTGAAATTTTTGGCCTCTTCAAAGTCTTTAAGGATTTGGTTGAAAACCAATCTGGGAGGAAACTCAACGTCCTCAGATCTGAAAATGGTGGTGAGTATGTCAAGTCTGAGTTTATTAATTATTGTGCAGATGCAGGTATTCGGATGCAGCATTCTATCCCTTACACACCACAACAAAATGGTGTTGCTGAGAGGAAGAACATATCACTGAAGGAGATGGAAACATGCATAATGGAGGCCAAAACTTTGCCACCAAACTACTGGGATGAAGCTATCAACTATGTAGCCTATATTCAAAATAGGGTACCTCATAAACAGCTTGATGGTATGAATCCCTTTGAATCATGGAGTGGGCACAAGCCAGATGTGACCCATTTCAGGATTTTTGGCTCAAAGGCTTGGGCTAGAATTCCAACAGAGAAGAGGAAGGCTTTGCAGCCCCAAAGCCAAGAGTGTATTTTTGTTGGATAATATAAAGATTCAAAAGGGTACAAACTGATAAATTTGAGCACAAACAAAGCCTTCATCGAAAGGTGTGTTCAGTTTGAAGAAGAACCCCTTGCAGCAGTGGAAGTTGGAGAAGCCTCTTCTCCACCTAAACCTTAGGAAGGAAGTAAATATTTTGTTGAACATGTTGATTCTAATTTTTCTAATGGATATGAGTTTATTCCAGATGCTAACAGCCCTAGAAGGCCAAAATGGGTAGCTAAGACACTACATGTAGCAGGAGAGCTAGCTGGGGATCCAAATTACCCAAGGAGGACTAGATCTCAATTTGAGAGTGGTCTGTGCATGAAGGATCCTATGTTTTCTCAAAAATTCTATTTGATGGTGGATTCTGATCCTCAAACATATGAATAAGCAGCAGGAGATCCAAGATGGAAAACATCCATGAAGGAGGAGTTCAGCTCACTCCAGAAGAGCAACACATGGGAGCTAGTGGATCTTCCCCCAGGGAGAAAGTTAGTCCAGTGTAAGTGGGTCTATAAGACCAAATTTGCTGCTGATGGTTCACCACTGAAGTACAAGGCCAGATTGGTATCCAAGGGCTACTCACAAGTTCATGGCATATATTACAATGAGACCTTTGCCCCAGTGGCAAAGATGGATTCCATCAGGCTAGCCTTAGCCATTGCAGCCTCAAGGCAATGGGAGGTACATCACATGGATGTAAAATGTGCCTTCCTGAATGGAGATCTCACTGAAGAGATATATATGCAGCAGCCTCAAGGTTTTTCTACTAACCCTTCTCTTGTGTACAGGTTGAGAAAGTCATTGTATGCGCTAAAGCAAGCCCCCAGGGCTTGGTATGCCAAGATCGATAGCTTCTTGCTATCACTGAATTTTGTTCGGTGCAAATCAGATCCAAATGTCTATTTGAAGTTAGTTAATGGTTCGTTAATGATCATTTTTTTATATGTTGATGACCTCCTCATTACAGGAAGCTCAAAGGATGAGATTGCTTCCTTAAAGGGTGCTATGAACCAAGCCTTCTCCATGACAGATTTGGGGATCTTAAGTCAATTTTTGGGGCTTGAGATTGCTCAAACCAAAGTTGGAATCAAGGTGCACCAGTCCAAACATGCCTTGGACTTGCTGAACAAATTCAGAATAAAGGATTGGAAGGCAAGCAAAACTCCTTTCCTTTCAGGAGTGAAGCTGGAAGAAGTTGATTCTTCACCTATGGTAAACAATACATTGTATAGGAAATTGATTGGATGTTTGTTGTATCTGACACATACTAGACCTGATATTTCTTATGCAGTAAGTGTGGCTTATAGATACATGGATCAGCCTCATGAGATCCATTGGAAAGCAGCCATAAGGATCCTTAACTTTGTTCAGGGAACAAGGACAGATGAGATCTTCTATAAAGCAAAATCTGATCTTGATTTGATTGGATTTACTGACAGTGATTGGGAAGGTGATAGCACAGACAAAAACTCCACATCAGGATATGTGTTCATGCTTGTAGAAGGGTCAATCAGCTGGTCAAGCAAGAAACAGAGTGTCTTTGCACTCTCATCCACAGAAGCAGAGTACAGAGGAGTTGTTAATGCAACAACTCAATGTTTATGGTTGCAGGGTTTACTTGGAGAGTGTGGCTTCGAATCAGAGTACTCAACTACCATATACTATGATAACCAGAGTACCATTCGAATCTGCAAAGATCCAGTTCAGAAGTAGAGAACCAAACACATTGAGATCTATATGCACTACATCAGAGAGCTTGTGCATGATGGCACCATTCACCTACTCTTCTCTTCATCTTTAGAACAAGTAGCTGATATCTTCACCAAAGCATTTTGTGAGAAGACCTTCAATAATCTCAAATCACTGCTGGGGATTGCTGATCATGCTGTGAAGCATGAGTGAAGACAAGATTTCCAAATTTTGTTTTACAGTCCATGTTTAAGGGAGGATTTTCCCAAGTTGGTTTTGCCTCTTTCCTTGGTTGTATGGACACGCAGTATGTAAAAGGGTGACTAAGCCTTATTGCTAGGCCCTGTAATTTTATGATATATTACTCATAATTTAGGCTTAAGGGGGCATGTTAGAATAATCAACCCATAGTTTACTACCTTAGACATTAATTTAATTATTTTTGTCTTATTTGCCTAGTTCATGTGTCCCACCTTATGCAAGTTGTCAATTACCTATCCATAGTGGTCCAACTTTCCTAATTTGACCCATGTAGCACTTGGGAAACCTCATGGAATCAATTCTGCTTTATTCCTGGTCTCCTAGGCACCCTTCTGCTTTTTCTGCTTTATTGCCTGCTTTTTCAGTGTTTTAAGGCAATAGGGAACGTTTGACTAGGTGAGGTGAACTAGTTTTTTTTCCTCTTCATCCTCCACTCTTTTCTCCTTGGAAAAGAATGTATGAGTTGTCATTCCATCACTATTTAGCTTTCCTAAGCCATTTTTCTAATTCGTGAGCTCCATGACATATTTGAGATTAGCTTTTTACACCTATGGGGGATTTGCTTAATTTTAGTAAGCCTGCTTTATGCTAGATTCGAATTTCTCCGCATGCATTCGAATCCCTGATGTATTTTATTTATTCAGAAACCTATTATGTTACAGGGTTGGCTATTGTATACTGAGTTAATACAGTTTAGTGTTCAGCTCCAATTTCAGTCTCTTTTGTGAAGTGATTTTGCATGATCAATTGTTAATTGTTGTGAGTAAAATTAATCTATCACTGTGTTCAATTTACACACACACACACACACACACACACACACACACACACACATATATATATTCTTTCGAATTTGGCATTCTATAAGTTCTTATACATTCCCTTATTAGAACTTTAATGGGACTTAGGAAATTTTACTAACCATAATAAATAACTATTATTATGTAATTTAATAAGCATAATACTAAGTATTATTATCATCCATTTGCGAATTACTCCCACAATACTCTAGAACATCCTGAGACAAAAATTTCTTAATACACAGAACTCATTTCCTTATAATACTCATGGGCATCTACTTTCTTTGTAAGGATGAAGATCGTAATGTGCAACATATCTTTATGTGAATGTTTTCACAAACTATAGTCTTTTAGCACTAGATTCAATGCTCTACCTTAATCTAGAACCAAATTATGGTATTGGACACTTGGATAAAATTAAATTTTTCTCAAGGTAAACAATTGGCTTATTCGACTCCCATTCTAAGTGAACTTTGATTCAGAGGTTAAGAGTAAAAGGCATCCATACTTAACACCTAAAATGTTTTAGCTAAGGACTTAGCATGGGACCAAATATGTGCAAGTGCTTCTTTTGTGTGTTTTGACATGGAAATCAAGATAACAAGAAAATGACAATGCACCATACATAATGGAGCTCTCAGATCTGGTACTTAACCGGATCAAAAGCACTCAGAAACAAAATAAAATGCAAATCCAATTTGGACCTCTAGGGAACTGAGGTTTATGCAAATGCCAACGCAATCAATGAAAATAGAACACATCCACCAATATTCAACTCCTCGGATCCGATATTTATCCATATCACTAGGGAATCCATATGAAAATAAAATGAAAAAGAAAAACGCTAGTACAACTTTCAACTATTCATACTTTATGTTCATTCATATCAAAACACAAAACCCAGTAGGTCAAAAATAAATAGATCGCAAGTGCAATCAACTATTGGTGAGTGAATTGCATCACAGATTTAACTCACAATAAATAAATCAACCACAGTACCAGATCTGTATAAGCATCTAACCAACTAATAGTCATCAGATGAAGTCATGCCAATTTCCATATCTATACTTCAAATGAGGTGCAATATGATCAAAGTTGCATACAGAGCAATTAATATTCATTCCAGATCAAAATGCAAGGTATTCCAGATAATCAGTAGATATACTTATTGATCCCACTTAAGGGAAGAGACAATAAAAAGGAATCTATTGGGACTTATCTCTCACTTTCCATCTTGCTTAAATTTAAACACAGGTAGGAGGTCGTGGTGAAGTCTTGGCATGTATGGAACACATGCATTCATAGATAGAAAATGCAAAGGTAATTTCGTTCAGCTACCACTGGATCACCGAATTGGTAAAACACTTGCAAACCACCCCCCCCCTATCACACAATGAAATGTTTTTGCATAGAAGACCCTTTACGCACATGCTTACAGATCAAAAATAAAATCCCATTTCAGTCAACGATTGGATACATTTTGTACACATGCATACAGGTCTTTAATAAATTCCAACGGAGGCAAATCCAATATCCTTGTAGCCTATAAAATGGTATACCAGGGATGTGTTTTCATATCACATTGGAATGTAGTTCTAGATCTTGCTCAAAGTCAATAAAAAAAACAAACACGTCAAACATTCCAAATCACATACGAAGGAAAAGTGAGATCTAGGTAGAGATCCATGAAATTAGGCTTGCAGACCATCACACAACAAGCACTTCAGATGCACATACAAAGGAATTCTAGATCTAAATACAAAAAAAAATCGTTATGGTGCGTACCTAGGTTCTTCCTCTTAGAATTTACCCTCAGCATCCTCTACAAATAGCACCTCCTATCGTGTATTGGGCCAGAGAAAATTTTTGCTCCTCGCATTCCTTTCCCTAAGCACAGATAGAAAAGAAAAAGAACAGAGCCCACTGTTTCTCCCAAGAGCCCATGCTCCCTAAAAGGACCCCCCCTCCTTCTTTTGAAGGATTTTTTCAGTGATAAAAAGGGGAAACTTCAGACAATTGGTGCTACCTTACTCACCATGTGGCAGAGACTTCGCAAAAATGCGTCGAAGGTATAACTGTTTTTGTCAAGATTCCTTAATAAGAGGCCCACAATTAGCTTCTTTAGTGAGGAAGTAATTCCTTCAAATCGCTCGATCCTCCTAAGTGTATTTTATTCCCTTCTTTAAAATATACACATGTAGGTTACATACATACATACATACATACATATATATATATATATACATACATACATACATATACATACATACATACATACATACATACATATACATACATACATACATATATATATACATACATATACATACATACATATATATACATACATACATACATATATATACATACATACATACATATACATACATACATATATATATATACATACATACATACATATACATACATACATACATACATACATACATACATACATATACATACATACATACATATATATATATATATATATATATACATACATACATACATACATACATATATATACATACATATATATATACATACATACATACATATACATACATACATACATACATACATACATACATATACATACATACATACATATATATATATATATATATATATATATATATACAAGTATAGGTTAACAATATTTCATCCAATTAGTACATGCATCATATATATATGTATTTATATATATATCCTCTGCACTTATCTATATCTATAGCTTCATTGATGTATATATATATATATATATATGTTTTTCCTATCAGTTTAAATGCTCTTACCCAAAGTTTGGTGACTACGAAACCTGCCAATAATATGGTAGCTAGCTTCTCTCAGTCACATCATTAGGATCATGAAGAACCAGGTTAAACCTTACTAGGTCCCTAAGGTATTGCCCACCACTAGTCTCTCCTCGTAGTGGACTCGGTTGTCTGAATATAGTTGTGTTCACGTCTTAAGTCTCCCAAGTCCATAACTTAGGAATTTACATCACCTAACAATACAAGGTTCTACTGGCAAGGCCTTGGCCTTGAGATCCACACTAGAGAATAAGTACAATATACATTCATAAATTACAAAATATTCAGGGGAAGATAAGAGGGATATTACATATTTTATAATAAGAAATGTGTCAATGGAAAACATTGTCATAGTCATGGAAATCTAGTTTTATTCCACAATAAATACCCTGTCGATAATGATCAATCGCTTTCAAATGTAACCATTGATTGGAGAAGATATGAATACATCAATTATTCTACAAGTTCTAGTGATGCACAATCCAAAAGAATTGATTTGCGAAAAGATAAAATATGTGTGATAGATTTTCTCAAGAAATTTGAAAGTGAAATTTATAAATACACTAAGCATTCACATAGAGAACAATGGAAAGACCTTCAATTCAAATATTCCTATGAAATTTTTTGAGCTGGAACAATTTTGTCTGTGGTTGATTTTGCAGAAAACTACACATTTGCTGCACAAAAATAGATTCAAAGTGAATACTATCATTCTGACCATGTTCTATATTGACATTCTCAACAGGATGTTGATGGCATTGAAAGCACTTACGAAAATTGAGATGTGATTAAAGAATATCACTTTTATATCATCGATGATCATACACATGATACACATTTTGTTCAACATTGTATTGAATTTTTTTTCTGTGATTCACTAAAAAGGCATGAAGTTAAATTCAATGAACATTGGATATGATCAGATGGATGTGCGGAACAATTTCAATATTCACGATCATTTTTTTGGTTATGTTGACATCATAAATCACTGAACATTAAACATCACTGGAATTTCTTTGAAACTGGACATGGAAAAGGTGAACATGATGGTGCATGAGCATGCGTAAAAAGAGCACTTTGAAGATGGGAAATGAACCATTCTTCTAGACGATTCCATTCAACTACAAAGGTTTTCCAATGGTGTAAATCACATATAAGCCATGATTGTAGTCAACAATCAAAAGATGTGTGCAGGTATGTACATGATTTTTATAATTTATATTAATTGTCAATTTTAAAAAATGTATGTACTAACATTGAAGTATATGTACACTAACATTAAAAGTTGTCATTTTTTATTTATCATTTATTGTGTAGGTTTTTTTGAATTGTTGTGGTCTAACATATAGTTAGATCAATACCATACTAGGCTAGCACCATACGTGGGACTAGAGAACTTCACTCTATTCAAACAAAATTCTTCAAAAACGTGTTTGCATTTGATAGTAGAAAGCAATCATGTTTTTGTCATATTTTCACTAAAAATGTTGAATCTGCAGAAGTTTGTGAAAACATAACGAACAACTACGTAAAAAATTGGAGACACACAGAGATTAATCCAAAAGGGAAAATGCCACTAGAAAGTGTAGAAGAATTAGAATCAGAAGAAATAGAAATATCATTTGATGGCGATAGAATTTAAGATCTTGTTAGAGAAGGTAATCATCTTGTTAATTGTTCATTTGTGTCCATCACCTTATGTGTATATAGTTAATTTAATTGATTAAAAAATATAATGCCAATTGTAATTTGCATAGGAGATGTTTTTCATTGTGATTGCACCTTTAGAAAATAGCGAAAATGTAAAATATTATTTGATGCGATGCACTGAATGAAAGATGAAGTTATTGGAGGACTACGATGACAATGGATTTACTTATGAGAGAGGATCC
Organism: Pseudotsuga menziesii; assembly: GCA_001517045.1. Taxonomy (NCBI): domain Eukaryota; kingdom Viridiplantae; phylum Streptophyta; class Pinopsida; order Pinales; family Pinaceae; genus Pseudotsuga; species Pseudotsuga menziesii. Next base: position 1,661 of record LPNX010336448.1, on the reverse strand, counting down.
ATCATTTTAAAAGGTTATTTTTTGCAGAAGACCCATATGACTGAAAATTATGTCTACTTTCAAGATTATGAACCTGATGTTATATGTTATCAGTATATTCATTTAGTTTGTGCATCTCGAATAAAATTGGTACAAGTTCCATCGAAAAAAAACTTAAAAAATAGAAAATGGAAACTTTCCAAATATGGCCATGAATGGATAATTGAGGACGACATTCCATTGCGATGTTTTCAACTTTATCAAAAATGAAATGTTCGATGTTGGGTGATTTAAAAGCAATTTATGGGAATTAAAGCTGTTAATATAATTCCACTTGAACTTGTATTTTCTTTGAAGTAAGCTAAATGATCATTTTAAATTTTACATTAAAACTCACGTTTAAGGAATCAAGTTGCTAATGTTACATTAGTAATACAAAATATTCTATGTGAGGGAGAGACATATTGCCAATGGAAATTAATAAATTAAAGTTCTATGACGAGATTAAATATTCTAGTTATGTATATGACAATTATCTAAACTTTGATTGTGAATACAAGATATGAGTTAAGAATATGATTTAAATGTGCAATATTTCAGTGTTGGTGTTCCCTTCTATGTCTTACATTATGAACCGTGGTTGTATTAATAGGATTTGATCGTGACTGGTATGGTGAAGAATATGTTATGTGTGTATTGATAGTACATTGGTATGATTTTTGCTAGTGGCATGATTATGCCATAACTTTAGTGACATAATAGTTAAGAATGTTGAGAACTCTTTTGTCATTTTTGAGTCATATTATTAGAGAAATAGTAAGTACTCTTTAGATTTGGTTTAACAAATTGATGAAAAAGTAAATTTGAGGTCATGTTCTATGTTTGAAGCATGAAAATCAGCTACTGTCAGTCTCCTAAAAAAATTCCATGGGCCATAAAAGCCCTATCGCTAGAAACTGTAAGTATGAATTAAGGATGTTTGTTATTTGATAAGAGATCAAGTTCCAATATCATAAATAATAGGATCAAACTTTTGTGATAGAATGAATATAGCTAATGAATTCCTAACATTCCCTGCATTCATTCCTAACATTCCCCACATTCATTCCTAACATCTCACCACGTTCATTCCTAACATTTCCCACAATTATTCTTAACATTGGATTGCACATTCCCAACATTACTAACATTCCCCATATTCATTCCTAGCATTCATTCTTAACATTATATTTCACCTATCAAAACTTCGTAACATTCATTCTTTACATTCCTAATTTTTCTATCATTAGAATACACCTATCAAAAATTTCTAACATTCCTAACATTTCCCAACATTCATTCCTAACATTTCCCACATTTATTCGTAACATTGGATTGCACCTATCAAAACTTCCTAACATTCCTAACATTTCCTAACATTCATTCCTAACATTCCCCACATTCATTCCTAACATTCATTCTCAAAATATTTGGAATCATTTTACATCTACAAACATACATAAATTTAATAATACATACGTTCATAATATGTAAGTTCAATATACATGTATATAATCCAAAAAAAACAATATGTAAGGTCAATGTACATGCATATAATCCAAAAACACAATCATGAACATGTGATCTCAATGTACATATGTATAATCTAAAAAGAAAGCTCCTTGATGTCCAAAACAACTACT
>LPNX010336437.1:181777-251039 GCA_001517045.1 Pseudotsuga menziesii | reverse complement strand
ACTGTTGTAGTATTACAGTCTACGAAAACAACTCACTACAAACATTGCAGATTATATAACAATTATTCCCACTTGAAATAACAAAGATATTCCATATTTGGTCCACAATTGACATTCACGCCTTGTTCATATGAAAACAACATAATTAACAATCTTTTAATTTATGAAGACTTTCTATACACCGCATGTCACAAGATACCATAAGCAGCAATGAACATCATAATCCAAGATAGCCCTTCATCGATTTCAGAATGCAATAAGAAATTTGACAAAAAACTAAACCCAAATACTACTAAACAATTTAATTAATGCCATCATGTAACAAAAATCCAGTAACCATCAAGGCCATACAGCAATGTCACATTTCAACTTGATGCTCACTCACTATGATGATCCACCATATGACTTCATACATTAAACATATAATGCTCTTATTAAATTGCTTTTAATGTTGTAATGCAATGAACCACATTAATTAAAAAAACCATAATACAATATATTCATACAGAAACAACGATATAATTTCAATACACCTAATCATTGTGCAACATTACAATGACTTACATATTGTCACACTACCACATTACTCAACATAGCCATAATGCAACCTGGCACTTATGTGGCATGGTGACGTTTGTCACATGTTATGTTACATGGGCGACATTCATCAAGGGTTCTGTCACATTGTGATATTCGCCAAGGGTTATGTCACATTGTAATAATGTCCAATATTTGACACATTAATAATGTTTGTTTGGCTTTCGATTTCAACTCGGTATGAAATTCCTAGATTCCTTCATTTTAACAATCCATACATTCATTTACATCATTTTCATGGATGCATTGCTTACTATTGTACTGAAATTGTTACTTTTTGTATTCGTTTAAATTTTTATTTTTTTCATATGGAACTAAAACTGCTTAGAAAATAATTTAGTTTCACATTAAATAAACATCATTTAAACCACTGTTGTAGTATTACAGTCTACGAAAACAACTCACTACAAACATTGCAGATTATATAACAATTATTCCCACTTGAAATAACAAAGATATTCCATATTTGCTCCACAATTGACATTCACGCCTTGATCATATGAAAACAACATAATTAACAATCTTTTAATTTATGAAGACTTTCTATACAATGCATGTCACAAGACACCATAAGCAGCAATGAACATCATAATCCAAGATAGCCCTTCATCGATTTCAGAATGCAATAAGAAATTCGACAAAAAACTAAATCCAACTACTACTAAACAATTTAATTAATGGCATCATGTAACAAAAATCCAGTGGCCATCATGCCCATACAACAATGTCACAATTCAACTTCATGCTCGCTCACTATGATGATCCACCATAAGCAGCAATGAACATCAGAATCAAAGATAGCGCTTGATCAAATTCAGAATGCAATAAGAAATTCAAAATAAAACTAAAGCCAACTACTACAAAACAATTTAATTAATGGCATCATGTAACAAAAATCCAGTGGCCATCATGCCCATACAACAATGTCACAATTCAACTTCATACTCGCTCACTATGATGATTCACCATATCACTTCATACATTAAACATATAATTCTCTTATGAAATTACTTTTAAGAGAAAAATGCAATGAAGCACATTAATTAACATAACCATAATGCAATATATTCATACAGAAACAACCCAATCAAACATAACCCTTCGTTTATGTCAAAACATAGTTTACACCTAAAAATTTGACTACACCTAAAAATTTGACTACACCTAAAAATAGAGAGAGAGAGAGAGAGAGAGAGAGAGAGAGAGAGTTGCTTCACAAAAGAAATGGTTGAAACCATCCACATTCTACATAGTAATAAGCGTTCTGTCGCATTATGACGTTTATCCCAGTTATGTTACAGTATCGACATTAATCAAGGATTTTGTTACATTGTGATATGTCTTACCAATAGTAATATTGCGACAAATTATTTAAATGATATCATGTAATTAATTTCAAATCGATATTAAAATAAGTAATTGTAAGACACATTAATAATGTGATAGTGGACGTTTAATAAGCGTTATGTCGCACTATGACGTTTAACACAGTTTATGTTGCATATCATATTGTTATGTTGCATTATGATGTTTATCAAGTTTTACGTTTCACTGCGACGTTATCAAGGGTTATATCAGATTACGACATTAAACCATGGCTTGTTACAGTGTATGGTTGGTATATGTCAACCAAACCAAAGATGTGACACATTATTAATGCGAGTGTGAACGTTTAATAAGCGTTTTGTTGTATTGTGATGTTTATGACAGTTATGTTGCATTTGCGACATTAATCAATGTTTTTGTCGCATTGCGATATGTCTTACTAATTGTAATATTGCAACAAACAATTTAAATGATATCATGTAATTAATTACAAATCGATATTAATATAAGTACTTGTCAAGGTATTAAATAATAACGTATGCTTAACATATAAAATAAATAATATTGGATATAATTAACTTCCTCATATATTTTGCATATATATTATAGGGAAACACTTTTTATTAATAATACTTTACCTATGTTATGTTTTATTTAATGTTTTATATTAATTAAATAATGTGGTAGAAAATAAATGATATTATTTATTAAAATTAATTAAAGATTTTGTTATTTCTATCAATACTTTACGTATGTCGAAATAGAACATGAAAACCATTGCATACATAGCTAGACCCAACTATGAAATAAACATACAATACAACATTACAATGAATTACTTAATCTCACATAACCCATTAGGGAACGATTTGATAATGGAAGATGACAATTAGACAGCTTCTGTACTATTAGAATCTAATAAAACCTTTCACCAACATATTATTCTTTGATTTAAAAATCATAACGTTGCGATGTGACAAACCTTTCACCAACATATTATTCTTTAATTAAAAATCCTAACGTTGCCATGTGAAAAACCTCTAACCAACATATTATTCTTTGATTAAAAATGCTAACGTTGCGATGTGTAGTAAAGACACAAACCATGATGAACATTGCATCCCAACATTATCAGAACTATAGTTGTTTCCAATGTGACGAATGATGTAATTTATCCTAACCCTTTGTGAACCTCCTAGATAGTTTTTGAATGCTTGCGTTCCCCAATGTATTTGTCACGTTTTGAAATTAAACAAAAGGTTGTGTCACATTGTCACAGTTTGCGAGGGTTTCATGTCACATCTTTGTATGTTTTGCGACACAATACATACTATAGAGAAAAATGTTGGTTATGTCACATTGTGACGTCGATCATCTTCATTCTAATAATAATGAACATATGTTCATTTTGTACATCGATAACATGGTATGGAACATTATGGCTAGGTTACATTATGAATCTGTGATCATATCTGTTATTAGGTTAGTTTATAACATGTGAATAGTAGATATTGGATATAATTAACTTCATGATATATTTTTCATATATACTATACAGAAAAACATTGTATTAATAATATTTTAATTAAATAATATGATACTAAATATTTTAAATAATATATATTATATATTATCATTAAAATAACAATATTATTTCTATTGATACTTTGTAGATATGTCTATGCGCCCACTCGTTACTAGCAACAACCACATTAAATTAATAATGTGTTTGAATACGCCGATAGGCGTAAATTTAGGCACATATATTAATGTTTTTCCCTATAGTATGTGCTTAAATTTACGCCTATTGGCGTATTCAAACACATTATTAATTTAATGTGGCTGTTGCTAGTTATATTAGGGTTTCGGTGGGTTGATATGGTGGCTTATGAACCTCCAAGACCGGGTACCTGCATGCTAGTTTTTACTCTCTTCCAGGCTAACGATCGCCTTTCGATACAACATTCTATTATTCTCAAGGCTAATTCCGCCATCTGCTCGTCACCAAATTTATTTGGGCCTATTAGGTTGCCCGTTCCGCGGGGTCCAAACTTCAGTACCAGAAACTATGTTCAGACTAATGCACTTGGATCGCCGTTGGGTGCTGGGTTTTTCAAGATAAAGTATGACAATGAGGATGAGAATGATATGTGAAAATGCAATAGACCGCACTGCCCGATCTCTCATTTGTCGCTGTTACGTGATGTGCGATCTAATTTCTGTTGCAAACTATTCTTTATAAGGTGATCTGCTTCTTCATTATATTCAAATTCAATTCCCTCTAATCAGGGTTTATATTGCAATGATCAACATATGAGTTTGCTATATGAAATGTGTGTTTCTTTTTCTACTTTCAAGCGAAAGTCGGTGCAACAAATCACTTTATTCCAATTTAATCAAATTAGCTTTGCCGTGGTATTGAACCTATCTAATATAGGTGTTTATATTTTCGGATTCTCTAGGTGTTTATAGTTTCCAATTTGGAGATGTATGAAATAATGTTTTTCTAAATTTAAGTAGCTGGTATGCAAGCGTATAACGGTTAAAATTGGTTTTATACGGCAGCTGCCTGCATAACCAGTGTTTAGTTTAGTGGCTACGGGAAAGGATCATGCTGTTAAACACCCCACTACCGTCCTGCGACAGCAGTTACCCATGCGGGTTCAACACAACACCACGCGGCTGTGCTGCCAAGAGTTAACCACACGGCTTTGCTGCACAACACCACGGAGCTGTGCTGCGAAGGTTATGCTTCGTATGCTCTAACTGTCATAGATAATTTGGATTGTTTTTATTTTTTTTATTTGGATTTTTTGTATTTTTTTTATGGTTTTAGTTAAACGATTTTAATTCTGAGTTATCCGCATTTAATTACATATTATCATTTATTACTGATATTCTTCTTATTATCCATATATATATAACTTTTCTTTTTATAGTTTATTTGGAATTTTGAATCAATAGAATCATAGAATCAATCTAGAATCAATCTCGAGAGTACACTTGTATCATCCTCATTCGTATTATTGTTGATTTAGAATTTTAGAGAATGATCCATAGAAAATTCAAAAACATTTTATAATATATAATCTTATAATTAAAAGAAATACACTTTACCATACTCTCCTCATAGAATCAAGCATGCCCTCAATTGAGAGTATGGTTATGATTAGGTATCTAATGTACAAGAACAAGATAAACAAGATGGGAAAGCACATGCGTACACTTGTATCATCCTCATTCGTATTGTTGTTGATTTAGAATTTTAGAGAATGATCCAGAGAAAATTCAAAAACGTTTTATAATATATAATCTTATAATTAAAAGAAATACACTTTACCATACTCTCCTCATAGAATCAAGCATGCCCTCAATTGAGAGTATGGTTATGATTAGGTATCTAATGTACAAAAACAAGATAAACAAGATGGGAAAGCACATGCGTACACTTGTATCATCCTCATTCGTATTGTCGTTGATTTAGAATTTTAGAGAATGATCCAGAGAAAATTCAAAAACATTTTATAATATATAATCTTATAATTAAAAGAAATACACTTTACCATACTCTCCTCATAGAATCAAGCATGCCCTCAATTGAGAGTATGGTTATGATTAGGTATCTAATGTACAAGAACAAGATAAACAAGATGGGAGAGCACATGCTTCTTAATATTGCTTCATACTCTAGTCAAAACCACTTGAGACTTAAGCGAGGATGGAACAAGGATACCAAGTCTCCCTTAAAACATTGGGGAGTTGATGAAAAGGTCACTCTTCAAGATAGAGATAATAATAAAAATATTATAACGTATAAATTTAAAGAAAAGATGTGTGATAAAAAGTTGGAGGGCAAAAGAAAATTAATATGTTATAAGGAGATGATCAACCCTCAAAAAGGAGTCATTATATTCTTGAGCTTTGTACTATGTTGTAATAAACCAAATTACCCTTAAGAATTTTATTTAAAATTTAAAATATGACTTAATTTTTGTTTATATATATTATAATTTATTTGATTTATTTATTTACTTAATAAGTATGTTCTTAGTAAACTTATTACCTTATCATCGTCCCTTTTATTTCACTATATATTATTTATATTACCTTGCACGTAAAACAAAACAAATATGAATTATTTTCAATTACCTTGTATGTAAAACAAAACAAATATGAATTATTTTCCTAAGTTTGCATTCAATCATTTATAACGCCGTTGTTTTAACTAATTATTAGTCCCTGTTCATTGGACATATTATAACATTTTTTTTCCCACCGTTCTCTCAACCAATTAGAGAATTGAACCTTTTATTTGGCCTCTTCTCCAGGCGGGTATGTTTTTCAACATCATGATACCTTAATTCAACATCATAATATCTTAAGTTTTCAGTGTGAGCTTGGTTAAAAAGACTGATATAAAGTTTTCAGTGTGAGCTTGGTAAAAAAGACTGATATATGTTAAAGCTATTACTCCCTTAGCATTAGTTTGAGAGTAATTGTTAACATTAAATGTTTGTTTAATTCCATTTCCTTGTTTCATTAAATTCCATTTCCTTGTTTCATTAAATTGCTAAGAGGTGTGATTTATTGCATTGCACATCTTCCATTGCTAGATGCCAAGGTGGCCTTCGTCTTCCTTTGCCAGATGCCATGGTGGCCTTCTCTACACTTGGAGCGAGCTCCTTTGCCAGATGCCAAGCAGTGTGGTTCACCATGCTAGCTCGCTCATTTGCATGCAGTGCAAGTGCAAGTGTCTTTTCCAGATGGGGTATAGGCAGTCTTAAGCTCAACAGGCTCAAACTTTGGAAAGTCCAATTACCTCCTGTCCAAATCTCTCTTCATGCTGCAAATCTCTCTTTATCTCTCTTCATGCTGAAGCATTGTGAGGAAGAGGAAGCTGCTGGATCCACAAACAAGCAACACAGTAAATTACAAATTACACTCAAAATCATCTCATCCTAGAAAACTAGTTGCAATATCGAAATTATTCCTTATATAGAACAAAAACTACAAACATACCAACAAAAATAATAATAATCAGAGGAAATTGCAGGATCTATAGCTCCTTGATGGGAAGCATTCTATTAGCACCAGCAGCGCTGAATGCACCTTGAACCCGACACATCCAAAGAGAAATATATGCATTGTGCAAATTTTTTCAAGCCAACGATTACCTGGTTGACCTCATTGCAAACGCCGTTGAAGCAGTCTTATAATCTATATTGGTAGCAGATTCAATTCTATCCAGTTGTCTTTTCATTCACGTAAAGCACGAGAAGTTCAATAGAAGGATCATCATCAATATAACCATGCTTGGCTAGGCATATGTTAGTGGAGCGCCTTCAACTTCAACTGTTCGTAGCTAGTCCCGCCTTCAACTTCAACTGTTCGTAGCTAGTCCTATTCAACTGTTGGCAGCTAGGCCTATGTTCATGGAGCATCTTCAACTGTTGGAAGCTAAGCCTGTGTTCGTGGAGCTTCAACTGTAAACAAAACATGCTAGCTTCAGGTACGTACTTGTTGTAAGGTTTCTTTGTTTTTCTGTAATTGTTGATAGCAATTTCCAAACTCAAGTTATGAATGAATCTTACAGCAAACATAATCCAGCATTCATCACAATGAAACAAACAATAAAGAGTTTTAAAGGGTAAGGTTATGAATTTTACTACCTACGATTAAAGAAATTCAATAACTAAACTAAGAGTGCAGGGAAAAGGAATGGCAAGAATAATGATCGATCCACACACATATTTACAAGTAAAAGTTGTATCAGCAAACTTAAAATACTATTTTATTAAATTTAGAATCTCGAATAACACAACCCTGCACTTTGAAGTTAAACAAGCTTCTTTGCAGTCATGACTTAAAAGACAATGTAATTACAAAGCAAAGGCGCAATGTATTCATCAAACTTAAAATACTATTTTATTAAATTTGGAATCTCGAATAACATGACCCTGCACTTTGAAGTTAAACTAGCTTCTTTGCACTCATGATGGAAAAGACACTGTAATTACAAAGCAAAGCCGCAATGTATTCATCATTTTATGCTTGGATCATTAGTAAAAAAAACTAAGAAACAAAGATACAGTTTACAAGACGAGCTGTGTTGATCTGTGTTGTTATGCACGATCCCAACCCAAACAAGATCTATTGGAAAGCTTAATGTTCACAGTCTATTCTCCTACACGCAGGTGCTCACTTGCTTGATTGACTATTTGTATCATTACTAATTGCTCCTGCAAATATTCAAGGTGAACAAAATATGTCAAGTGTATTCATGAAAGAAAATAGAAAATATAGAAGGAAAAGTTGTATAAGAAAAGTTAAGACAAATTTTTTGAATGCAAGTAATTCCAGTTTCACGGCAAACAACTCTATTCCTTTGATTTTGAAGTCTCAACTGAGAGTTAGAATCAATTACCTAAACTTATACTTCACAGCCCAGGTTGCAACTCAATACCTTCTTGGGCTGGATAATTGGTCCTTTGAAAATGTATTTAACTTGTTTTAATGAGGCGGTTAACTTGTTTTAATGAGGGGACTTTATGCTCTTCTTGGTAAGATAGGAGCTGTTTTTTGGATCTTTCTATCCACTTCTTGCATTCATCATTGTGCACATTGGAGAGGCATATTCTAGAATACATTTGAATACAAGTACTTACAAATAAAATAGACCAATTTATCCAACCTGGTTCCAGCAGTGTTTCCCTTGTCCTCATAGGGTTAAGCCTAAATTGGAAAACACCAAATTCGCCAATGAAAAAAGGAGGCTGAGACCAAATCGAGGGTTTTAGGATTAAAAAAGACTACAATGACATGGAAACTCAGGGCAATGGTAACCAGGTAAGGACATGAGATATGGTGGATGAAATCCCTCCGTGAGAGACTAAGTTCCAATGCCACTTCAGAGACTTGTTTTTTTTATTAAAAAAACATTGTTAAAAATGCATTACCTCGGCTTTTGTTGGACTTGCTCTAAGGTTTGAAAGCTGATGGCACCAATTTCGAGCCATGACTACATGATTTGCATAGTGCTCGCCCTAAACGATGTGTGCATGGTTGAAGAATAACAACGACTACTGTGTATGGTAGCAACCAAGCGCTGAAGAGATTTTCCATTGCTGAATTACTTAATCTACCAATGCTATAAGGTAATATCAAACACTACCAACGCTATAAGGTAACATCACACACACTAAGGTAATTTTGGCCATGAAATCCTCCGCTGTCCAAATTAGTGATGGCGTTCTTCTTAGAAATTTAAAAACAGTGCACTCTTCAACTTTTAATTATTCAATGTATCATGTAAACAAACATGGTAACGATGGATTGATCGAAAAGATTACACCTGGGAAACGAATGTGTGCATGGACTCCAGTTGTCTATCTTTTTGTAATCTAAGGTAAGATTGAGACATATCAATGGTACTTAATCAGGTCCTTTAGTCTGAATGCGAAGCCCAAGGTTGCATTACATAAAGTAAGATTGTGACATATCAACCGGTACTTAATCACATCCTTAAGTCTTAATGGGAAGCTTTATTATAAGTTAACATCACACACGCTAAGGTAATTTTGGCCATGAAATCCTCCACTATCCAAATTAGTGATGGCGTTTTTCTCAGAAATTAAAAAACAGTGCACTCTTCAACTTTTAATTATTCAATGTATTTGTAAACAAACATGGTAATGATGGATTGATAGAGAAGATTACACTTGGGCAACGAATGTGTGCATGGACTCGAGTGGTTTATCTTTTTGTAATCTAAGGTAAGATTGAGACATATCAACCGGTACTTAATCACATCTTTAAGTCTGAATGCGAAGCCCAAGGTTGCATTACATAAAGTAAGATTGAGACATATCAACCGGTACTTAATCACATCCTTAAGTCATCATAGGAAGCCCGAGGTTGCATTACATACGGTGGCAGACTATGTTCATATTTCGGTGCCTCTAACTTACGATGTACATTGTTTAGAGCAAGGATTTATACACATTTAATGTCCTGAATGCACACAGGTATACAGTTCCAACCACCAGTTGTGGGATTGTAGCGTGGGTACCATCGTCACTTTTAATTTGCCTTTGTCTCGGTCTACACTGCCACTTTGGATGAACTCTTTTGTCTCCGCCTACACTGCCACCTCGTTCTAGTTTTTGGGCTGCATCCTCGCTAGCGGGTTCTTGGGATTGAATCTTTTAACTGTTACCTCGTGGTTCTATTGTGCTGAGAAGCCATTACCGAACCATAGCCATTGGTCTAATCTGGTCCAAGCAAGCGAGTATAGTAGTTTAAGTAACCTAACCCTTCCATACAACTAAGTATAGTTTGAATCTGTTCCCCGTGACTTGTCCTATTTAGTTGGGCTAGTTATAATACTGACCTCGTACTGCTATTATATTAGGCTGGATTCATAGCCATCGGTCTGGTTGAGGACGTCAAGCCATAGTATGGTTGAAGCAATTACCGCACAATATAATAGGCTCCTTAAACTGGGATAAAAAAGCACATTCTAAGCTCAACCGGATCTATTGAATAAACTAATTTGACAAACTAGCTTAATAGACTGTTACATCTACTTATCGAATTTGAAAATCAAGTAGCTGACTCCATTCAACCGCATATCATAAATGATATGTCTGTAGAGTATGTACATCACCATCTAACATGACATTAAAGTTTTAAATGACAAAAAACTATATTTATATAATATTTAGATGCATAATTGATCAGAGATCATACATTAATGAAAACAATTTACTATTTGTATTATCTAACATGACATTAAAGTTTTAAATGACAAAAAACTATATTTATATAATATTTAGATGCATAATTGATCAGAGATCATACATTAATGAAAACAGTTTATTATTTGTATTTTATGATTTTAGATGCATAAATAATCAGTGATCTTACATGATACCAAAGTTAAAAAATAAAGAACAAGAAGCAAGCTAGTAATCCAGGCTAAAGTAATAAATAACATGTACGTGGTCATTTGGTTCCATGAATTACAACAGTTCTTCGGCATCATATCACACACCACCATCGCTGCCGCTCCTCCATTTCCTCAAAGATGCTAATTGCCCCCGCAAACAATCCCTGTTACATTTCCCCACCCTCCAACTCATCTATGTGTTAGGCCTCCTTTGTATCTACATCCCATCATATTGTTAGTTGCTTCAGCCACTCACTCATCTTCTGATACTAAAAATGTAAGGCATTATGAACTGCAACTAAACTTTCTCTTGGGGGTAAGTGGATAAATCTATATGTGGACCCGTTCCTCCTCTTAATAAAATGGATGAAGCTATAAGTAGACCAGTTCAGAGGAACTGGAAAGTCTCATACAGGAGACAAACAACAAGCTAGTGAAGCTATACAATCCCATCCCCATGAAAACGACAGTGATAACACTAAATTTTATTTCGATTTAAGAACTCAACTGTAAAATTTACTGCAGAAAAGTAAATTGTATTTCAGCTTATTAGTGACTTCCGCAAAATCAAACTAATTTTGTCAACCAAGCTATAGAATGTGATCTTTTCTGTCAACATGTGACTTGGATTGTTTGATTCAAAGTATTTATCCATGCATCGTGACAAGGTAAACCACTAGCTTTGAATCTGCCTCTGAATCCTGGTAACCCATCATAGCCTATGCTTTCTCTCCTGCGTGCTCAGATGTTGGTCGTTAGACTTAATCAATGACTACGACTACTGTTTTTCAGCAAACTCAATCTCGAACTGCCTCTTCCTTTTCTTCTGGTGGTTTTGACACAGGTACAGATTATGGATTGGGAACCGGGGATGGTACAATTACAACTCGGGTTACTCGATCTATAAATGGATCTGTCTTTGCCTCTGCTGGTGGGTCTCGATCGGATCAATCATCTAGGTGAGGCACTAGCAGTGATGTTGCTTTCTTCGCTGCGGAGAATGCCTTAATCTGCTGCTATCTTCTTTTCTGTTGCAGGGTCAATTGTTTCTTAAGCCGCTGGATAAACTACTCGGTCAACTAGTAATCATAAGATATATATGAAAGAATTTTAGAATAGTTGATGTTATGCGACTTTTCTAAGAATCTTCTTTATATATAGCACAAGAATCTTCTTGATATATAGGAAGGGAGTCCCAAAAGTATTGATGCGTTTTTACTTTCGGATGGCCATATGGTTTCAACATTGACGCTTTTTTACTTTCGTGAACACGTTAAGCTAAGAAATTATAACAATATAATATTCTATTATTTAAAATAAGATCAACAAAAATAACAATATAATATAATTAATTAAAAAAGAAATATATCTAAAATTAATTCATAAAACACGGGATTACCTGTAATTCACAATTGAGAAAGAAAATTCCAGATGTTCCAGCCATATAATTTGTTCAACCCACATCGACAAACATAGATGCTCGCAGTGATGTGGAGAGGAGGCCAAGAAGCAGCAATTTTGTGACATTTTGAACTCTAGATCATAGATCTGCTTCACTCTTTTTCGCGTGAGGTTCAATGCACGCGAATCAAAGATGACTAAATTACACTACGATAGCTCAATGCAGTAGTATCTCCATCATTTCAAGATCCTATTGGATCCATGCACACACAACACTCCAAGGATACCAGAGTGCACACAACATCAATGCACAAAAAACATCATCTGGTTCACACTGTCGCACGTGGTTTTATAGCTTTAATATGTTCTGTTACAAACACTTTTTCTCAACATAAGAAATTTAGTCATTGCTGAATAGCTTCATAACTTAGGGCATAGACTTGTTTATTAGCAACCTCCCTTGTTTATGAAATGACCAGCACACATTATTATATACTCATTAGTATTATTCAATTATTGTCCAATGGATTTCGGATGAACCAGATTGTCTTATTGCATCAACCATCTTTTACTCGAGTGGTTTATAAAATGCTATAGAATCTATAGATATAGTTTCACCATCGAGGCGAGGGAGTCGTTATATTCTTGAGCTTTGTACTATGTTGTCGTAATAACCCAAATTACTCCTAAGTATTTTATTTAAAATTTGAGATATGATTTAATTTTATATATTTATTGTAATTAGTTTGCTTTATTTATTTACTTAATACGTATATTTCTTCTTTTTCAAATATTCCAATTGAATAAAAGTGGAAAAAGAGATGAAGCTGGAGTCCGTTAAGAAGGGAAATAACTAAAATATTTATATTTTTAATTAAAAATTAAGATATTTCAAATTATAATTATTATGCTATGTTTATAATTAATTAAATTTAAAGAACTAATTAAAAATAAAAAACTTTTTTATAAAAATAAAGAATTATTGAAAAATCCCTCTTTAATAAGCAGAGTAAAAAAAGAAATTTGAATAAAATATTTTAAAGAGAAAAAAAAGTGTGGAAAAAAAGTTTTAAAATCTTGCATGTTAGAAGCACATTTACACAATTAAGTCTCGCTCAACAAAATTCTTCTTTTTTCAAGGGAAAAAAAAGTTCAATCCTTTTATTGATAAAGGACCTGAAACCAAGTTTCCTACTTTCGTCTAACGATCCCCACCATAAGATGCTAGCAGCAGGAATCATTGAGCCAGTAGAAGAAAGCAAATGGGTTAGTCCCATGGTCGTGCAGGAAAAGAAAACTAAAGGAGACATCAGGATTTGTGTCGACTTGCGCAAACTCAATGACGCATCACTTCATGACCCATTTCCGACACCTTTCACTGATGAAGTGTTAGACAATGTGGGAGGACAGGAGGTCTACTCCTTCACTAATGGCTTTTCAGGCTATCACCAGATCAGAATCCATGCAGAGGATCGACATAAGACCACTTTTGTGACAGAATGGGGCTCATTCCAGTACACGGTAATGCCCTTCGGTCTTAAAAATGCACCAGCTATCTTCTCTAGAGTAGTAGTTGCTGTATTCAAGGAATACATCCATAAATTCTTAGAAGTCTATTTTGATGATTGGACTGTATTTGGATTAATCGACAAGCATATAGGAGATTTAAGGCTCATGTTAGAGAAATGTAGGCAATATCAGATTTCTCTTAACTTGAAGAAATGTATATTCTGTGCACCATTTGGTATTTTGTTGGGTCATATTGTTTGCAGATAAGGATTGATGGTAGATCCTGCAAAGATTGCCATCATTGTACATCTCCCAGCACCCAACTCAGTCAAGCAGTTGAGGACAGTACTTGGTCATACTGGGTACTATAGAAAATTTATCAAAGGTTCTGCAAAGATCACAACACCTATGGAAAAGTTGTTAAAGAAAGACGTGACATTCTTATGGAATGAGGAATGCCAGCAAAGTTTAGACACACTTAAAGAGAAGATGGTTACAGCACCCATCTTATTATTCCCAGATTGGAACAAGCCATTTCATGTTCATGTGGATGCATCAGGCATCGCACTAGGCATTGTCCTAACACAGCCAGGAGAAGGGGGTATCGATCATCCGATCGCATACTCCAGCAGAAAGCTATCTACAGCAAAAAAGAACTACACCACCACAGAACGAGAAGGATTAGCCATGGTGTATGCTCTATAGAAGTTCAGGCACTACCTATGGGGTTCCCCATTCAAGATGTTTACTAACCATTCTGCTTTAAAGTATTTGGTCAATAAACCAGTATTAGGAGGAAGGATTTGTAGATGGTTACTTCTATTTCAGGAGTATGATTTTGAAATCATTGTAAAACCAAGAAGATTAAATGTCGGACCTGATCATCTATCGCGAATAGATTCAGGAGAAGAACCAAGTAATTTAGAGGATAATCTGCCAGATGCGCAATTATTTTCTATCCAGATCGCAGATGAGTACTATGAGGATATTATTCACTTTCTCACTACATAGTGGGCACCAGTTGACTTTACAAAGCAACAAAAGAAAAAGTTAGTTGTGAAAGCAGCAGACTTCATTTTGATCGCAGGACATCTATATAAGTTAGGTCCAGACGAAGTCCTGCGCAAATGCGTGATGCCCCACGAGAAAGAGACCATTATCAGAGAAGCACACTCAGGTACCGCAGGAGGTCATTTCCCAGGAAATCCGACTGCTCAGAAAATCCTGACTGCAGGTTTATGGTGGCCTACTTTGCACAAAGACACTAAGGAATTTTGCAGATGTTGCGATATCTGCCAGAGGGTAGGAAAACCTTCGCGGAGAGATGAAATGCCATTGTGACCACAGATTACGCTGCGAGCATTTGACAAATGGGATATAGATTTTGTGGGTCCTATCAACCCACCAGGGAAACAAACTGGTGTGAGATACATCATCACAGGAACAAAATACCTCACCAGGTGGGCAGAGGCTAAAGCAGTAAGGAATTGTGACGCTGCTACAGCTGCACAGTTCATTTTTGAAAACATCATAACTAGATTTGGATGTCCAATAATTTTGATGAGTGATCAAGGCACACACTTTCTAAACCGCACTATCGAAGCCTTGACAGAGGAATTTCAGATCCAGCACCATAAGAGCGCTCCCTACCAACCTCAAGCGAATGGTACGGTGGAGGCATTTAACAAGATTCTAGAAAATGCTCTTACTAAGATCTGTGACAGCCAAAGAAATGATTGGGACCTCAGGGTTAATGTTGTATTATGGGCTTATAGGACTACATGCAAGAAACTTACAGGACACACACCTTTCAGTTTGGTGTATGGACAAGAGGCTGTTATGCCTATGGAATATATTATTCTCAGTGTAAGAGTTGCTCAAATTACTGATATAGCTGAGACATATATGATGAATGAAAGGCTAGCACAGCTGCTTGCCTTAGAGGAAGACAGATTCATCGCAGGATTCCATCAAAAAGTACAGAAGGCACGAGAGAAAGCTTGGCATGATAGACACATTAAGAGCAAAAGTTTTCAGATAGGATACCTAGTGCTCCTATATGACAGTAAGTTTATTAAGTTCCTAGGAAAGTTTAAAACGCATTGGTTGGGGCCATATGAGATTCACTATGTTACAGAAGGAGGTGTCATTCAGCTCAGCAAACTGAACGGGGAACTTCTTCCTACGTTGATTAATGGCAGTAGGCTTAAGCTCTATAGTGACAAACACTCCACCTCCTAGCCCTAACCCAGACAACTTTGAAAGTGCAGATGTCCAGTGTAGTTGAAAGTAGGCATCGCACCGGGAATGAGTCTACACTAGAAAAAAAAAATTCCAAGTATGAGGAATCGCATCAGAAAAGTTATGTTGCGCAAGTCATAGGACGACTTGCGGAGTTCATACTGACACTTTGGGTTGAGACGATGTGGTGTGACATCGCAGCAATGCGATGCTCCCCGTGCAACGTAGACAAGTTGGAAAAGAGACAGAGGACCAGTCACTTCGCCTTCTGACAAGCAGTTAATACAGAGATGACCGGTATACGTTACCCTAGATTTAGCAACAGTATAATGATTTTTCCAGATTTGCTAAATCTTGGTCGAGACCGGTGCCTGCACACACGTTTCGAGGGAAATTTGATCGGATTTTCAACAATTAACGAGGATCGAAATAACGGGTATTGTCTTGTCCATGCAATTAATACCATCGACGGTTCTAGCCTAGATGACTGTTGCTTTAAAGAGTATCACCTTTGTTATAAATTTAGAAGACCATTCACTCAGAAGGGTTACTTTTCCGATTTTTGAGAGTACAAAGCAATTTGGAGAGTTTTCCTATGAAGAGATACTGCAGTTACATAGTGCTGGTTTTCCCCAATTTCGCAGCCATTGCCCATCCAGAGTATTGCACCGAGTGGTTTCTATCCGAGACGGAACCTTTAGAGGAAATTGTGTAGAGATTCCAGCGTGGTGTCCTTGTGTCCATTATGACGACGTCGCCTTGGGTTGCGAAAGTAGGTACATCACAGGTCAGACAACTGCCAAGGATGAGGAGTCAATCTCAGATAGTAGAAGAGTCCAGCCTAGAGCCAGAGGAAGAAGTTCATATGGCAATAGAATACATCGTACCATGAGTTGAGGACGCACCAGAGGTAACCATTCCCAATGGTGCTAAGTTTCCTGTTCCCCTTCCGTCGATTGATTCTCGTGTTAAGGAAGATGGAGATCTGTAAGGATATGCCCCTGTTCTCAAATTTATAGACTATAACCTTGGAGACAGTAAGACATACCCTCAGTTTCATCCAGATCAGTATCTTACGGTTCAGAGGAACCCGAGGACCGGCACAAATGAGTTTGTTCCTATGGAACATGTCCAGATTCTTGAGCAGTCAGGCCTACTCAATTTGTTGAGAATACCACATTTTGGATGAGGTGCAGAGGTTAATGCCGTGGTGCGCATGCTACTTTCTTGTGTACATGGAGGTTACCTCTGGCTAGGTAACAGGATCGATCTGAACGTCAATCTGATACACTGCATCACTGGGCTGTCCAAAACCGGTAAGGACCCTCAGACACATATATCAGGTAAGAGCAAGGATTCCAAGCTACCAGCAACCCTAGTTACCAAGTATAAGCTACAAAGAGGAGGTCGGGCTTATGACCTCGCAGCAATACCAAATGATACACTCAGATTTACAGTCAGTCTGCTTGCAGGAAGACTGTTAATGAAAGTACAGCCAAAGGAAGTCACAGGATCAGTAATTCACCTTGCCATACAAGTAGTGGAAGGTGAACAATTTAATTGGTGTTTATTCTTATTAAATATTTTTCTGCAAGATTGTTTAATAGCACAGGATGAGTCAAACCACCCCTTCCATTTCTCGTGGTTGCTCATATTATGTGCATTCGTCGGATGGAAAGAACCGCCCCACACCCAGTTTCTACAACTACAAAGCGGCGCGCCCAGAGGTGCGCGCTATGCAAACTTATGGGAGAGCACCAGCCCAGCAAAGAAAAAGATCAATATGATAGTATTCTATGAATACTATAAGCTGTTGAAGAGAGTCATCCAGGAGACACCACAGATCAACATAGACATTGTGGACATTTATGATAATCGGCTCAATTTCATGGTAGACAACCATACAATCTACCTAAGGCCAAAAGGGTCTAGAACGGATAATTGGGCAAATGGTTCATTCAGGATGACAACGCAGGATATAGAAGATGTCATCAAAGACTTTGATGAAGAGTGGAAGAGGGCATTAGAAGATGCCACAGCACAACCACCAGGTTCTGCATAGACAGACCCATCGGACAAAGGCAAAGACAAAGTGGCATCCCAGACAAAAGATACAGGAGAAGTGCCATCATCAGCACAAAAGAGGAAAGATGCAGAAGAGGTGCCACTCAATGCACCAAAGAAGAAGAAAAAAACAAAAGCCTCAAAGGAACCTATAGAGACCGTACTGAAGGAGGATGATTATGAATTCATTGCAACAAGATTGCAGGACGCGATGAAGGAATCATTTCAGGCGATGCAGACATCACAGGACAAGTTGCAGAGCATGGTTGATCAACGGCTTTCAGAGTTGAAAGCACTAATGGAGAAGACTTCTACAATGCAGAGTCCTCCCGTCTAGGCGATGGCAAGAGAAAGTTCAACACCATCGACTTCCCATGAAGAAGTCTTCACACAGGATCACATCAATACAGTGCTAATACCGTCAGAGAGCATCCGAATCCCTACTTTGATGATCGATGTACAGCTAAAGGTTAGACAACCTGTCGAGGTTAATCTGTCCCAGTTCCCTATTGATTAGTTACAAATGGTCCAGCAATAGATAGCTGCAGAACTCAGGGATAAAGAGCTTGTGACTTATAAACAGAACACGCAGCTGAGGAAAAAGAATGCAGAGCTCACCGTAGGCTTGCACAAACAGACGGAAGAGTTAAGAGTACATGAAGAAAAAGAACAGGATCTCAGTCAGGTTCTGTAGAACATCACATTAGAGTTACCCCAGTGTAACATAGAGTTTGCCTTACCTCTACCCCAGAAGGTAAGAAGAATTACAGATAGAGCAAAGGCTCTGGAAGAGACAGTGGTCAAGATGGAGGAAGACCACAAAACATATATTACCGAGCTTGAGGATCGAGCACCAGGGACACCTTAGGCATACAAGGAAGCAAGGGTAGAAGCCTTTAGACTCGCTTCAACACAGATGAAGAGTCGCATAGATGATGCACAGTCATTACTAGCTGAGGCGATGAAGACATGGTTGGAGCTAGATGAGCTCCCAGATAGAATGGAATTGCAGCAGAGTATCCAGAACATAGAGAACACCAAAAAAGCAATAAAGGAAGAAGTCAAGAGCCTAGGAGCTCTTGCAAAGATGAAGAATACAATGGATATGAACCATTTGCAACAGGAAGCGCAGTGGTTAAGAGCAAAGGAGATACATTTTAATAACCTACTTCAACCATATCAAGAACAAATCGCAGAGCTGGTCGATGCGGTTGAGCAGAAGGTTAAGGAGTTCACTACAAGAAAAAGTGATATTGATGATACAGAAGACTCCATCATTAGTCAAGCTATGCTTGAAACGGCACAAGAGTGTGTCGAATCTATGAACAACGAAGTCGCAGGAAGCCAAGGAGAAGCTACAACAGGAGAAGCCAGCTGTTAGTGGCTCAGGGATGATCCACAAGTAAGTGTTAGGGGACTGTTGGAGCAGGGTCTCACAGCTACAGGAAAAGCTGCTACATCAGGATAGGGAAGTCAAAAGAAGACAGTACTTGAGCGACCGAGAAGAGAGAGCTCAACCACTGCACTTAAGGCAGTGGTGAATATAGGAGGGCTTAGCTACCCTCATAAAGGAAAGGGAGCAACGGGCCGAGGTATTGAAGACAAAGGATAGCAGGAAGTGGCGCCCATACCCACGATCAGTGCCGGGAAGCGTGGAAGACTGCAGAAAGTTGTGGTGTGACAGTAAGCGGCAACCCACAGTACAGACGCGTCGACTGTCACAGTTAGGGTTTTGGGTCACTGTTGGGAAAGGCCCACAGTTTTGTAATGGCGATACCTTCGGGCCGCCTATATAAGCATGTTTCTTGTAATGTAAAAGGTTAGACAGTTAGACAATTGGGTAGCTACTTAGACAGTTAGACAGGGGATAGCCGCTGAGTCATTTAGCTAACCAAGTGTATATAGAGTCTCAATATTGTAAGAGTTGAGCTCTGGTCCTATTAATCCATCTGTATTATCTTACTATAACCAGTAGCTGGCTCCTTGAGCATGTATGTAACAATCCGTAGGGATTGAACAATCCACAGGGATTGAGAGAGAGAGAGAGGAGGAGGAGTATATTGTAAGAGAAGGCAATATAAGAGACGAGATCTAAGAGAGAAGGACCCCGGTTGTGTGTGTGGAGTTTCCCAGAAGATCTCGAGCTGCATATCAGATTGCAGTGGAACTGTGTTTACTCTCTCAACATATAATATAAAAACCAGTTCCTGTGGACGTAGCTCCCCCCCTGGAGGTGAACCACATAAAATCCGTGTGTTGTGCGAATATTTCATGTGTTTGTGCTTGACTTATGTGTTATCTGTTACCTGTTACATGAATTTTGCTTATCAGTGATGAATGTATGTATGTTATGCTTCATTTATAGCGCATAGAAGGATAACCACAAGTTGAATGTATCAAGTAGTCTGTATATGAGTTTATTAGCACTTGGTTCATGTTTGTTGATAGTTATTGCGTTAAGTGACTCTGGTGTATGAGTTCCGCGAGTTCAGTATAGTTGATGTTAAGCATATTAGACTATAGGAGTCTAAGTGAGGATGTTGAGCTTAACTAGTATACTAAGAGAGAAGCCCTGGGCCGTGAGGGCCATATTGAAGTCTTACCATAAAGGATATCACAGTATAGAAAGGCGATATTGCACTGTTGGAGGAACTGCGGTGTGAGAGATCGCAGGATAAGAGCTGAGTAGAGGAGATAGTTGCACATCGCACTAGAAGTAGCGATGCGGTAAGAGTCCATTTCCTACTAGCTCCAGCTAGAAAGCGGGATCGCTATCACAAAGAGATCTTGCTGGTGAAGAAGAGTCACGAGACCAATAGGATGCTACAGAACCTGGTTGAGGACACTTGAGTCTTCAGCCAACCCATCCAAGATCACTTCGGGTGAGACTTCAGGCTGCTTTGCGGCCTGTCGCTGAAAGGGCCAGTGAGCTAGGGGTTTTGTTGGTACATAACAAGTAAACCCGGGTCTACCCAGAGAGACCAACATCTATTATAGCCTAAAACCGCATTGATGCTCTATCAACTTAAATAGAAACCATATTGTTACCCATAGAACTAAGACAAGTAACTATTGCTATCAAGAGAAAAGATTTTCCGTATCCTCATGGATCAGTACACCCTCCATGAATTCTTGAACAATAAGAGCTCTGGCTATGAGCACGAATGCCTCCTTCAATAAACAATCAGCCAAATGATTGTGTTCATGATAAATGTGTTCACGGTTAAAAGTAGTTAAGCCTCGAACCATATCATCAATTCTCCTCCACTAATGCTCGAGACTTATCACGTTCAATTTGCATCTGCTAATAAAATTCTTTATAACCATAAAATACTTAAAGTTTAAAATGCTTACAAATCCTTTGCCAATGAAATTTTTTCCAAAAAATGAACCTACCTTTGTTGGTAAAACAAACCTTAAACTATGATAGTGAAGTCAAATCGAAAATCCTTAAAGAAAGCAAACACGAGTTGGTGTAAGTTGGTACACTGGAACACTTTGTCATGTGTAAAATAAAATAGCAATAAGAATATCCTCACTTTGTCATGAGTTTAAAAATAAAGAACTTTTAATATATGATTGAGAGGTTGAGACTATTTACAGAAAAATATATCAGGAATCTTATTGTATTGGTTATTCTCTTGTTATGAACTGAGAATATGTAGATATGGATAGGATTAAGTTATCATTTATTTAAGTTTAATCATATTTTTTTTAGTGTCAATCTTTATTAAGTTTATTTTTGTTTAAAATTGTAAGTCAATCCTGATAGGTTGCATATAGTTATGAAGGTATAAGTAGATGAGCTAATAAACCTTGAAGTTATGTTTATGGGTGCCTTCTTTATATAAGATATAGGGAAATTATATATATATAAAACAAAATAAAGATACTATATAGATAAATTATTCAGCTTATTGTTTGAGTAAGAAGAATACACTCCTTGTTATCACCTTGGCTTTATGAGCTTATACAAATATAACGATAATTGATTGTTTGTTAATAGTTAACCTAAAATATATTTATATAATAATATGACCCTAGTACTTCAAAGATGAGGAAGAAAATTAGTATGTACTCAAAATTGCCATACATGATTTAATATATTGAGGGTT
The DNA here is from genome assembly GCA_001517045.1 of Pseudotsuga menziesii. Lineage (NCBI taxonomy): Eukaryota > Viridiplantae > Streptophyta > Pinopsida > Pinales > Pinaceae > Pseudotsuga > Pseudotsuga menziesii. Next base: position 228,839 of record LPNX010336437.1, on the reverse strand, counting down.
AAGTTTGATATATCAGGCCTATTACAATTTGAAGGGTTAAGATATATTGAATTTTTTAATGCTTACATGTTAAAATAAACTATTATTTTTATTTGAAAATGTAATAATATATCAAAATTTTATTGTATATCAAAAGAAAGGTAATGGAATTTCACAATGTCGTGACAAGATTTGCATTGGTTTACTTTATAGTTTTTTTATAAGGAATGTCTAACCCAAATAACACCAGAACACATTAAGAGGAAATTTCATAAACATTTTTAAAAATTACCGACACTAAGAAGAAACCAATTGAAAAACATTTATAGCCAATAAATATTGAATTGGCAAGTAATAGAACTTTTAACGGAAAAATAAACGTTGGATGAAAATGAAAGACAATATATACAATGTCCAATGAACATAGAGATGAATAAATTGAAAAGAAGGAGTGAATCTAAAAAATATGTTTATGTTCATACCAAAACTATTATCTTGAATCACATCAATAACAAACTTCACCCGTTTCTAGGAAGAAGCAAATATATACTTATAAAATAGCACAACAAAAAACTATTCTGATGTCGCATATACCTGAAAAATCATTCAACCACATGAACACTCCAACTAGTATTGAGCTCCATTAAGAGAAGGAGTCTGTTTATATATATTTATGGCTACTCAGATCTATGAAATAGAGGAGAGCTATACTCCCTTAGGGGAATAATCATTAGGGGAGGTGTCTTTTTCTATTTCTATTGGCAATGTACACTTATGTAGCTAGGTGGTGGATCAGTGGTGTTGGGGTGGATGTGTCCTTCCTTTTTACTTTGGAAGAGTCAGTGGAGTTTGAAAAGGGCATCATATACCTTATGAATGAACAGGGAAAGAAAGGGGGGAAGTACCCTTAGCAGGGGTCGACGATGGTGGTATAAATATCTTGAGCAAAGGTTGAACGCGAAAGTGGAAGCAACCTCATCAAGGGCGAATAAATACTCTGATTTGAACTTGCCATTTTGATAGGAACAATTTAAGGTAACTATTACCCTCAAATCATAATTGTAAATCCAAGTGAAGAGCTCATTCGATCACATGATTTTTGCAACAATAATAGTGATATTCAATCATAAGGTGTGATGTGCCTTGTCAGAAAAGCACTCCCATATTTTTTTTAATTAATACATGTGCACGATGAAATTATACACACATGGCCATAATCATAATGCAGAATAAACATCCACATGTAAACACTTGTAATACCTTCAATCTAATAGCCCATTGGTTAGATTGAACACACAAATCAAAGCTTCTCTAACCTCGACTCCTGACAAAGAATGTGATTGAAGTTTCATACATGTACATATGATTAAATGCAAAACATATTTAAGGGGTTAATACCCATACCTATGAGGTTTATGCAGCGACTTAAAACAAAACAACTAGCAAAGGCACTACATTATGTGGAGTGTTCCTGCAGTGAGCCCACCCAAAACAAATAACAGGGGCACTACAAGATGTGGGTTTTTCTTTTAGAGACCCTACCCAAAATAGATAATAGGGGTGGTACAAGATGTGGGTTGTTCCTGCAATGACCCTTACCAATTTTAAATAACTTCATCAACATTCTCAACTCATAATTGCGCTAAAGTGGAAAACACACCATTCACAAGCCAAATAAAGTATTTGATCTCATCCCAACATGTTTTTCCATACTATTGGTTGTGTGTAGATAAAATTTATTCAAACATGTTGAGAGCATAAACTAGAGTAGTCACTCCTCAGGGTAAACATAAACAAACCTGATACAAATTTCTTCAACAAGAAATAAGCCTAATTCCTACAACAAGACATCTATCTCTCAGCATGATATTTATTGAGTATAAATTTCTGCAAGATAAATTTCTATGTAGGATATATATTGATAGAAAATAACATTTCATTACAATAGGTGCATAAAAGAGAGCATATTTCGCTTTGTACTTAACCAAAACATGAAAACAAAAGCTACATAAAAATATATTTTACTTGTAAAGAAAAACAAATAACAAAGGTGCTTCAAGATGTGGATTGTTCCTACAACAACTCCACTCAAAATAGATAACAGGGATGCTACATGATGTGGGTTGTTCTTGCAATGACCCTTACAATGTAAAAAAATAATTTAGTCAATGAGTGTAAATAAAATATTGATTTCGCAATTGAATCTAAGATGAATTCCACTAATAAAATTAACACCCTCATGGTTCGCTTTCCCTCCACGTATTAAACAATGGTTTGACTTTCACTAGGAAAGGACAACATCACCATGGCTCAATTTCCCTAAAACGCATTAAAAATATTCTTACCTTGAAGAACAACAATAATCATCAATCGTGTTGAAATAACTAAGCTAATGCCATCCAAATTAAAACAACACCTTCCAGGAAACAATAAACCAAAAGGAAGGTTTATTGTTTTATCTTTAAGTTCTGATAGCAAGGAAAGTAATCACGCATATTACAGTAACAATTTTCAACCAAATTCTATAAGAATTGAAATTGTGTCATTAATTAAGCAATGGGAAATGTAGACTTGAAATGAAAATACACACCCTCATCATGTATTAACAATAAACAATATTTCAAACCAAAGGAAGTAAATATTATACCCTTCCAAAACAAATTCCCTCTCATGGATTACAGAGGAATGAAAGAGCAGTAGTATGAAACTACACCCCAATTTTTCTCGTGACTTGGGATAAATGCCATACTCTCATTGAGACAATTCATCGAACACTTTGGGTGCAAACTTAAATGCAATAACTTTAAATGGAAAACATGTTGCCAATACAATAAATTTAATCTCAAATCTTTTAAATTGTCATAAAAATAACTAATAAGAAATATTTCTACAAGCAAAATTCCATTATCATTGTTTATAATTCAAACTATTCTGGCATTCTACAGCCATATGAACTTAACGTTGGTTATTAAATTCACAATATTACTATATAATGCAATTCTATTTTCTTAAAGTATATATATATATATACCTAGAATTAGGCAATTCATTCTTATCTTACAAAACTCTTACTAATTAATTTATGTACAATTCAATTATGCGCTCTATTATCCAACTATAAATATCAATTTGAATTCCGGGAAAATTGATTTCTAAACACATGAAATACAAATATTATCCATACTTAACATATAAGTTATGTATTTCAGAAACAATTTCACATTAATCTTCACTCCATTGGCTAAACATTATACTTACCTAGATGGTTGGTTGTAGAAATTGCACAACTAGCTATGTGGAAGCCATGCACCACCTGAACAAAGGCCACCTTGTTCATATATTTCTCAACAATGTATCACTGCCATGATGATACCATGAAACCAGAAGGAGGAACACATTCCCAACATAATTATGTCTTCAAATCCCACTTCCCAAAATTAGAAAATTCACACCATGGACCACCAAAGATAATGGCCAACCAACCCCAATGCTTAATCTACTACCATGGATACTTAGGGTTATTTTCCAACCATCCACAGGGAATAAGCATGGATGAACGAGATGGGGTGATTAATAAAGGTATTTTATCTCGGAATAGTCAAATTTCCCACTCCATGAATAATCTTCCCAAATGAATGCTCTCCCCATGAATGAAAAAAACCCATTGAATTGTTGAATGGAAACAACCCCTATCCTTAATTATTGAACAATATTTTGTAACATGTTTTCACATGCACATCCATGTGGTCTCCCAAGAATCACATCCCATCCCCTTAATCCCCTTGATTAGAATCATAATCATGTTTATGTATAATATAAAAGAAATGATTAAGGCAAATAAATTCTTTAAGGTTAATAAAGTATATGTAAATGATTTTTTTATGGATTAATAATAAGATAAGACACCTTATTACTTAAGGTTAAGGAATAAGGTCACAAAATAAACCCTCCCTAGAATTATCTATCACCCCATTACTTTTACTCCATGTCAATTTATCACTTGTGAGTTCATGGTCTCTCATTTCTTTTTTGTTCGCCTCTAGCACAGTCAAATTTATTTATATATTATTAATACTTTCGTGTCCATTACATATTATACCACACTTTTGGCCTATAGCCAAATTGACTTTTAAACAAAATAAGTTGGTAGCTCTTGGGGTGTTACATTCCCCTCCCCCTTAGATAAACGTCGTCCTCATTGTATTTTGGAACACAAAAGGTAGACCCAAGTTCTAACACTAATTCGACAACAAAACCCTTAAACATAGGTCCTTTTGACATCACCTACGAAGATGTAAAGTCTCACCCAAGGAATCTATGGGAACTGTAGGAACCAAGTTTCCACAGTGATGAAGGGACATGGGGCATTCATATTCATCTGCCATTTATTCACCCAATGCATATAACTGATCAACATATTCATACTATCTTATTACACATTCAAAGTAATAACATGAACAGATCACATATGCACACAATAAGCAAAGCATTCATCACGTCAAACATATAAGAAATTTTCTCCAAAACAGTTTCACTTCAATATTATCATTATCTGGAACAATCTTACAAAACCTATGCAATGTTCATCGGATCTTTGTTTTAACCCCAAAATTACTTAACATAATTGTAACTAACAACAATTCACTATGGATGTTATTCACCCATAACAATAACAACAATGGAAACAACCTTAACCCAAAGATCCATTACATGTTTATATAATTCAAATTGGTTTGAGCCCATTATAATGTGGACACAAGTGACCAACTACTTCTAATGACTTCCACCTTTTGTGCATATTGGTCCTTTGATTATCTTGTTGCATGGTCCACTTTTGGTGCACAACTCTCAAAACTGGTCCAAAAACCTGCACCAAAAGGCCCTCGACTCTCACCTTTTTCTCATCCTAAGTATTCTATTGCACATTCTTCATTAGGTACTAAAAATTTGACCAATATATTCCGCTTCAGTAGTCTGCCAGCTATTTTTAACACCTTTAGAACCAGAGTTTCTACCCTCTGGGAATGGTATGTCAAACATTGATATGAGCAAAATTATAACCATCACTTAGCTTGAAAAAGATATGCATACCACCACTCAGACACTGCACAAGATCCTGGATCTTGGCCTTCTCATTATCAATGGTTTCCAATCTCATCACTTCCGAAACTACCATCTTTCCAACCCGATGGCCAATATTTCCTTGTTTTCTCCAGCTGCACCTTCCTAAAGCAACTCTCTTTGATCCTTAGGATTATCTCTACACTAATACTCCTTACTATGGTGGTGTCATTGTTAACAAAAAAAATTGTCCACATAGCTCTCTATGGTCAACACCAGGGTAATTTTTAGGGGTGAAATACTACCAACTGGCTATTTTTGGGGGTTTTTTTCAAAAAATAAATTCGCTATCTGGTCATTTTTAGTGTCTAATATCTCCTATATTTACATAAAAATATCTTTTTATCATAATATTCGCCAAACATTTTGGTGTTAGTTTTATGTCATATTTAATATTTTCCTACCTATTTATAAACATGTTTTTTTTAATAAAAAACAATAACCTAGAATACTATACTTAAGTATAATATTAGAATCCTTAAAAAATACCCAGGTCAACACCATAATTACACTTCATTATTCCCTTCATTTAGACCTTCATAATTAAATTTCATCTAATTTGGTCCAAATAATCATTATTCCTTCCCTCATAAATACAGGAAAGATGTGCATTTATTTCAAGGAACCCCATTCTCCCAAAAAAGGACAAAAAAACATTAAAATGAGAATGTGTCAAAAAAACATGAACCAAAACCATGCACTACATAAAAATGGATCAATGCCATGTGCAAAAAAATATTTGATCACCCTATAAAAACATTGTGAAGGTCTCCCCACAAAGATATTTCTTCAATCATGTTTCCACTTTTCACCTTTTAGCCACATATTTTCCACATCATGTTGCATGTTAAGTTTAATCCATGCAACTCTTAGTTTCATTCTCACTGACAACCGTTGTTGGATAATATTGGAAAAGAGCATCATGGAATCCTTTGGACCAACTCCTCCAATAGCTGCAACGACTCATTTTTAAAGGTACGATACTTGAAATTGTTTTATTAATTAAAAATCTAAAAATATATAATTTATTTGTTGTTGTTTTCTTGTAGTTTAAGGTTAAGTATTTCCCTTGCACCATGAATTATACCTTTAGATCCCTTTGATCTAAGGTAGGTGATTTTTCACGTAGCCAAGAGAAATCTCCACTATAGTTTTAATGACCCCATTGATCGATCATGTTGGATCTTTTGTTTTGCAAGTCTATTTTTTCTGTTTGTTGGTTTGTTTCACTTGGGTACCCTTAGCCATCACAGATATGACATCGTTTCAGTAGATCCGAACCAGTCCATCTACAGTTCCTATCCACCTAACCCTAACCGAGATTTTTTCCCCAAAAATGTATAGTTTCGATTGAGTCACACTTTTTCGGTTGTAAGGCATGACCTAGGTCACACCTTTTTTCCCTATAAGCGCGACCTAGGTCGCACCTTTTTCCCATTTAAGTGCGACTTGGAACCAGAGTCTAGATCGCTCTTTTTCTACCTTCTAGAGAGACCCAGGTCGCTTCTGTGACCCTGTTTTGTTTGATTTGTCATGTGAAATCCTTTGTTAAGTGCGGCCTTTCTTTTTTCAGGATTTTTTCGGCTTAGTCGCAGCTATTTTTTAGTGTTGTGCAACCCTAACTGCATATGTTCAGCTAACATGTGTGACCTATCCTTTTTCTAAATGTTTAAAGCGTTTTAGATCCATTCTAGGCCCCCTTTTTGTGTTTTTCCCCTTCCCAGACTGTATTGTTCCATATATGATTGCTTACAACCCCTTGGTGTCTTTTCATTGCTCATTTTCTTGTATTTGAGACTATCCTGGTTGAGCTTGGTATTTTATACCCCCCATGTGTTTCCTACACCCTATATAGTTCCTAGTGCGCTTATTTACTTACATATTTTGTTTCATCTGGAAAGATTAGTTTTAATTGTTGAAAATAATTTACTTTCAATATTGTTCTTTACTTTTCAGTATATTATTCTCTGGTAGAAAGTCCTGGGTTTTAGAGATCACACTCCATTTATGCACACATCTCACACTTAATCTAAACGCTTGGTCCATGACCCCAAGTTGAGCCTAAAATTAACCTTAACTGAAGAAACATTGTAACCTCACTCGAGGACCAAAACAATATTGTAGCTAGGTTAGTGCACTGGGATAGGCATCCAAATAACCCCCCTTTGTCACTTACATATGATACCGAGTTGATGTCTTCTAGGTAACCAAAATCCTATAGTATTCAGTGTTGACATGGTCACAAGCAGTTTATCAGGGGGCCTCTCGCTCTGCGAGGATAAGCCACAACGAAGGGATTCTGGAAGTATGGGTGGAATAGCGTACTCCACTCTGTATGGAAGGATATCTCTTCATAGTCCTCCTTGTGCATGTTGGCCCCCATACCGGGTGTCGAGGACCAAAGGGTTGAAGTGCCAGGAAACCATCCCCAATGTGTCATGAATGAGGTAGCCTAGTTTCCTGTCTCTTAGGGCTCTTTTAATCGAGGTCCCTCTCAGTATTGGGATTCTCTTAGCCTTTTGTTCTTCCATTTCATATTGTTTGAATATGGATTTCATCACCCAACAGAGGATACGATTTGTGAGGGGATTCCATCATGTAGATAGTAGCTTGCTTGCACTTATATCACATAGGTTAGTGTGTCATTTTCTTCATAGGTAGTGCTTCTTGTTGGATTTCTAGTTGATTTTGTTGTAGATTTCCTGTTGTGACACGTTGTTGTAGTTTGGTTTTAGAGATTTTCTTTGTTTCCTGTGTGCCACCATTTATTAGCTCTCCTTCCGCACACTAGGATGCAATTGGATTTTTTAGCTTGCGTTCACCACCTTTGATCCTTCAATCATCATATATAACACCATCATGTCATCATTGCTCCACCACACTACTCCTAGATATTTAGGGGGAATACCCCTCAATTCGGTTCCTTGACCCACCATCATTGAATCCATATTTGGAATTGTTCACCACCTTCAAAGACATACATTGCATCTGATTTGGATTGAAATTCTTACCAATATGAACCATCTTGTTCACTGCTCCATCTAGCCCCATGGATGGTGCACCTCCCAACCACTTCCAGGGGAGATTATTGGTAGTGGGATTGTAAACAATCCACCTGTCATACTAGATATCCCTTCTGATGGACCTACAGGACCTGGTCCTAGTGGTCCCCTCTTCACCGCACATACTATTACTCGATTGCTACCCACTAGTGGTTGCCCCATTTCATCCACCATGGTTCACACCATTCCTACATTCATGCATGGGGGTACTAGCCCTTCTACCACTATTTTAGCTATTCACACCATTCCACTGACTACTTCTACTGTCAGGAGTCATCCCCACTAGCCCTGATTTTCCCGTGGTAACTACATGCCCATATGTCCCTGCAATATTGTTGGCCCTCCCATATCTCATCCAGGTCCTAGTCTGTCATTCAACGGCTAGTCTTGACCTTCCCAATTTGGTGAGGTTAACAACTGGTCCCATCCATCATGACCCATTGTGGTCTCCCATTCTTACCAAACTCCCTTCAGACATCCCTAATTTTGAGGGAAAGGCGGAATAAGACCCTCATAACCATATCATGTCATTCCACTTATGGTGTTCCTCCAATAGAATAGTGGATGATTCTATTTGATTGTGGCTATTCCATCGCACACTCATTGGAGTTGTAGCCAAATGGTTCATTGAGCTGCCCCATGCCACTTATCATGATTTTTCCTTTTTATCCTCGATTTTCCTCTAGTACCTCCAACTACCCATCGGTTACGATGAGGCCATCAAAATCATGTAATCATGTAGACATGACATTGCTACCCATATCATCAATCACATTCATGAGTGGCGTCGTCCCCATAGTTTGTGCAAAATCTAGTTAGATGACATGATATTCCTTGATAGGTTTCTTAAAACCTTACCCCCCTATCACCAAGGATGTTGCAGCCAAGAACCCACAAGCCAAGGGAGAAGAAATACTCAAAGAAAAATAGCTTGACATTATTTATGCCCAATTAGGTTACCTTTACACCATCATATCTTATGCTCCTTGTGTTGTCTCCTCACAGCAAGATATGTCGAGGGAATCCCATGCTGCTAATGGGATCAATGGCTCTATTACCCATCACCCCCATCTGTACAAAGCCTCTCCTTCAATGTCACCTCACTTTGGTAATGACTCTATTGTTTCCCAACCCAGCTACACCCATGACTTTTCATGCATAGTGGCTCAATACGGATCCACACCTTCATATTCCTCTCCCACACGTGTTCCTCATGTTCATGGACCGAATTTCCTGGAACGTTCTTGTAATGGCCAAATGATAGGATTTACAGCCCCTCTAGCTACTCCCACCTACTAACCACCACTTGTGCAACCTACACCTATTCTGGCCCTGAATCCTCCTGTTCCTCAAGGATAGTTCTACACCTAGCAAAACCTCCACAATCAACCTACCCCTAATAACCAACAAGGGTAGTGAGGAAGACAGAAAGATAGGAACTGGGGAAATAACCAACCTCAAGGGGGTGGTCAACAACCCAACCCTCCAAACAATAGAAGAGTAAATGGCCCTTCACATAACCCCCAAATTCCAACTAGACTTGGGAAGAACCCTTGCTTACGGACTAACCATCCGTGTAACATATTAGACGTTTATTTCCACTATACACATCAATGCCCCCAGTTACATGAAGTCTGCCACCTATTACATGAAGTAAATCGTGAAACCAATATTGTCACTCCAACACAGCCAAACTCAGGACCATGAGGTCCTCCACTTATGAAGCTATAGAACCCGTTACTAAATCAAGGAGTGGTTGCCACCCAACCATTGGTACAACAAAACACCATAACCACTTCTTCAATTCAACCCATTGATCCTAGTGTCCATCATATTATGACATTGTTGTATGACGTCAACTTACAAACTCGACAAAACCAATATGGCTCCACCATAGAAACCATTAATCACTCCATGACATCTACCTCCATTTCTCTCTATATGTCCTTACATTTGTCGAGACCCCCCACGGATGAGACTTCCAAAGTCCCTAAGTTCCCTTTGCATCGCATTGCAAACAAATCCACTACTTGAGTCACTCTCAATTACAGTATTTTCAATGACTTGGCCCAATCTCCCTCTGCCATGTCTGCTCTATAAGTCCTAAGAAATTTTCCTCCGTAATGTAAACCCTTGTTATATTCTTTAGGTCTCGTCGACTCCTCTGTCTCCATGTTTATCACTTTGACTTGGATCAAGGAGAACCTCAGATGCCTTCATTTGTATACTTCGAGGTTCTTATCATCGTTCATAATTTGGTCATTCATCGATGCATCATCGATGAGGGTGCATCCACTTGCATTATGTCAACCTTTGTTTGGAAAAATCCAGGATCCCCAACACTTCAATGCTCAACCACCGCCCTGCGTGCTTACGATGGTCACGCTTCCCAACCACAAGGAGTTCTCACGAATGTCCCCATTGAGTTGGAAAGTAAAACTATGCTTATTGACATCAAGGTTGTGAACTCCCAACTAGATTATAACCTTCTCCTTGGATGTAGTTACATGTACATGATGCGAGTGTTTTCTTCAATCATCTTCTGATTCATGATGTTCCCCCACAATGGGAATATTGTGACCATTGACCAGTTGACGTACTACAATCCTAAAGGACCAAAAACTCTGGAGAATTTCCTTGCTACCATTGACACCACCATCGATAGCATATCCATCCCCTCCCTATATGTCATTGGTCCAGGATTGTTCACCAATGCCCCTTTGAGTGACACCTTTTTGTCCCTGCCGACTCCTCCCGCTATGGCTGAAATATCAGATATGCGCACCATCACATCCGGTAAACTTTTAACCTCATCATATCCTTAGTTGCAGCCCTAACTGTAGACCACACCCACCCCTAGTATTTCTCGAGGAAATTGTTGGGGTTCATTGCCTATACATACCATCCCATTTCTCTTTCCACCCTTTGCAATCATGAGTAAAATAGACACGGATACCCTTAAATTTCTAGGATTAACTTTGGGCATTCTAGTGTGGTACCTCAATCCAACTAACCCCACACTGACACCACAAATCATGTTGACACCAGTACAACCTACTAATATAGTGTTACATCCACCTCCTGGTACACAACCATATCCTCCTTCATCTACTCATGCACCCCCTCCTCCTATGAAGGCTGGGGGAAAGGCACCAAAAATACCTGCACAACCATGTCAACCTCCTACTTGTTCTTTATGCGATTTCGTCGGACACGCTACTCAAAATTGCCCCTATTTGTCATTTCTTTGCACCCATGTGCACACAATAGTCTAGGACGACGACACTTTGGTTGTTAATGTACCAAATATACCTGCAGTTAAGAACAAATCATTATGTACAAACCACTTATGTGGATTTTCTGGCCTCTATGGTCATTATTCCCAGCATTTCCCAAACCTTACCAAGTATCGGTCCCTCCTCACTAACTTCCGCCAAATCTCCCTTGAGTTTGAAGTCACTATCCTCAAAGAAATACACCTTCTGAATTCTTCCTTGGATACCACTAAGACCATCTTTATGATCTCAAATTCCTTCCTTCCTCTTCCCTCATCGATCGAGGGAGATCCATCTGATATATCCAGGTGCCACTTTTGTAACAATGAAGAGATACTTGAAGCTCTCACAACTCTTGAGTATCCTAGGGATGACCTTAACATTAACTCATTTTTCATCCTTGATGAACCTTCCTCGTCATCAGATCAGTTCTCTGTTGAATCTAAATATTTTATTCATGGAAGTGTCGATTGGTTCAAAAACCTAATCCCACCCCCAAATAATTTGAGGAAGGTAATATGGCCAATATATCACCAACCATCCAATTTGATGTATCAACAAAACCTCGAATAGTCGAGAATATCACAATCGATGTTTCATGCTCTCCTAAGGAATTCACTGCCTACAAGACACTTTCTCAAGAGTTTCATGATGTTTTCGCTTGATCCTATTTTGAAATGATTGAGATTGATCTGTCTATCATTGAACCTTGCATCGACACATGGCTTGATGTTTCTCCCATTTTCTGGAATCAATGACCCATCTGCCCATCAAAGGTCCCTACTATCAAAGTAGAGATTAAAAAATGGAACAAAGTAGGCTTTATATACCCCATCGTGTATACCCCTTGGGTTTCCAATATTGACCCTGTTAATAAAAATGCAAAACCATCTGTGTGTGTACTGACTTCCGTGATTTGAATTTGGCTTGTCCCAAAGACAACTTCCCTACTCCGTTTATTGACCAGATCATATATGCATCTGTCAGCCATGAAGTATTTTCCTTCATGGACGTATTTTTGGGTTACAACCAAACCCAAATATGAAACGAATATCAATATAAAACCGCTACTAGGTTTACCCCATTCCATTTAGTCCACGGTGTGGATTTGTTTCTTCCCATTGAATTCCATATTCTGTCACTTTGCCTTGCAGTCGATCTTCCACCCAATACTTCACCATTGGAAAAAATCCGTGTTGTGCTTGAACAACCAATGAGGATCATCATGCTTCTCTCCACATGATAAAAGTGGCTAATACCTAGTTGAAATCCCATTATGACTCCCATGCACCTTTAACGAGGGGGACCTTGTCCTCGTATATGACTAAGCCAATGATAAGACTGGAAAAGGGAAGCTCAAATCCATGTGGTAGGGCCCTGATGCCATCTATCAATGTCTCGGTAAGGGGCAATACCTCCTCCCTGACTTCAAGGGTCACCTCTTGAAAAATCATCGTAATGGGCTCTACCAAAATAGAATCTATGCCTAAGCTGACCAATTTGAATACCCTTGTATCATAATTTTTAGATCTTGTTTTGTATCATTTTTACCATGAGTCTCATAGATTCTCTCCTCGGTTGCGTGGGTCATGTATTCCCTGCCACATGAGTTGATCCATATCGATAAAATATGTGTTGGAATTGCTTCCAACAAATAGGATGAGTATGATGTTGTTGCTAATATCTTGACCTTCTCCGTTCACTTCGGTATTCTTCACCTTGATTTCTTCCTAGAATCCCAGTTGCTTGTTGCCTAGTTGAATAACTACTATCAAGTATGCAATCCCTTCCTCTTTAGAAAGTTCCTGTGCACTAGACAATTGGTTAGACATTTTGAATCCATTTCATTCATATATTTTCCCAGAAGTCTAAATAGTGTGGCAGACCAAATGGCTAATGACGTTCTAGACTGGCACATTAATCACTGCATATAGGAAATAAACCGCATTATGCATCATCATATAGTCATGCATACATATTCCCTGCACATCATATATGCATATTCATCATCATAACATGAGACTCATAAAAATACAAAAATGTGCATCCACATGCAACCATATCCTAATATCATAATCAGTATGGCCTCTCCAAACAAGTACCAAAAATTTAAGCCCCATAGGATTTCTCCTCCAATAATACATATAGTACAAAACTTCCCCATGCTCAAATGCATTGGCGGGTAACAAAACATTCTACTAATTTGAGTCTGATTTCTTTGACTCTATCTCCTCCTCAATATCATCCTCATCATCCGATCTCTCCTCCTCAATTGGCACATCTCCCTGTATGGCTGCTATGACGTACTCCATAGCCATTATGATCCTCCTCACTAAAGTGATCCAGTCAGATGGAGCACAGTAACATGCGGTGATCAATTCATCGTCTAGATACTGCCACCCATCATTGGTAAATCCCTCCAGCAGCCTCTCTATGTCCAATCATATTGAGTCTAAAGTAGCACTCTATCCCCTTCGCTTCCTGTGAGCAGGTGGTTCTAATACCTCCACCCTGACCTTGTGTCACTGGTATCCCACAGGAGGGTGTTGTCCCACGTCTGCACATACACCCAGTTTGTTGTCAGCATCAGTCACATGTATAATCTAGCAACCAACTATGCTAGTAAACCAAAATATATGACTAAAACCACACATTTTCATGTATACATACCATCTGGTCCCCATCCTTGTCTAGGAGGTTGAGGCATCTATGGATCTCCCTGGTAGTCCATGCATGCATATGGAAAATCCTCAATGAGGATCGAAATTTGTCGCCACTACACAAATAGATCATGGGTGAAGAAACAACCCACTAGACCGCCTCCCTCTTGAATCGTCATCTTACACCACCAACTCATATGAATCTTGCGTGGTCCTTTGTTGCACATCGCTAGATACAATTACAGTGTTAGTAACTTCTCAAAGAAGAATGAGCACAAAAATGATGGGAAGTATAAATGCCCATCTGCCATGATAGCCTAGTTTAACCCACGCTGAACCATTGTCAAGTACATCTGGGCCCACCAATAGTAGTTTCCCCTCAACACAATATCAACCATCAATAACTGGAAACCTAAGATCTTGTGTGGACCTTTCAATCCCAGAATCTACATCACCATCGTTGCCACTACACGAGTCTCCAGAATCTCTATGTTACACACAAGTATGTATGATGCATGCACCTATGTCGTGGCATAAAAATGTCGGGTGCAAAAGTCATCCATGAACACCCCTATTGGGAGTTTCAGCAAAATATCATCAATAACACCCAGCAATGGGAGGTGAGTCATGAAGTACACATCACAGAGGGTGATCTCCAACCGCTCACCCTGTATAATGAAGGACTCCATGTCCCTGTCGCAAAAGCTCAATAACTTGTTCAACAATAAATTTGAAAGAATAAAAGGGATCAGGAAGAAATTCAAGAGCCCACTTCAGGCCAACATGTCTTGCACTTCATCTTCATCCTCAACCTCATCTCTGAGATCACCAATGTCTCTCTCCTGCCATCCAACTCGAGCCATCCTTCACACCCAAAACGTTCCAGTCAGACCTTTTTCAAAAAAAAAAATTCATTCTAGTTGAGGTCGCACCTAATGAACCTTTTTGTGTGACCCAAGTTGTGAAAAATCCTTTGACAGGTGCGACCTGGGTCACACTTGTCTCTCGAACAGGTGTGACCTAGATCTCACCTGTCCCCCTGATAAGTGCGACCTAGGTCACACCTTTTCCTTCGAAAGCTGCGACCCGGCCCTAAGACCCTTTTTGGGTTCAGCGAAGGTCCCTAGAATGTGAAAATGGCTAAGTGAATGCATGAAAATGGCGATCTAGGTGAGAGATATTACCTGCAGCTGACAGATCGTGAAACCATCGATCCAATCATAAGAAATCAACAACTTTTCTTTGGGTCCCTCCACACCCACTCAACGATGAACAATCAAAATGATATATGTCATGTGCCGCCCCCTTGTTTATAGGCCTTCATTTGGTCAATTTTTTCTTCTGTGCACCACAGAGTCATCTGGAATCCTTTGTTCACGTCATTCACACCGAGAAGTTCCATTTTATGCGCTCTATCCATCTATGGGACTCACATCTCATGCTCTTCCTATCTTTTTTTGGGACATTTCCTGGACATACCTTGATTTGTGTTCCACTAGGCATGTTGATCCCCTTTTGTATTGGCATGTTCACTATCCCTCCTCTCCATCCATACTGCAAACTTTTATTTATTTTACCACCATTCACCATCCTGTAAGGAGGCCCCACCAGTGTCCCACTCTTATTTTCTCCCTGTCAGCCATTATCCCAACATCACCTATTTTTTCACATTGAACACTTCTTCCTTGCTTGACTTTCATTATGGAGTTTGTGTTAAGCTCTATTCTAACTCCTTAAAGAATTAAAATATTGTCGAGCAAGATTGCTTCCTTTCACTCTCATTAAAGTATTTGAAAGGGCGTCTATGTGGTATCGTTTATCCCTTCTTTGGACTATGCAGACCAATTAAAGAAAAGGACCACCCTAGAACCTTCCATCTATGAACAATTCCCTTTGTATCCTTTTATGCTTTTTTTATACATTGGGACCATATTTTATGAAAAAATATCAGTTATGGGTTGTATTTAAGCTCTTTTCCATCCCTCTCATAAATAAAATATCTCTGATCAAACTTGGTTCCGTTCATTCTTGTAAAAGTATTTTAATGATCGTTCAATTAGTATAGGTTTATCCTTTTTCGATTGTTGGGTCTTGAAATGCCCCTTTTTGACCACATCTATTATAACCTTTTTGTCTTACCTTACTCTGTTCTATGCACCTGACTGATGTTCTTTCCTCATAGTGAGCCCTGAATCTTCATAGGTATGATTAATTATTGTTTCATCTTATTAATGCCTATTATTGATATGATCAGAACTCTATCTCTTGGGTTATACTAATACATCATGATTTCATAAAGATAATTCAATCTTTGAGAAGTACAGGTGTAGCAACCCGAGTGTTTGAAGGGAAGATGTGCTTTTGATACGAGCTGTCACTCACTAATCGCATCCCCACATGCTGGAAGGATACAAAGGAATTCATTCCGCGTATTTAGGCAATATGCTTAGCTGCAATAGCACGCTGTTGCTGAAGGTCTAGCTGCAACAAGCATGGAATTCCTTAAATTGGTTATGTTTGCTCATTAATGGCTCACGCAATAGGATTCCCTATATTCTCTGCTCGCATTCAATTCCACTCACATTTGTGCAGCTTGTTGTAACAGGGAATCCTGAAGATCATAGATATTCATGGATTCCCGATATTAGTGGGTGAAGGTTACGATTGATCATGTATAAGTATTGGGAAACATCCTGAGCCAAGGGTTGGTTGATATTGGATATACTGTGTAAGTTGTGAAAAGAGAGATGTACTTTCATTTTACCATTATAAAATAAGGAGCATGATTCTTCAGACTTCTGTGATTTAATCTGTTTTAGTTTCGGCGTCTTTGTTCGAGGATGGGCCTGCCTTCCCACAGAGATCATTGAGTTAATTAGATTTTTTGATTCTTCTGTTGTGTGGTGTGGAAGTTGTAGTAGAATCATTCCTTACAGTAGCTGCAACAACAATATTTAATCGTTATTCTTTCCTTTGATAATCAATATCTTCATTTCTCTTAAGCTGCAGTAGTGTGGTGTGACAGTCGACTGTGTAGGTTAGTTTTCATTATGCAAGTGTGTGTTAGATGTAACAGTCAAACTCATATCTAGTTTCCTTTAATTGTTTGTCTTTTTCAATTTTGCTAATTTAGTCATATTATATCCTAGAATGTTCAATTCTTGTTATTTCCGATTCCTAGATCAGTGGGATTAAACTAGTAATGATGGATCTGCATATTGTCTAGTAATGTTAGGATTTAACTTCTTGCAAAATTAATATAGTCATTTATTTCTAGAATCATTATTTGCTATATTGAAGTTGTAGGAAGGTAATTGCAATTCTGAAATTCTTAAATAGGTAATTCATAACACTTTAATCATGAGAGGAGTTTGACTGAACAGATAGGTAGGATAGTGAATGCTTCATTCAATTAAATCAACTACTTAGTGTTTATGCGCAAACAGTGTGAATTGTCTTTGAAATAAAAATACTTCCCTGGGTTGACAATTTATATTGAGCATTTTGTATGTTGGTTGTAACTAACTAGCATATAGAGTTACCAACATTTTGGCGCCGTTTCCGGGAAAGATAATTATTAGACACCATAGTAGTTGGATCTGTTCGTTTTTCTTCAGTTTCTAAGATTTCATGTTTTGGGTTGTATGAATACGAGGAGAGTACATCATGAAATTCCTAGAACTTCCTAGATTACTCATTTTGCAGGTGGTCGAGGTCGTGGCAGCAATCCAGCGTTGGGAAGAAGGACATTCATTGACGATCTTGTTTCCAAAACCAACTCTTATACCAGAGCTCACCATCAAGGATCATCTATCAGAAGAATATCAGTTACCCCTCGAGTGGAAGCATCAGTTTCCATAGTGGAGTAAACAGGAGGAGATGCGACACCCTCAGGTGTCCCTGCGGATGAAGACAGATTCAGTGTTGTGGAGCAGGTGATTGAGAGGTGATTTACCACATTAACGGGAGGAAAATGACAAACAAGTAGTGGACACAGTTTCACCAGAAGTGGGACGGTCAGAAGCGGAAAATACAGGAGAGACCAGAGGAAAATATGAATAACAGACGTGAACCTGAATATCATGAAGAAGTGGTGGGGGAGAATTATCACAATGATGGAGATACCCCGCATGAGGGGACATTTTCTACACTCCAATTCCCCATTCGGAAACCATTTGGACAAGCCCCCATGAAAAATATATCACCGTCAGTATTACCACGTTTTCATGGAAATGCCACAGAGGATCTGGATGAGTTCCTCTTCGAGTTTGACATCCTTTGTCGCAACTACAACTACACTTCCAGCGAGCAAAAGTTAAAACATTTCCCTGCTACTTTGAAGGATAATGTTCTACATTGGTTCATGAGCCTGTATGGTGAGACTATCACCACCTGGGATCAAATGAAACAAGTGTTCCTCGAAAAATATCAGGAGTACTGTAAAACTAAAGATAAAAGAGAAGAATTGTTCAAGATGGTACAAGAGGACAAAGAAATTCTAGAAGATTTCATTGAGAGGCTTATGTACAATGTGTAGAGGGCTGCACAAACTAATATGGGGATAGATGTTCTCAAGATAATCCTGCTTCATGGGACTATATAAGACTTCCTAGGCATGTTGAACATGCTGGGAATGGTAGATATATCGAAGGAACCCTTTGAAAATATTGTTGAATTATGCAGAAAGTATTCTAGAGGATCCTCTAGAACTAATAAACAGGATAAATTGGAACGAGATGTCTTCGATAGAACACATAAGTCATCCAACGGAGGAGCCACCTAAGAATAAATAGGAAACCTTCTTGAGAACTTCAAAAAAGAGATGATTAGTTCCATCTCCTCAGAAATAGATGTCCTAAGAGAAAAACAGAAGCAAGAAATGGAGGATTTAATGCTTGGTGTATTCTGCCCCAGATGCAGGAAGAAGCACCCCCTGAAGGAATGTCCACTTGACAAGGTGGAAGTATGCCAGCTTTGTGAATTGAACCATGATACGAAGGAGTTCCCTTCACTACCTCAAGTGAAGGTAGTCCTGCAGGCATCAACTCTAGATGTGGAACCAACTTACGTCATCACCCAGAAGAAGCCTTGGAAACCTTGAAACTAAGGTATGAATCTAGATTCATTTACCTTTTGGAATAACATGAATAGTATGAATAATATGAATCATATGAATTCACAATTCCCTTCACACTATTCTAACCATAAATGGCATCCATCTCAACCTTCTATGCATAATTTCAATTCTTGGTCACCTTGGACACAACCACTGAATCAACAAACCTCCTAGTCTCTAGGATGGAGGAACTCCCATCCAGGAAATCAGTTTCCTCATAGCCAACCTCCTCACCAACAATTTCCCCATCAACAGTTTCCTTACCAACAATACCCTTCTTAAAATTTTTTGCACGAGTAGCCATAGTTGCAGCTCCAGAACAATGCTACACCAATGAACATGCCTATACGATCACAACTTCCTACCCAACCTAATCCCAACCAAAACAATAAAGCAGTCCACCATTTTGAGACTTCCAACATGACAACTTACTCCATCACTCCAGTTCCATGTAACGACATATGCTTACAATCAAGGAGAGTGGTGGAGCCTTTAGCCATTGAATATGTTCCATCTTTGGTGACTGAAGTAAGGATGAATCAGTATTACCCATCCAATACGGAAATCCCCATTATTGAGGATGTCAAAATTCCTATTGAGACACCAAATGAAACACGAGAAGAGATAGTTATTGAAACCCAACCTACACAACTAATTAGAGAATTGCCATACCCTGAACGACTGAAACTACAGAAAATAGTGGAACAACCTTAGTTTAGGCTCTTGGGAGAACTGAAAATTTTATATGTCAAAATTCCACTGCTACAAGCCCTCCATGATGTGCCTATCTATGCCAAGAGAGTCTGGGACCTTTGTGTAAGAAAACCAGGAAGAAAACCTAGGGACCCTCCCATTGTCCATGTTTTGGTAAAACTCTTTGAAATGATAATGGGAAAGACCCTCTTAGATAAATAAGATGATCCTGGGAACCCCACCATCATAGTACAGATTAGAGATACTGAGATACCAAATGTTTTGGTGGATTTAGGTGCAGCCATTAACGTTATGACCATATAAAATGTACAAAAACTTGGGCTCACCAACCTTCGACCAACCCCTACCATTTTAGAACTCCCTAACAGGTCCACTATCAAACTTGAGGGAATCTTGGATGACCTTGTTGTCTCAATAGATTCGAGGGAATACCCTGCATAATTCTTGGAGTTACACCTAAAGTCACGGCTAGGTAGACACCCGCTAATCCTGGGAAGACCCTGGCTAGCGACAGACGATGCTTAAATCAACTGTCGGTCAGGGTCTATGACCATTTTAGATGGGACCGAGACAAAAATTATTACCTTATATCCTCTAGCTCGACCTAGCTTAGAAGCATAAACTCCACTGTTGGTGGATCTTGAGAAGGAAGATAGTGTTCATTCACTGTTAACAATAGGGAAAGCCTTAACCTTCAAAGATTAAACAGAGGACTATGCTATCAATAGTTTCATCAGTGAGCCTACGAATGTCAGTAAACATGTTTACCATATCCTGAATAGTACCCTAGAGGAAGAAAAATAAGAAAATATTACAGAGGATAGTTTAGTCAGTGACACCAGTATAATTCCAGTGCTCAAGAATTCAAAAAGTATTCCAGTTGAGATAGAGCCAGGAAAAACCCTGAATATCAATCCGAACCTTTCCCCTGATGAACTAGAACGTCTAGTCACACTCCTGAAACAACAAAAGGGAGCATTTTCTTGGGAGTACACAGATATGAAGGGTATTCCTTCTAATATGTGCACCCACCACATCTACATTAAAATTGATTCTCGACCTGTGTGCCAATCACAACGAAGGATGAACCCCAACCTTAGGGACATAGTAAAAGAGGAAATTCAAAATATCTTGGAAGTAGGATTTATATACCCGGTCTTGAACAACGAGTGGATTTCTCCACTCGTGATAGTGAAAAATAAGAACGGGAAATGGAGAGTCTGCGTGGATTAAAGGGAATTAAGCAAAGCAATGCAGAAAGACCACTTTCCCTTACCTTTCATTGATCAGGTACTCGATACCTTGTTTGGGAAGAAATTCTTTTCCTTCCTGGATGGGTTTAGTGGGTATAACCAAATATAGATCGCTCCCAGAGACCAATATAAGACCACTTTCATATGTCCTTGGGGTACCTTTGCATACAGGGTACTTCCCTTCGGTTTGTGTAACACACCCACCACCTTTAAGAGAGATGTCATTGGCATATTTTTCAGAGATGGTCAATGACAGTATGGATATTTTCATGGATGAATTTACCCCATATGGAAGTGACTTTGAAGAGGCACTGAAAAACTTAGCGAAGGTTTTAACACACTATGAGCAAAACCAACTATCTTCGAGCACTGAAAAGTGCCATATGATGATGTGTGAGGGTGTTGTTCTAGGGCACTTCATCTCTGCTAATGGTATCCAGGTAGATCCATCCAAAATAATGGTAATTGAAAACATACCCACTACTGGAACACAAGAAGAGGACATAGTTCCTTAGGGCATGTGGGTTATTACAAAATATTCATAGAAAATGTTTCCAAACAAGCTTCTCCTTTATTTACTTTGTTGATGAAGGATATACAGTTTATTTGGAATGATGCATGCCAAAAAACATTGAATGAACTTAAGAAGAGGCTATCTACAACTCCTATCTTAAGGGGGGCCAATTGGGCCCTGCCTTTCCATATTTCTTCTGATGCCTCTGACACTTCCATTGGAGTGGTGCTAGGACAGCAGGATGGTCAAGCCCCATATGCAATTTATTATATCAGCAAAAACTTGGCCCCTACTAAACTCAATTACATTGTTACAGAAAAGGAATTTTTAGCTATTTTCTATTCCATCAATAAAAATCAGACATTACATCACTGAATACCCCACTTTTGTTCACACTGACCATTCAGCCATCAAGTATTTAATGAACAAACCTATTACAAATGCTTAGATAACTAGATGTTCATTACTATTATAGGAGTTCGACATTATGATTATTGAAAGACCTGGAAAGAAAAGTGTTTTTGCTGATTTTTTATGTCGTTTTACTAACAGTGATGACAACATTCCAGATGAAGATTCCTTTCTAGACAAACATTTATTTGCAGTGTCAGCTCATTCCCCCTAGTACACATATGTGGATAACTTTTTGGCTGCAGGAAAGCTTCCGGCACATCTGTCAAAGAGTGAGAAAAGGAATATGATCCAACAAAGTTCCAGGTATGGCTAGATAGATGGTCATCTTTTCTATACAGGCTTCGATCTTGAAATCAGGAGGTGTGTCAGAGAGGATGAAATTTTCAGTATCTTGAAGGCTTGTCATGACGAGCCCTGTGGGGGACACTTTGTTGATAAACGAATAGGTCACAAGGTGTTACGAATGGGCTATTATTGGCCAAGATTTTTCAGGGATATGAAGAGGTATGTATAGGCTTGTGATAGCTGTCAGAGGATGGGACAACCTAACATAGTGGGTGAGATGCCCCTTCAACCACAACTGGTGGTTGAACCCTTCAACAAATGGACCTTGGACTTCGTTGGGCCCATCAACTCTCCCTCGAAGCAGGAAGTTTACATCTTAGTTAGCACCAATTATATGACAAAATGGGTGGAGGTTGTGGCTTTGGTGAAAGCCAACGACCAAGCTGTAATAGATTTCCTATATGGGGAAACATTCACTCGTTTTGGAGTACCCAAGGAAATAATCACAGATGGAGGACCACAATTTGTGTCACATAAATTGGAAGCTCTGCTATAGAAGTATCATATTCAGCACATAATAGCTTCACCTTATCATCCGTAGGCCAATGGCCAGGTGGAAAGTACCAACAAAGTGATTGAATATATTCTTACAAAAATAGTCAGAATCCATCGCAGGGACTGGGATGACAAAATTCCAGAGGAACTTTGGGCATATCGGACTACACGGCGCAATACTACAGGATTATCCCCCTATGACTTGGTATATGGTAAGAATGTTGTCTTTCCCATTGAATTTGAGACTAAAAATTTAAATATAGCTCTTGAGGAAAACTTAGATTTAACTGAAGCTCACAGGAGCAGATTGAACCAGCTAAATGAACTTGACGAAAAATGCACAGTAGCTATACATCAAAAATAATTAATTCAACAACAACGATCTAGGTGGCATGATTGATTCATAAAGAAGAACATCTTCTGTGAAGGAGACTGGGCATTGTTGTATGATTCTAGGTTCAAGAGGGACTTTAAGGGTAAGCTTCAAACAAGATGGTTGGGTCCATATCAGATAGATAGGGTGTTTGATAATGGCACAGTCCTTCTGATCACTATTGATGAATATCGTACAACATTATTCACTAATGGTCATAGGCTACGAATGTATCACAAGGTAATCTCAAAGGACACATTTATTTCACAGGTTGCAGCTGATCTAGGATACCAGTTGAAGCAAGGATAGGAATTTTTCTCTGTCCCTGTTAATCTTTAAAAATATATATATACTTGGATTTCCACACAGGAATTTGTATATAAATAAATTCATGTTTTATTTTATTTTTATTCTATTTTCTTTTACGCTTGATTGGTTTTCCTTGAAGAATCTATGCAAGAAATTGCTTAATAAGCAGTGGTCACGACTGGGCCTAACGACTACGGGTGCCTTAACCCATTTTCCTGTTTCGAAAGAGCTCCTTAAAACAAAGAAACAATGGATGATGCACAGTTCATCCGCAACTACAAATCTGTAAATCCTGCCCATTTTTCCATTCATATGTAGCTGCAACTCCATAAATCCTACCCATTTTTCCATTCTTTGCAGCTGCGACCCTGTTCAGATTTTCCCACTTTTCCGTTCATCCACAGTTGCAACTCCATAAATCCTGCCCATTTTTCTGTTAATCCGCAGCTGCAACTCTGTAAATCCTACTCAATTTTCCATTTATCTGCAGTTGCAACTCCATTTAGATTTTCCCATTCAACCATTCTTCACAGCTGCGACTCCATTAATATTTTCCCATTTTCTGTTCTTCATAGCTGTGACTCCATTCAGATTTGCCCATTTTCCCGTTATTCGCAGCTATGACTCCGTCAGATTTTCCCATTTTCTTGTTATTCACAGCTACAACTCTGTCACATTTTCCCATTTTCCCGTTATTTCTCAGCTGTGACTCCATTCAAAATTGGCCATTTTCCCATCGTTCCCAACTGTGACTCCGCCAATTTTCGCAGATTTCTCCTTTTTAGCGGCTGTGACTCCAATAATTTTTTTATTCTCCCATTTTCTACAGCTGCAACTCTGCCAAACTTGTCCATTTCCGTAGCTGTGACTTCGCTATTTTTCGTCGATTTCTTTATTATTCATGACTGTGACTCCTCCAGAATTATCCGTAGACTAGCTGCGACTCCACCATATGTGTCTGCAATTTCTGTTGTCCGTGATTTTTCTAGCTCCGACCTGCCTCATAATTTCAATTATGTTTCTGCCAAGGTTGAAAAGACCGTTCTTGATTCGCTGGGGGTAAGATCATAGAAGCACGCACACAATAATGTCTACTTTGATGGATGTGATGACACGCTGCACCATAATGAAATGTCACGGTTCATCTCCTAATTGCGAAGGTATGGGGTTCAATCATTTACATGATTAGGAATTAAATTGGATTTGACAATATTAATCATGCTTTGCCTTTTTGTACCCATCAATAGACCCATACTCATTTAAATATCAATCTGCATGATCTATCCCGTGCCGAAACTTATCATTCAACCATCATCTTTTTCCTAATTCGGGACTAAATCTTACCAATTATTGCCTACTTACGACTCTCTTAATTTTTCTAATTTATCCAACTCCAACCCCGACTGTTCATGCATGTCCCTGTACTGTAACTTCCATTTATGGGTCTGTAATTTGTCAAGTTGATACCAGAATCCAGATAGAGAGACAATATGGGTATCCTAGCCTCGCATGAACCCACAAATATGGATGCTCTACGAAGAAATGCAAACGTTTTTTCCATTTTTGAAGCAGTTGGTTGGACTGAGTTCTTTTAGTGTTTATGTGGATTTCATAAGGAAACAGCTCTGCAGTTTGCTCTAAATCTGACAAAAGCCTATTCAGAGGTCAGAGGTCTCTGCATAGAGGTTACTGAGGAGATTGTGGCTAAAGTTACTGGCCATCCTTAAATAATTCAGGCACCTGCACTTTTGGGTGGTATCCTAATAGAAGAGTAATAAGAGGGACCTGCACTTTTGGGTGGTGTCCCAATAGAATAAGGAGAAGAGGCACCTACACAGTTGGGAGAAATGGAATTAGAGGAGGAGGACCAGAGTCCCTCCAATTCAGTTGGGGGGGGGATTGAGTCGGTGTCATAAAAAAACTCAATAACTCAATAAGAAGAGTAGGGGGAAGTTGCAGCAACATCAAACCCTATGGAAAGAGTGGATAATGAGGAAGCTCCGATAGCAGAAGATGAAACTCGAGTAGCATTGTATGTTGCGACAGTGGAATATGAACCTGTGGGAGCTATAAGGACAGAATGAGATAAATATATCCTCACCATTTAATCCTCTCCTAAATGGGGAGGAACCTTAATTGAGGAATAAATAGAGATGGAAGAAACAAGGGGAGTCACCGAAGATGAAAATGTTCCTTCTACATCAGCCACAGAATTAGAAACCCTGGTACCTCAGAGGAAGAGAAGAAGATAACAAGAAGAGGTACAGGCATCACAACCTATAAGGAGAAGGAGAACTAGATCTGTCACAGTAGTAGAAGTAACACGGGGAAAATGGGAAAACATCAAAGCAAATATTGAATTTCCCATCTTGAGACCCAGGACAAATGCTGCCCCACAAGAACCTGTTTCAGAGGAACCTCAAATTGAGGGACTTTTGTTTGAAAATGGTTTGTTGAAGGAAGAGGTGCAAGTTCTCTAAAAGGAAGTGGAAAGATGGAAGGAAACATGCAAGAAATAGGTGGAAATCAGATTGCACACATTGGTAGAAGCTGCAGATCAGGTCAAAGGATCACCTCCTGTTGAGGAAGGTGAAGAATTGGAAAAATTAGTTTGCCCTAGGTGTGGATAAAATTTTAATCAATTAGGATACAAAGTCATAGTGTGTGCATTTGTGGCACAAAAACACACATAGGCAGTTGGAGAAGAGAAAGAAACATATGTGGTGGAATTGAGGGGTGAAGATGAACCAGAAGTGGAAATGATCCCTGATATAGAGGTAAGGGAACATGAGCAATTATAGTCTCAGCCACAGGGTGTTGTTACACAAGAACCAACATCCTTGGAAATGTTTGTTGAGGCTGCTAATCAAATGGAAGTAAGTGATCAAGAGGTCGAGACAATCCCTGAACTAAACTTAGGATTTTTTACTATGACCCTAGAACAATATCAGGGAATAGAACTAGTGGAGGGAGAACTTCAACAACAAAAAAATGTTGAATTTGATCAGGATGTTGTTACATAAGAACCAACATCCTCAGAAAACCTTATTGAGACTCCCATTCAGCTAGATAAAACTGGCTTTGAGGTGGACATAATCCCTGATTTGGAACTAGGAGAAGATGAATAGATGCATTCCCAGCCATCAGGGGACACTGAAGTATTCAGGGACTAGTCTCATCTATCTAGGGAAACTGAAATACTCATGGACCAATCTCATATTTCATGGCATATGGAAGTAACTCAAGAGAAACCCAAGCAGCCTAAGGGACTGGGAGAGAAGGAAGTTTTTACATAAGAACCAGCTCTCTGCAGCTCCCCATTGAAGACACAACCGAGAATCAAGACGCTGCAGCTGAGACTCAAGAAGATGCTGATATTGGACCTCATGAATATGTTGTTACACAAGAACCAACATCTTCACGAATGGCTGTTGAAGTTGAAAAAAAGGGGTTTCAGGAAGAAGGTGTTGTTACACAAGAACCAACATCTCTAGAATTGATTGTAGAAGTACCCTTGCAGGAAGAATCTGTTGGATCACCGGTAGAAGAGGAAGCTGTTTCACTTTCAATTCAGAATAATCAGGCTGAATTAACATTGGGTGATAAGGCATAGACTGAATCTTACCTGGACTTTGTCAATTAAGATTCTGATGAGGAGAAGGACATAGGAGATGGAAGGATTCAAGGTCTAATAGAAGAACTCTCAGTGCTGAAAATAGAAATAAAGAAATGGAAAGGTGAGGTGGACAGATATCAGAAAGGAATGCTCCCCCTTTTTCAACATAGAAAGACTATCAGAGAATTGAGGGAAATATGGGAAGAAGAGTTAATATACTAGAGGTGTCATTGGGACGAAGTACAGAAAGAGTTAAAGGAGTTGAAGAAATTCAAATCCATGTAGAAGGAAAAATGTCAATTGTACACTCTTTCCCTGGAATTGATGAGCTTAAGAGCTCCATATCCCTCTTATCCTGTATTTTTGTACGAACTGTTGGAATATAATCCGTCGGGATTATACGTTAGTGTAAATAGTAGGAATATGAAGAGAATCTCGGATGTGTGATCCCAAGAGTAATATTAGATGTATAAATAAAGGCATTCTATGGAGAAATAATATGAATTCAGGAGTTATTATTTGACAGTGGTATCAGAGCTCCATAACTCCTGCCTGCAATCCTGGCAGTCTGCTTGCCAGACCTCCGTTTACCTTCTGCCATATCTATTTCAGGTTTCTTACCCATCGTCAGTCTGTCTCTACGTGCATTTCTCCTCTCCCATCCTATGCGCATTCATGTATGTGTTATTCTCCCAGCCTGATACCTGCGCTGAGGAATGAAACGGTCCAAAGATGCTATGCTTCCTCCGTTTGCTACATGGTTTTGACTGTTCATTGCAAGAAGGTGAACTGCGACCTCGATGAGAGGAACATATCCTAAGAGTTGTGACTTTGATTGATAATTGAAAGTTTCAACTAACAGAAAGACACCTTGTTATTGAATGTTCGTTGAAGACTGTGTTTGCTAGAAACCCTAACCTCGTGAAGACTTCGTGAAGCATCTGATCTCTGCATTGAGACTGCATAAAGGGTGGAAACCGTAATCCCGTGAACTGGTGTGTTGTGTGTGCTATGTTTTGCAAGTGAGACTCCTCTGCGTTATGAAGAATCACGCCTTTTGATTTTCATGAATACTGAACCTGTGATATGCTACTATGATTTATTTGAATCCTGATGACTGAAGACCATTGGTGGAGACTCACGCTTTCATCAACCACGTGGAGGTAAAATCTTGGTGTTGTATTTACTTCTGACCATTGGAAGTGCATAAAACCTAATTTATGCCCTAATTCCTATGCGTGGAGTTTTCTGGGAAAGTCTGCAAATATTTTTCATATGTAGGATGGGTGCTACTTATTGAAGAGGCCCATGACTTTTGTATTGAAGAATATAAGTCTGTAGTTGCTCATATAAAAATATTTGAAGCTGCATTTTGAACCTAAGGGTCTAACCATACTCGTTGTATAAAAATACTGTTGTGACTTCCTTGTCCACATTACTATGTATTTGATGAGCTCATCGCTGCTAGTTCATGTGTTGGAGAATAAGTCTATGCCTTGCTTCTCTTTTTTGAAGCGAATTTCTCTATAGATTTTCTGCGAGTGTCATAAACTAGTCAGTTGAATATTAAAGCTTTATTTTGAATATTTTTTCCATCACAAAAACTACTATTGAAACACGTGAAGACTGAGCCTGAGCTACGTTTTGAGCTGTTTGGACCATTGCTGTGACTGAAGTTGAAGACTGCCGGAAGAGTGTAAAAGTGTTGAGAACCCACTCAGCTACAATACATTGTATTAATATATCATTGCATCTTTTCATAAGATGTTTTGAGTTGTTCATGTAATGGCACTCTAAAACAAATGATATAGAGCTATTGAATTATTTTGATAAGCTGCAAAATTATTTGTATAGGTTGCAGAATCATATTGTAATTTGTAAAGGAGCAGGAATCTAAACCTGCATCCCATATCTTTTTCCAAGTATTCTGTAAGTTATGGATTCCATAGTGAAGATGCACTCTTTGGCATCAATAGTTGGTGCCACTCTCTCTAGAAAAGACACTTATCCAGAATGGTGGAGGAAGAAGAGAGGAAGAGAAAGAAGAAACTTCAGAGGTAGAGGAGGCAGAAACAACTCCAGCAAAAGATCAGATTTGAAGTGCAAGCGTTGTGGAAAGATTGGACACACAGCAGATCAATGTTGGGCTTCGTGGGACTTCATCAAAGATAGACATAACCTGAAGAAAGATGACAATAAGAACCAAGTTGCTAGTAAATATTCAAATTCTACTCATTGTATTGTTGCACATTGTAATCTTGGTATTAATGAAATGACTTCACTTTCATCTTACGAAGATTGTTGGCTACTTGATACTGGTGCAACATCACACATGACTTTTAGAAAAGACTGTTTTGAAGAACTTAATGAAACAATAAATGGCATAGTTTACTTTGTAGATAAGTCAAGTCTTAAACCAAAGGGAATGGGCACCATTCTGTTGAAGAGGGCCTGGATTCCCTGATTTCTTGTTGAAGAATGTTCTTTATCTTCTAGAGTTGCAGAGAAGCCTGCTGTCCTTGGTGGAGATTCGACAGCAAGGTCATTCCATCCACATGTTTGATGGAATCGTAGAAATAAGAAATTCCTCTGACAACCAAGTCATCATGACTGGATACGAAGATGGGAAGCCGCTGAAGCTAAAAGGTTCATCTACAAGGGTTCAGAACTATGCCTACCTCTCTCAGCATAGAGAAGGTAATTTGTCATCAAGTTTATTGTGGCATGCAAGATTTGGTCATCTGAATTATAACAGTCTTCGTTTGTTGAGAAAGAATGGTGTATTTGGTTTGCCCACCATTCCCAAAGAGAAGAGAAAATGTGATGCATGTATATTAGGGAAACACAGTAAGCTGCCATTCCATGAATCTAATTTCAGAGCAAGTAGGAAATTAGAATTAGTGCATTCTGATTTATGTGGCCCAATGCCAACTCCTTCTACCAATGGGAATAAGTATTTTATGACCTTTGTTGATGACTACTCAAGAATGTGATGGATTTACACATTAAAGACAAAATCAGAAGCATTTCAAACATTCAAGGACTTTCATGCATTGATAGAAAAACAAGCACAATCTAAAATTGGTACACTTCGTACTGACAATGGGAAAGAATACACTTCAAATGCTTTTGAAGATTATCTTCGCCAACATGGAATTGCACATCAGACTACAGTTCCCTACAATCCTCAATGGTGTAGCAGAAAGAATGAACAGAACCATAATGAATATGGTACGCTCAATGATGTTTTTTAAGAATGTAAAACTAATGTTTTGGGGTGATGCAGTAAAAATTTTAGCCTATTTGAGAAACATAAGTCCCTCAAATGCTCTTGATAACAAGACTCCACATGAAATGTGGTTTGGCCATCTCCCTTCAGTCAGGCATCTCAGAGTTTTTGGTTCCACCTATTATGCCTTGATTCCAAAGGAGCAAAGAAACAAGCTTGGTGCTCGAAGCATAAAATGCATTTTCCTGGGGTACGAAGAAAACTCCAAGGCATACCGTCTGTATGATGAGGTAAACAAGAAGTTTGTTATTTCCAGAGATGTCATTTTTCTTGAGACTAATAAAAATGACCAGTCCAATATTGAGAGACATCTTGATCGTTTGGAAAAATATCCTCATCCAAAGAAATATTTTGAAAATGAATATGAAATTCCAAACCTTGAAGGGGGGATTCCTAGTCTGGATCAACCTTTGGAATTTCCATATGAAGCACCAACTCCCCCGCATGAATAATTTCCTGCTACTTCACCTGAACAAGAGATTCAACTGGATGATGCAATTGAGAGACTTGGAAGACTCAACCTTGAAGAAAATGAAGCACCACCAGCTGATCAACGAGGACCATCACCAAAGATTCCTAAATGGGCCACAAAGAAACTTGAAAGTATCCATCCGGATGAAGTTGGAAAGACGGGAACGAGAAGTTCAAAAAGACATGAAGATGGAGGAGAAGCAGATAATTTAGGTGATGACATGGATGTATCATTTGATTGTGAATTTAATTTATCTGCTAACTTTGAACCAACTTCCTTTGAAGAATATTCTACTCGAGTTGAGTGGAAAGAAGCTATGCAGAATGACTATGATGCCCTCATGAAGAATGGAACTAGGAAGCTAGTTGACCCTCCAATTGGAACCAAACCAATTAGCTGCAAGTGGGTGTACAAGAACAAATACAGATCAGATGGCTCACTTGACAAGAACAAAGCGAGGCTTGTAGCAAAAGGCTATGCACAGAAGGAAGGAATTGACTATGAAGAAACGTTTTCTCCTACAGAAAAATGGGCTACCATCTGTACCTTACTCTCTTTAGCTGCTCAAAATGGGTGGAAAGTTCATCAGATGGATGTGAAAACTGCTTTCTTGAATAGAGACTTGAAAGAGAATGTCTTCATGTCTCAGCCAGAAGGCTTTGTTGTGAAAGGAAAAGAACAAAAGGTATGCAAGCTTGTCAAATCCTTGTATGGCCTAAAACAAACACCTCGCGCATGGTATGAAAAATTAACCGATCATATTTTGAAGTTAAATTTCGAACATTTTGATCTTGATGATGCAACACTGTTTATAAAGAAAGTTGGAAGATCTGTTGTGTATCTTGTGGTGTACGTAGATGATCTTTTGATGACATGGAACAATGAGAGCTATATAGCATCCATAAAGAAAGATTTGAAAAAGATCTTTGAAATGACAGATATGGGACATCTCCACTATTACTTAGGAATTGAAGTCACTCAACATCCTAAGTACATATTCCTATCTCAGAAAAAATATGTTGGAGAACTACTAGAAAAATTTTACATGACAGAATGCAACCCTATCTCTACTCCAATGGAATAGAAAATGATTCTCACATCAAGTGAAGGAAAAGAATTTGAGGATGCGACCAAGTATTGACAACTTGTAGGAAGACTTATCTACCTTACAACAACTAGACCAGATATTTCTTATGTTGTTGGCATACTTTCAAGGTTCGTGGATAAACCTTGTGAAGGACACTGGTCAACTGCAAAAATATTTTTAAGATACTTGAATGGGACTCAAGACGTTGGACTCAAGTACTCTAAGGTGGATGACTTCAAACTTATTGGGTACTCAGACTCAAATTTTGATGGTGATAAGGAGACTGGAGTATCAACTTCTGGATACACTATGAGTCTTGGATCAGCAGCTGTCTCATGGAGATCACGCAAACAGTCAGTTCCGACAGATTCAACAACAGAAGTAGAATATGTGGCTGCAGCTGAAGCAACGAAAGAAATAGTATGGCTCAGGAAGATACTTGAATATTTGCAAGAAAAACAAGAGAACTCCACTCCATTATTGATCGATAATACTTCTGCAATCAAGCTGGCTAAGAATCCTAGATTCCATGATCGAACCAAACACATCAACACAAAGTATCATTTGATTCGACATCATGTAGAGGCCAAGACAGTACATCTTCGACATTGTTCCACAAATGATCAAGTTGCAGACATCTTCACCAAAGCACTTGGACGAGAAAAGTTTGAAAGATTCAGAAACATGCTCGGACTTACTAACACCCCTTCAGATTAAGGGGGGATTGTTGGAATATAATCCGTCGGGATTATACGTTAGTGTAAATAGTAGGAATATGAAGAGACTCTCAGATGTGTGATCCCAATAGTCATCTTAGATGTATAAATAAAGGCATTCTATGGAGAAATAATATGAATTCAGGAGTTATTATCTGACAGAACAATTTGCTTGGTTTAAATTGAAGGCATTAAAGGAAGGGAGACCTTATGAGGTGGCATCCTCTACCCAATTTATGGAAACTTTTATAGAGAGTAGCTTCACTAAGTAGAACCTATTGTGTGAACTTTATTTGCATGAAATGGCTTACACCCTGGACTGTCATTCAAACCCTGTTCCTTACTTAGTAGATGTCTAGTTGAGGGACTTTGCTTGTTTTGTCAGAAATAATGTGCAGTGGGAGGATTCCTTCCAGACAATTTCTCAAAATGAGGCCAACTCTAATCTTTGGATTTAGCATGAACCTCAATCCCCTCGCCTTCTTCATACTCATCAGGAACAAAGGTTAAATCTCCCATCCAGACTCAGTAGCTAGTCAAACTTCAAGAGCAGGTCATTTCCACTTGTGTTATCCAGATTTCTAGGTAGCAACATTTGTCTTTGGAAGGAAGTAAGCATAGGTGGCAAGCTTCTCCTTCATTAGTAAAGAAAAAATACCCTTATTGCTTTAAAAACTTTAAATAGGATCTCCTTAGGGTTGAGGGGTACGCTGACTGTATGAAGAAGTGTGGAGTTAACTGGTTGGGATTTAAATTCAAATTCCCACTTATTTGGTGGCCAACAAGGCCATATAGGGATGAATTTTCGACAAAGGCAGAGGAGAAGCAGTGTTTGAAATATTGGGTTGCCCATAATGGATATATAGAGGGAAAGGGAATCACCTAATCCCCCCTACAACTTTTCATCCCTCCACGAACAAGGTACAATTCCAACATCTGATTCAGACTGGTGGAGGTTGTTGCATGAGGACATGCAACAGAGCAGTTGGGGGGAGATGTTGGGTCCTGAAATGCCCCTTTTTTACCACATCTATTATACCCTTTTTGTCTTACCTTACTTCATTCTATGCACCAGAACAATGTTCTTTCCTCATAGTGAGCCTCAAATCCTTATAGGTATGATTAATTATTGTTTCATCTTATTAATTCCTATTATTGATATGATCAGAAATATGTCTCTTGGATTATACCAATACATCATGATTTCATAAAGATAATTCAAGATTTGAGAATTACAGGTGTAGCAGCCCAAGTGTTTGAAGGGAATATGTGCTTTTGATACCAGTTGTCACTCACTAATCGCAACCCCACATGCTGGAAGCGTACAAAGGAAACAATTTCACATATTTAGGTAATATGCTTAGCTGCAATAGATTCAGCACAACAACGCGCCATTGCTGAAGGTCTAGCTACGACAGGCAGGGAATTCCTTAAATTGGTTATGTTTACTCATTAATGGCTCACACAACAAGATTCCCTATATTCTTTGCTCACATTCAATTCAACTCACAGCTGTGCATCTTTTTGTAACAGGGCATCCTGAAGATCATAGATCTTCATGGCTGCCCAATATTAGTGGGTGAAGGTTATGATTGATCATGTATAAGTATTGGGAAAAATCATGAGCCAAGGGTTGGTTGATATTGGATATACTGTGTAAGTTGTGAATAGAGAACTGTACTTTCATTTTACCATTATAATATAAGGAGCAGGATTCTTCAAACATCTGTGTTTTAATATATTTTAGTTTCAGTGTCTCTATTCGAAGGCTAGGCCTGCCTTCCCATAGAGATCACTGACTTAATTAGATGTTTTGATTCTTCTGTTGTGTGGTGTGAAAGTTGTAGTAGATGCATTCCTTACAGTAGCTGCAACAACAATAGTTAATCGTTGTGATTTCCGTTGATAATCAATATTTGCATTTCTCTTAAGTTGTAGCAGTGTGGTGTGACAGTCGACTGTGTAGGTTATTTTTCATTATGCAATTGTGTGTTAGCTATAACATTTGAGCTCATCTCTAGTTTCCTTTAATTTTTTGTATTTTTTAGGTTGCTAATTCAGTCATATTATATCCTAGAATTGTTTGGTTCAATTCATGTTATTTCTGATTCCTAGATTAGTGGGATTAAACTATTAATGATAGATCTGCATATAGTCTGGTAATGTTAGGATTTAACTTCTTGCAAAAGTAATCTAGTCATTTATTTCTAGAATCATTAGTCGCTGGATTGAAGTTGTAGGAAGGTAATTGCAATTCTGAAATTCTTAAATAGGTAATTCAGAACAGTTTAATCATGAGAAGAGTTTGAATGAATAAATAGGTAGGACAGTGAATGTTTCATTCAATTAATCAGCTACTTAGTGTTTATGCACAAACAGTGTGAATTATCTTTGAAATAAAAAGACTTCCCTGGGTTGACAATTTATATTGAGCATTATGTATGTTGGTTGTATCTAACTAGCATATAGAGTGCCCACCATCGACCTAGTTGAACTACCTACTAAAAATACGTCTCTTTTCCCCTTTCGGCTGGGAGAGTTCTCCTTTGTACACTTTTATCCTTTTTCGGTCTTAGGAGACTACTCTACAAAAAAGAGACCCATTGGATTCTTCTTCATGTTTTCAGACTCTTTAAACAGTAAAACAACATCGAGCATTTACCATCTTGGGCTCGACAAAAATCCGTGATATATTAACATACTGAGCATACTTCTATCCCTTCTTCGATCTCCTTAAACTATGAATAAGGCCCAAATGATGTCTCTCAGTGCCTACCCATATTGCATATAGTTTCACATTATGGAAAAATTCCCCCCATTGGTTCGCCTTTGTTCAAAGTACCCTACGATGAGTCTCCCTTGAATCCCATGGATATCACTTGTCCATTTCCTTCCCCAATTATCTCTCATTGCAATCATTTCCCTAGCCTTGTAGCTATGATTCCCTCCCAATGATTCAATACCATATGATTTCAGGTTATCCCTCTTGTTATACTCTAAAAAAAGGAATTTTGAGTCCCTGTAGAACGAGCAAGTCGATTACTCGACTTGAAGGACAACCGACTTAGTCGATCAGCCGACTAATTCGGTCGACCGACTAAACTAGAGATTAGGTCGGCCACCTAAGGTCATGTCGATTCATCGAACCGACAGGTAGTTATTTTGTAACCATTATGTAATCATATGTATTAGGCTATTGAGCCAGATGAGAACTCAGTTCAGTTCTCTGTGTTGTATGGACTTATTCATATAATATAATCTATTAATTCACCTATTTGTTCTTATCTCTTGTCTATGTTATATATATATGTTTTAGTGTGTATTATTGGTAACATTATGTGATTTGTGAGATTGCAACATTGGTTCCATTGCCGGTAGTACATGACTGAAATGTATGCAAACAGATGATACTAGAGCAGGAGATTAAGGACTGGTGGGAACGCAAAGTTGCAAACTATTTGCAGAATTACGCGTGAAGGAACAGATTAACAATCGCACAAGCAAAAGAAATATTTTTCACAGAGATGCATGAAAAGTTTATCGAATCAGTGCCCCAACTTTTGAAGAAATTCCTGGATGAGAAATCCGGACGGGATTAAAGAAAAATAGTTGCTGGAAAAACTGATCCGTGGAGGTAGAACAAACTTGTCAGAGTGGTTTGAGAAAATCGCCGACAACTTCTGTGAGGAGCAAGCAGTCGAAGACAGAACTTCGGTGGAAACAGTCAAGGAGAAATTTTACACAGATCTCACTGAACAATTTATGTGTTCCCTACCGACCTTGCTGTTCAAATTCTTGATCGAGAAAGGAGTAGGACATATTGTCAAACCTCATCCATCACTTCACAAACTTCCATCAAACTCTAACTGGTTGGAGAAGCAAAGGAAGTGGAAAAAATTTATTGTAGAAAGGAAGTGGGAATACTTCCTAAGCAAATAGATTGAACTATCCAGGCTTTCTAAAAAGCATCGGGTAGGCTATGGGGGGGTAGCTGGTCATATGTCGATATAGAGTATAGTGGATTCTAGTCGACTACAAACAGATACCAGTCACCAGTAATGAAAATTAACTAAAAAGGAACTCAAGAGAATAGTATCATATGAAGGTATGTCGAACATTCAGAAAATACAGAGGGAAGAGAGACACTAGAGGAGGGAAGCAAGATGAGAAAGAGCCTTAGATCTACACAGAGGAAGGAGTCCTAAGGAAACCGACAAAGAAGAGAATCCTCTTGAGTCAGGTCATGACTGACATGAAGAAGGCATGGAACAAGAGGCATCCCCTACGGAGGAAGAATTGTTGATAGAGAAGCCAGAAGCTCTCCAATTAAGAGCTCCCAATGAAGGAACCACCCTCTCTCCATTGAATCTGTGTACTCGGATATAGACTATTGTCGAAGAGGACCTCCGACTATGAGCTGGTGACTTTAGTATATGGAGTCGACTAGGTGACGACACATACACTGCACAACACCTCATCATACGTCGACCAGAGGAAGGGAATTGGGTGACATTTCAAGCGGCACCCTCCCTCTGAAGTATCCACTTACTCTTACCGACACATGAAGGAGCACCCCCCCCCCCCACCAAATACAGCTTTAGAAGACACGGACCATTTAGAACTGTGAGCAAATAGTTGCAGTGGACCATCGACAGTAGAAGTCAACATCAACCAACTCATTCATATAATATAATCTGTTAATTCACCTATTTGTTCTTATCTCTTGTCTCTGTTATATATATATGTTTTAGTGTGTATTATTGGTAACCTTATGTGATCTGTGAGATTACAACAGTCCCCCTTTCTCCCTTGCCCCTGTTCCCCATCCACTCTCTCAATCGCATTATTATTCCATATCTCTTGTTTCCCCCTTGTGCTTCTATTAAGGAAACCTCATTGCCTTTGTAGTTGCAGGTATCCCTCTGTCGACATCAACACATCTATTCCATACACTACAACAAAAACTGGATTTAGCGTCGAATTTAGCGCCGGATTTTAGTGTAATTTTTTCACAATTATGGTGAACAATCTGGTGCTAAACCTGGCACCATTGTACATTTTTCTAAAACGCCATCTATTGCATCTTTTTTTGCGTCCTTTTTAACATCCATTTTTGCGTCCATTTTTGTGCCCAATTTTTTACATCTTTTGTTACGCCTTAATTTGCGCCCAATTTTGCAACTTCTATTGCATCTTTTTTTGCGTCCTTTGTTACATCCTTGTTTGCACCCAATTTCACGCTCAGTTTTGCATCCAATGTTGCGTCTTATTTTGATCCTAGTTTTTCATTGAGTCTTGCACCCAATTTTGCACCATGTTTTGCATAAAATTATGTGTCCAATTATGCATCTAACGTTGCATCTAGGTTTGCATCCAATTTTCGACCCAATATTGCGTCTAGTTTTGCATCCAATTTTACTTATAATGTTGCATCCCCATTTGCATCTAATTTTGTATCTTGTTTTACATCTTTTTTTGTATCCATGTTTGTGCCTAATGTTTCATCTCGATTTAGGTTGTAGTTTGCATCTAGGTTTGCAGCTAGTGTTGCATCCTGGTTGATGTCTTTTTTTGCATCTATGTTTGAGCCCAATGTTGCACCCCGTGTTGTACCTAGTTTTGTGCCCATGTTTGTATCTAATATTCCATCTATTTTTGTGTCCAATTTTGCATCCAATCTTGAATTCAATATTACTTCTAGTTTTACATCCAATGTTTTGTCCCATCTTGCATCCAATATTGTGTCTCATCTTAAGTTTTTGTTTGCGCCAAGTGTTGCTTCCAGTTTTGCACCTGGTGTTACGCTTGGTTTTATGTGCATCGATACACCATATTTTGTGCTCAATTTAATGTCCAATTTAATGTCTAGTTAGGAGTCCACTTTTGCATCTATTGTTGCGTCTAGTTTTGGACCTAGTATTGCATCTAGTTTTGAGTCATTAATTGTGTCTAGTGTTGAGTCTCTTTTTGCATCCAATTTTGTGTTTAGTGTGACATCCATTTTTGTGTCCACATTTGCGTCTGACATAAGGTCGACTTTTGCATCCAATTGTGTGTTTGGTGTGATGTCCAATTTTACATCATCTTTTGCATTTAGTGTTGCATCTAATATTATCCATATTGCACTACTACATTTTTTACCTTTAGAAATACATTGCAATATCATTAGGGCATGGAGGAATCAAACCACCAACTTCCTGCTTGTAAAACAGGCGCTCTTCCAGTGAGCTAACACCCTTTAGGAATCAGGAAGAGGAACAATATTAACAAAATATCCTAAACAATTACGTAATCTATTAAAGTGGTCTGCAAAAGGGTCTTAAATAACAACATAATGTATCGATGCATACCTAATAACCTAAACTTGATATGGACAAAGAATAATGGATGTGTTTAAGAAATAGTTGTAGAATCCAATTGAGGATATGTGTTTCTATATAAATGTTGTTATTCATTGATGATGTGATTTTTTCCAGCAATAGGATGGTAAGAGAAGAACTCATGAATGGTTACTAAAAGAAAATGCCTACTATGAGCATCATATATGATATAATGAATATTTTAACAATGAACACCAACAAAGACAATTTATATTATGTGCATTATTTATAATCTCAAAATTAGTAAGATGTCAATTGGGAAAAGCATCATACCGGTTTCCACAATTGATAAGGCCACACGGAGGTAGATGAAGATGAGGGGTTTCTCATCTTACTAACGATTGTTCCATCAAGAGATTCTGAAGGGGCATTCCATCACTTCATCAAGTTATTAATTTAATTAGAAATAAATTAATATTAAAATTGATAATATTAATAATAAATAATATTATTTATTTTTATTGATATTAATAATATTAATATAATTAATATTAACATTTGCTAATTAATAATATTAATAATATTTAAAAATTAATAATGTTTAATATTGATAATATTTAAAAATATTATTTAATATTAATAGAATCCTAAGTTCAAATTAATCTGCTAAAGGTTCATAACTGTGGTCCAAGATTTACTTAATTTCCATTTGTCATTGTCATCTCTATAGCCTCCCATACACGGCTCTTTGTGTAGTGGTCAATGCCAATAATAACCCTTGCATTCTCTATACCGAGATGGTGTTTAGAGGATTTTGAATGTTATGCCAGTGCCGATTTCTTTATCCTTTCATGAATGATGTCCGCTTCCTTCAACCTTGTATGTACCAATCGACCTATCTCGCCAATATAAACCTTTCCACAATCCTTGCAAGAAGTAGCAAGATATAAAATCCTTGCAAGAAGAAACAATGCATTAGGTAATGTACATCAATACAATAGAGATATGATTCTGAAATGATTTCACACACTAATTTCTGTTGTAAATCATGTTTTCTATTTTTATAGTTGAAAAGATATACAGGGAAAATATCAAAATCCAGAACTCGATCCATATATAAGTGTTTCAATTATTGACAGAGAACATGATGAAATGTTTGCATTGGGGATCCAAAAACAACATTCTAGTGCAAATTTATTTTCAGCTTTAGAGTAATACAATTACTTAAGTGCACTCACAAACTTGGGTCAACCCTTCTACTTAATTCTCCATCTCAACAACAATATAGTTCTCAAAAAATCTGCTAAAGGTTCTTCTAAGGGTAGATATTTACAGTGGAGTTCAACA
Organism: Pseudotsuga menziesii; assembly: GCA_001517045.1. Classification (NCBI taxonomy): domain Eukaryota; kingdom Viridiplantae; phylum Streptophyta; class Pinopsida; order Pinales; family Pinaceae; genus Pseudotsuga; species Pseudotsuga menziesii. The sequence continues at coordinate 188,362 of LPNX010336437.1, read as the reverse complement.
AAATCCTGGAAAACTATACATCACCTCCAGTCATGACTCTTGATGATGTCTCTGAGGTCTCTTATCATCAAGAATTAGATTGTAAAGATGACGGCGGTGACAATGTCATGTCATAGACCATATCCTACATATAGTTTGTCTCAAATGTTGATTGGCATGTGGTTGCACATGTTTACTATGTAACAATAACTTGCTGAGAATTTGATCAAGCTCATATCATCCTTTGGTCATAAGGGAAAGAACTCTAACACAATTGACCAGAATGTATTTGGTTGAATATGGAAGGGATTATACAAGAACCAACACTAATTGATTCTTAAAGTATTTAGCAAGAACCAAGATCTCATTAAGAAGTAAAAATTCATTTGTTAGTTGATTTCCTAGTGTCCCTTATAACATTGACATGAGTTTTAGAGGACTGGAGTAAATGTAGAACTTGAACTCCTAAATACAAAGGCATCTTATGAGTGCCTTAAATTTCATAGCAAAAAACAAGAGAATGATAGCTATGGAAGAAGGTTGTCAGGACTAAGAATGGTACCAGAGAAGTAAGACAACAGCCTGTATTTAGGAAAATTTTTAAATATAGAGAATGTAGGTGAATAAAAACCCAAGAAAGCCCAATTATGTCATCAGAAGTTGCTAGACTCATGGCCTAAATGGAGGGTACTCCACCAAAGTACCCCTGGACCTTTGGCCTCTACAAGTACGATATTCCAAGGAATTTCTTCTCTTATTCTCAATGTCAGCTATAAAAAAAGTACAAAAGATAGAACAGAAGTTACCTTTCCATCTTCTGCAACAACTACTGGATCTGCAACTTGTGTAATAACAACTATCCTCTTGTGAGTTCCAGTTGCCTTTGGTAGTGCTGACATCTTTAGAGCTATTTATTCAACATTATCAGTCTAAAAAATATAAAATAGTTAGTAAACATCTCTACACCATTCATGTTTACAAATACAGTGGTTAGAAATTAAGATATCAAATAATTTACCTCCCACCCTTGCACCCGTGCAAAGGTCCTTGCTTCAGTCTCATTTCCAAAAACATAATCCATATACCTAAGATCAGCAACGTTCATTGCATATCCATCACTCATTTGATGAGACAATGCTACTTGTAAACAACAATTAAATGTTGTCTTTATAACAGAATATAAGAAATCAAAACCTAAAAAAACTGATGAAGTTCAAATAATTTTACTGAAAACAATATATGCAGAAAACTAGTAGAGCAAGACAAAGACACACTCACGTTGCACTAAATGCCGCTGCCTTTGAACATGCTGTTGAGAAGGCATTTGTAGATTGCCAAATCAGGAAGGAGTCAGGTAGCTTCCAGTGTTAGGATGTGGGGTAGTTCCATTCACAAAATGTTGATTGCCACTCAAAATTTGCATCCCATTATTCATACCTCCATTTAATAGCCCATAAGAAGAATTTTTCTGCGGCATGTTGATGCCCATTGTACCACCCATCTGACCATTCATGTTATGATAAATGCGGCTGGTTTTCCCTCCACTAAATTGCATCTGTTGCTGATGCAGTTGTTGCTGCTGCAGCTGTTTCTGTTGTTGTTGTTTCTGATGTTGCAACTGGTGTTGTTGAGCAGCTGTCACAGCATCAACATTAGAGTTACTCAATCCACCAAAGCATGTAGAACTCATGGGCATAGAATGTGGAGTATTTAGTCCAGGTGTTGGAATCATCTGACTTCCAACTCTTGGCAAACCTATTGTAGGAATCATGCTTCCTGTACCTATCGAAATACTTTGCTGGGACTGGAATGCATTATTGTCACCAGAAATAGAGAAAGCATTGTCGCTGAGGCCAGGGGTAGGCATCACTTTGCTTGAGTTATTATCTATTACCAGTAATGAGTTACCTTGTAATAAAATAACATTTTCATTAGTATTTGGTAGCATGTTTCTGATGCCAACTGTGTTGGGGACCGTAGTGCTTGTGCTAGGACCATTAACCATAGAAATATCAGCACCTGCAGTAGGAATCATTGCACTTGCATTTCCACTTTGTTGCAATCCTGGAGTTGGTATCATCATTCCAGCATGAGGAATTTTATGACTAAGATTCTAGTTACGATTATGTTGAAACCGTTTCATCAATAAGGTCAAACGACACTCCAAAGTGCTCAAGTTCATGTATTCTTCCTGATAACATAATTCAAAAGAATGACACAAACTTCAGTTCAGCAATAGTTCGGGTGATACAGATTTGCTTCCACAAGTGTAAAATTGAACACTCAATTTCAAGGAGAGTAACAAATCAGCATAAATACTTATCTGGATTCTGACTCATGCAGAGCATTTGTCTGGCAATAAAATGACTAAACGTAGAATTCAAAAAAAAATCAGTTGAATACTGAGCAAACCCTCAAGCAATGGATTTACAAAATGGCTTCCGATTACTATATATACCTTTGAAGTTGCCTCCTTGAATAGAGCTTCCTCCAAGCGCCTCACAAGGTTGGGCAGACATTGTTGCAATTCTAAAGAAATTGGCCCACGAAATACATGCAAGCTGAAAACACAAATAAAAATTAAAATTAAACTGATGAACCAAAATGTACTTATGAAACTACCTTTTAGGAGAAAATTTAGAGAATCCAAAGACATGAAAAAGTATTCATATAATAATGGACTCCACGTCTTGCATTCATCATTCATCGCAGCTATAAATCAAACAGTTAAGGGAAGTTTTGTGCAGAGCAATCATCCCCTCAAACCAAATTTGTTTTGTCTCACCCAAAACATCTTTGGCGTAAAAAGGAAAGCATACAAGAAAGTTCCTGGTTGTCCAAACTGTACCATGAAACTGGGTAAAATGAAATCATTTATATACAACATTATTCAACCAAGCATACTGTTAGATACAAACCCATAATAAATTACTGGGTTTTGCAGTGGCTACTAGCAGCTGTGGTGCATTACTATAATTGCTTGAAGGTTAACAAAATTCTCTGCATGATGCACAGTTTGATTTTCTTGGCTCAAACACTTGGAACTTTTAATATTTTTTAATTACATAAAAATGAAAAACTTCCAAATAGAGCATAGATGTTACTGCTGTGAAGAACCAAGATTATAAGGCCTTTCAAAAACTTACATCTTCTCTGTAATACATTGTCGCAGTTGATATATATCAGTGTCTGTAAACTCCATATTCCATGACCTTCGTATGCCTACCATATTTGATGTTTGTGAAGATAAATTGCTCCCATTCTATTGTGCCAAATCAGCCAGCTATCCTCCAACTTGAGCATTGGAAACAAAAATTCATGCCCAACCTAACAACCGATCTAAAAAAAATTACGCGGAACACAATGGGGAAAATATCCCCAAATTGAAAAAAAAAAATTGGTACAAAACATAAGGAATTAAAGGGCCATTGAAATACCCACAATTTCCCCCATCCAACAAAGTACACCCATAAGGATTGAATAAACACCTTACCTGTGGTCGGCACAGATACCCGATAACTTGTAAAGAATTGAAGTAATCCAGCAGCCGATCAGAAACCCTTATGCCTACACAAGCTATAGCTTCCGCCAGGAATCCACGATTTAAGGGGCGTCCCCACGCAGTTCCAAAATCACCATGAAATCCATTATGATTTGATTAAATTAAATTAAAAGTAACGAGCAGCGGCGGCATGACGAGGTGCAGAGTTCAAACCATGCCAGTGGGGAACCGCCCAACGAGAAGCAGGCAATTTGGCGAAAAGGGCCGTGCGCAGGGATCAACTTTGAAGGGCAGGGTTTCATTTCACTTTGAAGGGTTGTGAGAAATTTAACCCTTCAATGTTGACATGTAAAATTAATTTATTCTTTTCAAAAATGTAAGTGGATAACAAAATTTCATTATTTATTAAAATTTGTGTATAGAAAAAAATGACAATTTAAGAAGAAATCGCAAGTGATTCAACATTTACATGGAATTAGTGAGGTAAACCATGTACATGATGATTTATCACGTCCAAATTCTTTTTATGGGGGATTACTCAAGAGTTAGTATAGAGGAGGAGAGACTAGAATAAAGGTTGGGAATGAAGAACATGTAGCAGTGATGGGAGATGAGATTGGGACAAAGCTCATTTAGAAAGAGATTGGTGCACTTTTTTTGTTAATGTGAACATAGTGATCACCATTAAGAGTATTGGTTTCTTGTATTGCATTGTTCTTTGGCCTCTTTATTTTGTGACGGGAAATGTTTGTTTCCTATCTGTTGATGTATATGTAACTTCAGAATGTATTCTTATATGTATTTTATATATTGTAACCCGATGTTTATTCTGGGATGTTTCTATTATGTATTTGAGTCATGTGGTCATGCCCCGATGTTTCGATCGGGAGGATTAATAATGTAATCAAGTCATATCAAGTCATTAGGTAAGTCCCCACAGTTTCGGGGCACTTGGGTTATTATAAACTAATTAAGGTGTAGGCTCGAGTAAGTAATTGTAAGTTAATCCTACATGGTTGAGTGCACTTCAAGTCAACGGAAGAATATAAATAGAGAGTGAGAGTCTCTCTATTTATCAATTTGTGAATTACATCACTTGCTCTCTCAAGTGTGGCGCACCTTTGGAGAAGGAAATACTTTGGCTTGACAGAAGACAGAAGGCTGCTGTTATGTTGGGAGGTCATCTTACTGTTTTGGGTTTCACATCTTGTGGTGATACTATCTTAGAGGAAGTTGAGGGGTTTTCTCCATTTATGGTTTCCCCTACCAAAACTCTTTGTATCTCTTGTCTCATGTGACGTGCTTATGTTTTTGTTGTGCTTGTTATTCTCTCAGTGAAAAGATCCTAACATAATTCTAGCTTAAATGTTGAAAAACTAACATGGAATCAGAGCTAACCTGAGAAGAAGACATTGTGCAGCTACAGAAACTAGGGCTTCCTATTTTGTGGATCTTCCTCCACAGATTTTCAGCAAAATTATGCTGGGATGACTCTCCATTGAAGGATGCATCTTTCTATCGATGCGGAATTCAATTTCAATCTTTTTCAGTTTCGATGTGGAAATTAGGGCTTTCTACAGAAGAGGAATTTTTGGGTGAGATCATCATAGGATTTTTCTCCTCATCAAAACCGAAATTTAGTGACCTGGATCAAGAAATTTGGTTGGGTAAATCTCTGGGAAAGTCAAACCCTAGTTTGACCCCTAGCTAGGAGAAACCCTAAATACTAAAACTGCTAAGTTTTGGTACATTCGCTATATTATGATATTGGAGAAGTCTCAGAAGCTAAAACTTGTAGGGACCGAATATAAAATCCTAATTAACACTGTTTCCAAAGGTCAGCCTCTGATTCACTATATTCTGGGAGATATGATCTCTCCAAGTTAGGGTTCCATCCTCTTCCATAAATCATCCATAAACAGGACACCTGGGAAGATCTGCAATATCTTGGGCTACCGAGGTCCAAATAGAATTATTGAAAATTTTCCAGAAATTGAATGGACTTTACTTTCTATGTTCCGAAGGTCAGACTCAGAAGATGAACCAGTGACACGTGGCATGCCGTTCAACTTCGCTGTTCTGAACAGTCCTGTAACAGGTCACCTTGGGAAAAGGATTATAAATCCCAAATGGTGAAACCAATTATAATGAAACCTATGGTGTTGGATCAGGAACATGTGCGGTTACTGCAGTGAGAAATTTCAGACACAAAGGATCAATAATTTCGGAGATATCATAGAAACAGTAACAGGAATTTCTGTAGAAGAAATCAGAAAATTAGGGCTTCCTGTTCCGGGAGTTTCCCTCCACTGTTTTCAGAAAAGGAGTACATTGGACAGCTCCATTTGAAGAGATCTATCTGTTCATCCAATCAAATTTGAAAGATTCCAAGTTTTGAAAATTAGGGTTTCTGTGACAAACCCTAGATCAACGAACTCTGGGACAAGGACGGACACCTCAAATTGGTAAGATCTAATCCTTTGCTATTTCCATTTGAGGTTCTCATTTCAATATGATATATCACATCAGCTTAGTTAAAAGCTTGCGGAAGTCGACAACTTCCAAACTTGGAAGTATATGATCTCTCTGAAGAAAATGGATTGGACACCTACATGAGTATGGAGGTTCCAGTTTCAGAGGGAGATGAGGCCAAAGAAGACATCATGCTCTTGCTGCAGAGGATGATGAACCATCTAGAAAGAGATCCAGATATGAAAGTGAATATTCTTCAAGCAAGGATGAATATGTTCCAATATCAGCTCTCATAGGTAACATTACTCATGGAAGTGATGATTGGCTTATAGACAGTGGGGCTTCCAAACATATGATGGGATTCAAGGAATCCTTGGTAAGACTATCAGAACATGAATCACCTCACAAGGTTAAACTTGTAGATGACTACCAATATCCAATAAAAGGTAGTGAGGAATATTCATACAAGCTAGACTCTGGAATGCAGGTTGCATTCATAGATGGTCAAATCATCATGTGGCCAAAAGGAAAGACTATCGATGATGCGGTAGTGATTGGAGAACAAGAAGGAGGATTGTATAAATTGAAGGGATATCCAGAACAAGCCTTGATCCATGACACAGTAGAGCCGA
>LPNX010336437.1:134571-177691 GCA_001517045.1 Pseudotsuga menziesii | reverse complement strand
CCAATCCACATTTCCGTTGAAGTTACAAATACCATCACAAAGCTAATTGATATGTTTTTCCATATGGACCTAGTTCATGAGTAACTAGCCATTCAATTTCAAACTACAACTAATCCCTAAGAATTGTCTTCACTATAATAAACCTATGTATTAGAACACTTCAAAATTTATCCTTCAAACTTTAGTCTTGAATCTACTAACATCTAGATGTCAAATGAGAGGGATTGTTAGGGATTCTCATTTCTGTTTTCAAAACTCGGTGCATATAATTATTATTCAAACACACTGAAAAAGTATCCTTCAAACCTTAATGTGGATCTTACTAGTATCTAAATCTCACACAAGAAGAAGTTTGAGAGGGCTACCACAATTATCTTTTCAAAATTCCATCTTATATTTATGTGAAAAGGTTAGACAAAAAACAAGGACTATTATATATTGTAATCTCTTTGTGAACCTTACATGATTCAAAAATGTCATTTTGACAAAAAAAAACATATTTACAATCTCTTCTCTTAAATTCTGGGTTGATAGGTTTGAGGAGTGTTATCCAAGGTAATTGTAGACTCCATTTGATATGTCAACATTACAAACCTTTATCAATATTCATCATCAATACAATGAGTCGAGTTGAATAACTAATAAATATTTATTAATATATCTTTTACAACACATTTCAATAGAAAACTAGGAAATTGATAATGTTGACTATATAACTAAGACCAAATCCAAACCCTAAAAATGTTAAGCTAGATAATAAGGAATTCTAAGTTGTGATTAAAACAAACACGGTGAATTTTTACAATGATTCTAAACTTAGAATAGAATAAAAAACTAAACTAAATTTAGTAATATTAAATATTTTTCTTAATGAATAAATTGCCTTAACCTAGTTTTTATAAACTATAAAACTAAATGTAATATCTAACTCTAACCTAGAAATAATACAATTTTTTATATAAAGAATAATTAAGATAATGTTTTAATAATTAGTGAGTTATTGGTCATAACCTAGGAAATATTTAATGTAAGAAAACAACAGAAATCAACATATCTCATTTACTCTAGTATAACCTAAAAGGCATAATTCTAATAAAAATTAAAAATTTAAGATTAAGATCTACAACTTAATATTGTATTGCTTTTTATAATAAAATTTAAAGTGGATTTCATTAAAGAACACTACAATAATTGAAGAGGAAAAATTGGGTATAGTTTTCACGAGGTGTCCGGAGACTTTCAAAGATAATTTTTTGTTTTGAGGGCACTCAGGGTGTAGATCAGAGAGACCATGGGAGGAAGAGGAAGAAGAAGAAGAGGACTCAAGTCAAAAGGTGAGGCAAGTGAGGAGGGGAGACGTAATAGCGATATTTGCAAGAGCATCTCATTGGTGGTATAATGATGGGAACGAGCCTCTCCAAATCGTATCCATTGCCGATGCCCTCATAATCAATTCGGGTGGAGGAGTTACTATGTAAGCATCCCAAAAAATTAAGTAAGGATAATATCAAGTTGGGTATATGACGAATTCTTTCATTTCTTTTAGAGCTTACTATATGCATATTATACAAACCTTATCTCTGGTTTCTTGTTACTATTAATCATTTCCTCCTCTGCCAACCTACCAGACGAGTTGTGTGTGAAAATGCTAAGGCAACGCGGCACTTCGAGGAGAGGCAGAGTTGGTCGAGGAGGTAGAAGATGTAAGGTTAACCTCGGAGCTACTGACGGATATGTGATGCAGGTATCCATGCATGTTAGATGCATGATTGATGAATGCGAGTCTAAGTTTGTTTCTGAACATTTGGCCTCGAGAAGAAATGGTGGAAAGATAAATCGCTACTGGATGATTAAAAACATGATGGCCATGTTGATGAAAGACCTAACGAACAAGTGGAATGGAATTAGGGACATGGAGCAGAGCATGCGTACCTATTTCAACTGGATCGAAGAGCACCTCAGCACCCTGGAAGCGAATTTCAACTAGCGGCACTATACTATTTTTCATAGCGAGGATAACGTTGAAGGTGGTGGCAACATGGACCAGTAGGGGACAGGCGGTGAAACATCAGTAGCTACTGGAAAATCCACTAATCTGGTACAGGAGCACCTAGAGAACACCAGGATCACGATGCTGGTAAAGGGTGGTCGGGAGGCTTCAAACAACGCCATTGTCGCTCAACCGCTTCAGGAGCTACAGCCTATAGGTCGATCGAATCGTGAGGATGAGTATGGACCTTTCCCGATCCTGGAAGAGACATCAGAGGCAGTTGCTAGAGATTCTACACCTAAACGCTTCATTGTCATCCTTGGTTCCCTCTAAAACTCACATTTTTCCTGGTTTTCTCTGTTTTACAAATGTGCAATTTTCATGTCAGTCCACAGTTACTTTTTAATTTGTAATATGTCGGTCGATGTGAATAGCTCTGGGAAGAGAAGACTTTTCTACTTTTCAAAAAAAATAAAAAAATAAAAAATAAAAATAAAAAAGCCCAACAAGAACTATAGATTTTTTTACAGATTGGGCAGGTGGCCGAATTGTCTAGGGCCCCCGTAGCAAGAACTTGATGCTATGTACGTTGTTTTTTTATTCTCTGTTAATATGAATTTATATTGTTGCTTACAAACAAAAAAACTATTCGTTGTCGCTACCCTTTTTCTAGTTAAATGGGTTGTCTATTATTACCAGTTATCCATGCATCAGCTACCAGTTATTTTTTATATTATTTTTTATAATCGTTTATTTCAAATTTAGAACGACACCCATAAAATTAATATGGACAAATGTTATGTAACCAATTCCCAGAAATAGCATAAAAAGAGTTGTCACATCTCGCTAGCTCATTTGGTTAAGGAGTGGGTGTCATTAGAAAGGCGACCTGGGTTCAAACCCCTCAGGGGTGAGCTAGTTGGGAGGAGACACCCAAAAATCCAACCATGTTAATGGTTGGTGTGGCCCAGGCCAAGTGTGATCCCCAGGTGATTTTGACGACTTAGATGCCCCTGGGTTGTATTTTCTCAGCCAATGGTGGAAATGCACTGGCCCTGAGTGACGGGAATTTCTTAACAAACAAACAAAAAAGCATAAAAAGAGAAGAAATAGACAATAAGAGAGTAATGCACGCCTTAACAATGAATAATAGAGATAAATATCAATCATCTTTGAGGGAGGAACCTCCTTACACAATGTACTGAGTACACAAGACAATATAAGACACTATGATGACTAAAATGAGAATATCTCCTTCCTATATATAAGAGACAAAGGTGTATAATAACAACTAATAGACACTAATAGACCCAAGACGACATAAATAATATGTGCACCACAATATAGGGAGTAATACGCCACACTATATGGGGTAACTTGTCTCATCCCTTGCAATATAGGAAACTCATACTTGTTATCCCACCCTAAACTCTAAACTTATCTCTTTCTTTGAACACCGATAGGTCACAAGTTAAGTGGCACTAATAAGTTATCAGTTACTTGTTCTTGCCTTGTTCTAGTTAAATGAGTTATCTCTCACAAACTGAGAGTTATCCACGCATCAGCTAGGACTTATTCAGATGGGGAGGCAAGTGCAGGTGGGATTATCTACAATCCTGGAGGAAATATAGTTTCGACATACCCGTGGGGTCTAGGTCACCGAACCAACAATGAAGCAGAGTGGCTTGTGCTTCTCTGTGGGTTGGATCTAGTTAAGCAATATAATATCACAAAAGTATTAGTCATGGGATATTCTAAATAAGTCATTCATAAAATGACCACAGGATACAATCAAGGCGTAGTCAAAATTAGAAGAATTTATGAGCGAATTCGACAAATCTCCGCAAATATGCAAATCACCTTTTATCACATCCTCATAAGCAATAACTCTGAAGAATACAACTTAGAAAACCAAGGAGCTAAGTTAAAAATTGGTTTATCAATAGTTAAGGGTCATTTAAAAAAAATTATGTCCAGTAGACATTTATCCACTTGCCCAAGGATGGGCGTCCACATTTCTCGACCATCCAGCATCCGACAGCTCTTATGTTTTTCAGCGACCAACTATTCTCCATTCCTTACATGTGGCAACGAAGGCCATGTGATGGGCATAAATGCCAGGTCAGGAATCCTTCCCCCTGGTCGCATGATGAGAACCTTCGCACGAGCCATGGAAGGCGTTGGCTTGAAGACTCCTCCCACTTAGTTTACTTCCTATTGCGACCTTAATGAAGCGCCTGCTCTTATTCTTCCTGTAGCGATGACTCGAGCGATACCTATTGGCCTTCTCTGCATTGATGAAAAGGAAAGGCTTCCCAACACCCAATCGGCACATCCTGCTCCCACGGTGCACACGGGTTTGTTCTTTTCTCTGGTTCCAATGACAGAAAACAACAGGGACATCACCTTGAACGACCTGCAGACAACCTTGCTGGACATAAATCAGTATATTCTTTGGCTTTACGATATTATGAACAGGGGGGTCAAGGAAGGTAGTGCAACTGCAGAGGAGGTGAAATTGATGGCGAGCCAAATGGGCAATCACGATTCTAGAATTGAAGACAACCATAAGGACTTACATGAGCTCATGGGGACTGTCGATAACATTAAGGAAGATGTGCAAAAGCTGGTTAATATAAACTAGTGCATCCATGCACTGGCCCTAAACCCTAAAACTAGTTTTTTCTCACAAATGCCTAAATTTATGGAGTTATGTTTTGCTTCTCCTCCCTATGAAACTTGATAGGTTTTAATCTATATTTTAAATTGTATAATGTATAAGTAAATAATATGTGTATATATTTAATTATTTTAAATCACATAACATATGAACTATATTAATTTATTTATATTAAATCTTTTAACATATGCACTATAGGAACCTATTTATATTAATTATATATTATTATTATATTTACATATTTTACCAATATTAAGGTGAAAGAAGTTTATATATCATAAGGGTGTTTATAAAATATTTACCTATTTTATAAATTCTATTAAGTATTATATTTATATTTCTTACAAGTATAGTATGGATGGACTATGAATGTATGTATTTTAAAATAATTCCCTAAAATGAAGCATGTTTTGTTGGGAGAAAGAAAATGGGAACAATTTCAATATTATGTTCCCCTTGTGGTTTGAATTCTGTACTTTGGTGGGGTGTTTTAGAATAATCTCACTTGTTATGCATGCTTTAATTGGTAAACATATCCCATATGCTTTAAATGATGATGATGATGAACTAGATGAAAATGACAATGATGATGTTTTTGATGATGACGATGATGGAAATGATGATGATCATGATCATCGTCATCATCTTTGTCATTGTCATCATGATTATCACAATAGCCATCATCATCGGCATAATCATCATCCATATCATCATCATCATGATTATTGGCATTTTCATCAGTTATTCATCATTACCTTTGGAATAAGAAATAACATCTACCCAAAATATGTGATTAGTGGAAAAGGGACATGGAGGACACACACGATTTATGCATGACAAATAACAACTTATTTTTTAAGATGATCAACATCATCATTCTCATTGTATTCATCATCATTGTCATTGTCATCATCACCATCGTCATCATTCATTTCATTGCCACCATAGTCATCGGTGATTTCGTCATTGCCATTATCCTCATCATCATCATCATCATCATAATAGTCATCGTCATCATCATCATTGTCATCGTTCTCCTCATTATCAACAACATCATCATCATCATCATAACCATCCTCAATATCATAATCATTATCCTCATTTTCATCTTCAACATCTGGGTGTAAAACTGGATGCAAAAGTGAATAAAAACATGGATGCAAAAAAGGATGCAAACATGGATGCAACAAAAGTGGGCGCATAATGGGGTGCAACAAAAATGGATGCAAAAGGTGATGCAAAAGTGGATGCAAAAAATGATGCAATCATGGAAGCAAAACATGATGAAAAAAGTGGTGCAAAAGTGGATACAACCATGGATGTAAAATTGGATACAAAATTGGATGCAAAAGTGGATGCAACAAAAGTAGATGCAAAAGTAGTCATAACACCCAATGCAAAACCCGATGCAAAAGTGGATGCAAAAATGGATGCATAAAGGGATGCAATAACTGATGTAAAATTGGATGCAAAAAAAGATGCAAACGTGGATGCAAAAGTTGAAGCAAAAGTGGGTGTAAAAGTAAGTGCAAAAATGGGTGTGAATTGGGACGTGACAAAAGCGGATGCAATAGTAGATGCAAAAAAAGACGTAAACATGGATGCAAAATAGGATGCAAAAGTGGACGAAAAAATGGATGCAAAATTGGGCAAAAAAATGGATGCAAAAATGGCTAAAACAAAACGAGATGCAAAACTAGACTCAAAACATGATGTAAACTTTGATGCAAAACTTGGTGCATAGAGGGATGCAAAAAAAGAAGCAGAAGTGGATGCAAAACTGGATGTAAAAAATGATGCAAAAGTGGATGAAAAAAGGGCATAAAAGTTGAGGCAAACATGGGTGTAAAAGGGGGCGCAACAAGAGTAGATGTACAAACTAGGCGCAAAATTAGGTGCAAAACTAGGCTCAAAACCTGGCGCATAACCAAGTGCAAAACTCGGTGCAAATTACACTGCAATTTGCGCCAGATTTAGAGAAAGGACGCAAAACACGCCTAAAATAGCACCAACACATGAAATTGCACCATTTTGTCCAAAAATTGAAGAAAAATACACTAAAATATGGTATAGATGCAAAAAAGGATGCAAAAAGAGACGCTAAATCCAGTTCTTGTTGTAGTGATAGGATAGACCTAGAGGTCCCTATATCTTGGTTTCATCCACCTCATTGATGAGTTCCTTGGACCACTTGAAAGGATTCCATAGTTACTTTTGGGATGGTCGTGTCTCATGTGCATGACTCCAGCTACATTATCATACCATTGATATTCATATAGGGTATTGGTTCCTTTATTATTTGCTCAAAGATCCCGATTTTCACGTGACTCTAGAAAAATGGTGAGTTTATTTGGGACCCATACAGTTTCATGTCCTTTGTGATATTCAGGATGCATTGGGGACAGTGTTTAGAATCCCCTCATTATCATGCTTTTGTATATCTATAGTATCATATTCCATTTCTTGTACCTCAAAGATTTCAACTCTTAGTCGTTGTTTCCATGTAGTTGTGTACACCCTCAAATTCAGCAGAGCATCAGTTATTGTGATTTTTCATTCGAAATGAATGCCATTGTTTTTATGTACCAGTTCTTCATATCAATATTTGTATTCATCCTCCTATTGGGGTTGCCATTATGTACTACCGGTTATATGTATTGATTGACTCCCCTTGTTTGAGCCTTGATCCTCCTTCCTTGACACATCAGGTGGACAATCTGTTAACACAAAAAATTGTCCATGTATCTCTCTATGGTCAACACCATAATTACAAATCATAATCCCATCATTATTCCCTCTATTTTTACATTCATAATTAAATTACCTCTAATTGTTGATGTACATGTAACTTCAGAATGTATTCACTTGTATATTTCATGTATTGTACCCCGATGTGTATTTTGACAAGTATATGTAATGTAATTGAGTCATGTCATGCCCCGATGTTCCTATCGGGAGGTTCTATAATGTAAACAAGTCATGTCAAGTCATTGTGGGTAACCCTCCTATTGATCAAGGGTTAAAGTCCCTACAGTTTTGGGGCCATAAGGTTATTAGACTCTCCTAGAGAAGTCGGCCCTAGTGAGTTATTGTCAAGTTGGGAATTAGTATAAATAGAGAGTGAGCCTCTCTATTTATCACACACTAACTCACACTCAGTTGTAGCGCATAGATGAGAGAGAAGAAATTGTTGGGGCTAGAAAGAACTGAGGCTATTGTTGTTGGGAGATCATCTTACTATTTTGTGGTTTTACTTTTGGTACTGATCCTATCTCTAAGGAAGTTGTGGGATTTTATCCATTTATGGTTTGCCTGAGGAAAAACATTATGTTCATTGTCTCTTGTGTTTGATTGATGTACTTTTTATTCTCTCAGTTAAAGATCCTAACATAATGCTAGCTTGAATGATAAAATTCTAACATGGTATCAGAGCAAAACTGAGAAGAAGACACTTTGTAGCTATGGAAACTAGGGATTCCTACTTTTTGGATCTCTCTCCACAGATTTTTAGCAAAAGAAGGTTGGGCTGACTCTCCTCCCTAGGACGCATCTTTCTGTCGAAGCAGAATCTGATTCTGAGCATTTTCAGTTTTTGACCCAACACTACTGCCAAAAATTAGGGCTTTCCACAGAAGTGGAATTTTTGAGTGAGCCCAGGCCTGGATTGATCTCCTCCTCAAAATCAAAGTTTCAAGATCAAGATCAAAGCATTTGGTTGGATATAACTCCAGGAAATCTAAACCCTAATGTGCTCCTAAACCAGCACTACAGAGATTCAACTCTAGATTCAAATCTGACATCTTGACCTGGTAAGATCTAAATATTTTGTATTTCCATTTGAGTTTCTCAGTTAAGATGTCTCATCATACCAATATTGATGAAAAGCTTGAGGTAGCTGATAACTTCTGAGCCTGGAAGTATAGAATCTCCCTAGTCCTGGAAGAAAATGGGTTGGACTCCTATATTAATGAGAAGGTTCCAGTTCCAGAGGGAGATGAGGCTAAGGCCTTACACAAGAGGAAGTTGGTCATGGCTAAGAGGATTATTGTTGATTCAATCAAGGATCACCTCATACCATAGGTGTTCTCCCTAAAGACACCTAAAGCTATGTTTGATGCCCTGGCCAAACTATTTGAAGGGAAGAACATAAACCAGAAGATGACTCTGAGAAACCAACTGAAGAATGTAAAGATCCAGAATGTAGAGACCATCCAGTCTTACTTTACAAGGGTCTCTCAGACCAAGGAATATCTAGAAGCAATAAATGAAGAAGTGGAGAATGCAGAGATTGTGATGGCCACCTTGAATGGTCTCCCTAGATCATGGGACTCCTTTATTCAAGGGATCTGTGCCAGAAAGAAGTTAGTCAAATTTAGTAGACTATGGGAAGAATGCTCTCAAGAAGAAGCTCGGATAGCAGCTCGAGAAGAAAATATGGGAAGTGAAGATCAAGCTCTCATAGTTCACTCCAAGAAAAGAAAAGGAAGTTCTCATCACTCCAGAGGTAAGCATTTCCATAAAAATAACACTAGAAAAGATTTGTCTAAAAATAGATGTTATACATGTGATGAAGTAGGACACTTTGTAAAAAATTGTCCTAAAAGACAAAATAAGAAAAAGGGAAACAAGAGAAGACATCATGCTCATGCTGCAGAGGATGATGAACCTTACACAAAGAGAATCAGACAAGAAAGTGATGATTCTTCAAGTGATGAAGAATATGTCTTGATTTCTGCTCTCACGGGAAACATCACACATGGAAGCAATGATTGGCTTATAGATAGTGGGGCTTCCAAACATATGACAATATTCAAAGAGTCCTTTGTAAAAATTTCAGAACATGAATCACCCCACAAGGTGAAACTTGGAGATGACTACCAGTATCCAATAAAAGGTAGTGGAGAATCTTCCTATAAGCTAGACTGTGGAAAGTCTATGAAGATGCAATATGTATTGTTTGTACCAGGACTAAAGAATAACCTCCTCTCCATATCTGCATTAGATGCAAAAGGCATGAGAGTTGCATTTATGTATGGCCAAGTTATCATGTGGCCAAAGGGAAAGACTATTAATGATGCAATAGTGATTGGGGAACAAGAGGGAGGTCTATACAAATTGAAGGGCCATCTAGAACAAGATTTGGTCCATGACACAGTAGAGCCAAATGAACTTTTTCATAGAAGGCTTGCACATGTGCATTATAGAGCACTACCACTTGCAAGCAAAGCTGTTGAAGGTCTTCCAGAAATTTAGGCAAAACATGATGGAGTCTGCAAAGGATGTGCAAAAGGAAAGAACACAAAGAAATCATTTCCAAGTAGTGAGAGCAAGGAAAAAGGAATCTTGGAAATCATTCACTCCGATGTATGCGATCCGATGTCATCAAGTTCATTAAGAGGGTATGTATACTATGTTTCCTTTATTGATTATTTTTCTAGGAAGACATGGATTTACTTCATGAAGAACAAAGATGAAGTATTCAACAAGTTCAAGGAATTCAAAGCCTTGATCGAGAACCACACAGAAAAGAAGATCAAGACCTTTTGATCAGACAATGGCAAAGAATTCACATTAAATGAATTCAAATCATTATGCAAATATTCAAGGATTAAGAGGGAGCTAACTACTCCATATAATCCACAATAGAATGGGGTTGCAGAAAGGAAGAATAGAATGATCATGGAAGCTACAAGGGCTATGCTTCATTATCAATATCTTCCCATGCATCTATGGGCAGAAGCTTCCAGAACAACGATGTATGCATAGAACTGTACTCCACACAGAGTACGTGAGAACAAGACACCTGAAGAAGTATTTTCTGGCAAGAAACCAGAAGTCAGCCATCTCAGAATATTCAGTTGTCAGGTGTACATACACATTCCAAAAGAAAATAGGAATAAGCTAGATCCTTCAGGAAGGAAGGGTATATTTGTGGGATACTCTGAAAGCTTGAAGGATTACAGAATATACTTCCCAGGATTCAAGAATATTGACATCAGCAGGGATGTAACATTTGATGAATACTCAGCTTACAATAAATCCATAAAAAGACCTACTGAAGAACCTGAAGAAACAGAAGCACCTAGAATTCATGACACGACCATGAACAAATAAATTCAAGAAGAAGATCAAGAATTTGAAAGACCTCAAGAACCTATAGATCCACCTTAGAAGAAGAATCCTCACAAGAGGAAACATGCTTGGGTACGAGAAGTTATCCAAGGTGTAGAAAGATATGGGGCTCCAAAATAAAATCACAGAGAAAGAAAAAGAACCAAGTCCTACTCTGGTTATGTAGCCTTATTATGTGATTTCATCGATAAAGAACCTTCCAATTATGAAGAAGCGACAGAAAGGAAAGAATGGAAGGATGCTATGATCAAAGAGTATCAATCGATCATGAAGAATGATGTTTGGGATGTTGTCCCAAGACCAAAAAGGAAGTCTGTTGTAACTTCCAAATGGATCTACACAATCAAGCATGCTACAGATGGTAGCATAGAAAAATATAAAGAAAGATTTGTGGCTTGTGGATTCTCCTAGAAAGAAGGAATAGATTATGAAGAAACTTTTGCACCTGTATCCATATACACTTCCATCATATCAGTTCTTTCTCTGGCTGTAGTGATGAAATGGAAGATACACCAGATGGATGTCAAGACTACTTTCTTGAATGGTGTAGTGGAAGAGAAAGTGTGTGTGGATCAACCACTAGGTTTTGAGACACATGACAGGGAGTCTCATGTGTGTAGATTGAAGAAATCCCTGTATGTTTTGAAACAGGCACCGAGGACATGGTACAACAGAATTGACAGCTTTCTATCCAGTTTGGGCTTTACCAAAAGTAAAGCAGATTCCAACCTTTACTACAAGGTTGAATATGGCAACCCAATGATACTCCTAGTGTATGTAGGTGATATGTTTGTAACAGGTATAGATGGGTTGATTGCTGATATGAAGAGGAAGCTTGCTGCTGAATTTGAAATGAAGGAATTAGGTATGATGCATTATTTTCTAGGCATGGAGGTGTGGCATAATGTAGATAAAATTTCTCCAAGGCAAGGAAAATATACAATAGAGATACTAAAGAGATTCGGGATGATGGACTGTAAGGCCATGACCACACCTATGGCATCAAACCTGAAGCTATTGAGTGATGCTTCATCAGAGCCAGTTGATGGTATGATGTATCATCAGATGAT
The DNA here is from genome assembly GCA_001517045.1 of Pseudotsuga menziesii. Taxonomy (NCBI): domain Eukaryota; kingdom Viridiplantae; phylum Streptophyta; class Pinopsida; order Pinales; family Pinaceae; genus Pseudotsuga; species Pseudotsuga menziesii. The sequence goes on along the minus strand of LPNX010336437.1, from coordinate 165,819 downwards.
TGGGTCCTTGATGTACATGATGAACATGAGACCAAATATTTGCTTTTCTATGTTGCTTCAGTATGGGATCAGGTGTGATGTATTGGTTTAGCAGGAAGCAATCCTGTGTGGAACTGAGTACAGCTGAAGCAGAGTATGTTGCATCTTGTTCATCTAGTTGTGAGGCAGTATGGTTGAGGAAGCTACTGTCTAATTTATTTGATCTCCAGTTGGATGCTACTTATATATATTGCGACAACCAGAGTTGTGTGAAGCTGTCGGAGAACCTGGTGTTCCATGACAAGTCGAAGCATATCGAGATCAAGTATCACTATATCAGGGATACGATGTAGAGAGGAGCAGTGAAGCTCCAATATGTTGTAATGAATGAACATATAGCTGATGTGTTGACGAAGCCATTGGCCAGAGTGAAGTTTGAGTACTTCAGGGAGAAGCTTGGTGTTCTCCAGATCAAGATTTCTCCCAAGGGGAAGTGATGAGTCTATGAGCCATTCTAACATGGTGAGAGGATTGGTTCCTTCCATGGTCAAATGTAAGGGATGAGCCATTTTGTCATGGTGAGAGGATTGGTTCCTTCCATGTCAGATGTGAGTGCTAGGCCATTCTAATGTGATTGTAGGATTGGTTCCTACATGATCAGATATAAGGTCTATTGTCATTCTTTGAATGGAGGAACTTAGTCAATTACCAGGAACCCTCAGTCTAGGACTGAGTTCCTTTCTGACCAGTCAAGGTCAGATGTAAGTGTTGTGCCTTTTCACAGATGATAGTAGTTGTGTACTATCATGATGGTGGATGTGAGTGTTGTTCCTTTTCACAGATGATAGTAGTTGTGTACTATCATGCTGGTAAATGTGAATGCTGTTCCTTTCTAACGAGTCAAGGTTAGATGTGAGTGCTATGCCTTTCTAACGAGTCAAGGTCAGATGTGAGTGTTGTTCCTTTCTGACGAGTCAAGGTCATATGTGAGTGCTATGCCTTTTCACAGATGATAGTAGTGGTGTACTATCATGATGGCGAATGTAAGTGATGTGCCTTTCTGACATGGTGTTTGTCAAAACCCCAAATTTTCACAAAAATTTAAAATTTTGAGATAACATAAAATGCTGAAAGCTACGGTTTACTAGCAGCTAAAGGTTAGCAATAAAAGAAATAGTTAAAAGATTAGTATTACATAATCTCAATTATGTTAACTCAGCAGTTTCCTTTTTGTAACAAGATTAAGTTTAACTTGCGCATTGTTTTTATTTCAATTTTACTGATGTGTTTTCTTTATGACAAGTAGGTGGAATCTGTTTTTGAAATCCTGGGCTTACTTAGCATTTATGCTAACGCAGAAACATTACATGTTCTTACAGGTTACATGTATGAATGATCGAGTAACGTTTTTAATTTCATAAAGTATCCAGCAGTATTTCTATCTGCAATTAATAAGCTTAGTAAATAAGCTGCTATATTTCAAATGAACTTCCATGAGGTAAAAAAGCTTGTTTTCTTCAGTTTCTCTTGTAACCAAATTTTAGAGGATTGAGTTCCTTTATTTACTGTACGTAGCGATAGTCAAATGCTTTCTGTTGCTCTAAACTTGTAATATTAGCTACTTGATAACTTCTACTTTAATAAGTATTGCTTGCAACGTTATACTATTGTACTTTGGGTTATTATACATTATCATCCCACTCCTTTGAGTATCAAGTTTCTCGATATTTATCTTCTGTAGGGAAGTTACAGCCTGTAAACTTCTTGATAACATAAGTTTGATTATTGTAAAAACGATAATGTATTTTCACACGAAAACGCTGTTTTCCTATACTTCTTAAATCTATGTCAATCCTTGTGGTTCTATTGATTATAGACTCTAGTAGGATCATTCCATTGCAATTCTTATTATTTCTATAATACTTTTCTTGTATTAAGTTACTGTCTACAAACAGTTTCTAAGGTTGATGTTTTCTATAAAGGTCAACCTTCTATCTCATGCTAAACACCAGTATTTTTGTATAAGCATAAAACCATTCAAAACATAGACATGATAAATTACTAGCAAATGTCAAGTTGAGAAACATTCCAAGTCTATTAAAGTCTCATAAATCTGAACTATGTAAAATAATTCACAAAGTATTCTATTACTATGCTTTTCAACTTTATAATTTACTACCATTGATTCGTTGGTTTTTATAGGGTTAAAGATCATACATAAACTATTTTGTTATAGACATACATGTCTAATATAAGGTTAATCTTGTAAAGAGTTCATGATTCTACTCTTTACTACGCTATGTAACTTTTATAAACTGTCACAACTTGAATTGTTATTTTTAAAAGAGTGTAACTATGCGTACCACACAATGTATTTGAATATAGACACTATAGTTATTCGATGGTCTTAAACCATTCAATTTGGACTTTTTATATGATAAATGATCACTATACTTTACTAGAATTAACGTTGATAAACATGGTTAATAAAACTCTCATATAGAAATATTGGCATTACTACATACTTTGATGAATTACATCTATCCTAAGTTGAACGGTTAAAGGATAAAAAAATTTGTTATAAATATACCCCAACGATGTTTTAAAAGCATAAACATCTATCATCGTTTTCCAAAGTTTTAAGCAAGGATTTCGGAGTTATACGAGACTACATGATTACCAATCTTATGTTAGGTCAACATTCCGAAACTCATTGTTTTGCTTGACACCAAAATAAACGTTAATCAAGCAATCATATATATAAATAATATGATAATGTTGGAAAGAATTATATTATAACTCATGCATTGCATGTTAACAATCATGGTGAATATAATTGATATTATTTGGTCGCAAGTAAACTATGGAAAGTCGACCCACTGCATGATTGTATTATTAAGGCCACGTGGTTTTCTCCTGGCCATGCACTGGTCGTATATAATACCCAGAAACCCTAACCCTTGGCTTATTCTTCCTCTGCATTTTGTTTTGGCCCTTCGGGCTACTCTGCAAGCTCTCATGGCGGCTGTGAGACCCTTCTAGTTCTAAATTGCTGTGAGTCTTAGTTATAGTTACTTCATCCTCCCGTATTCGGTATTATTCATTTCTTTGTACTGTGGCCTTTAGCTTGCAAGGATTCATTGCTTGTTTCTTTGCACTTGCGTAAAGTCTGTGTGTGACTTCATTCTGCCTTAATTTCATGGCCTGCCACTTCTGTGCAACGTCATGTCTCAGCTGTTGTTAATGTAGTCCTACGCCGTCATTGTAGGGTTTGAAGCTTCATGTTCTAGCTTTGTTGTTGGTGATAGACTAATTACTAAAATGTTTACTTCCTTTAACAGGTATATATTAGTTTTGTCTTTCGAAGGCATTATTTATCTTAAATTTATGATTACAGTAATTTTTTATTTATTTAGAGAAGTAATTTCAAAAATAAGTACCATGCTATGCACTTGCAAGGCTTGTAACTTCTCCTTGCGAACAATGTAGGTTGCATCATGAGCCCCCATTGTCTCTATCACCTGCGAGTATGAGGGTTTGGCTTCTCGTTACGCTGGTTACGGTGTTCTTGTTCCTTCATAGCTCCATAACCTTTACTTCCAGGTGATGTAACATTTTAGAGTTTAATACTAAACTTTGTTTATAGGTTTCAATTTTATAAACAATTTTTTAATTACCTTTTGGTTTCCACTTTTGCAGGGATAGTTTTCCATAACATAAAAGGCAAAAAACACCTCTCAAAGGGATCGACATTCAGGCTACGGAAAATCCCTGGTTATAAAAATGGTTCTCCCTACTTGTTTAGACTTTAGAGGAAAGTTTGAAATTGGACGGAGTTACGCCAATGTCTTTTCCAGTCTTGGGTTGTTGTTCTTTGGTTTATTAGTTTTGTTATTTTTATTTTTAAACCCTTGATTTGATCAGGGTGACTCCGGCTCAATGACATGACTTGTAATGCTCTCTTCTTGTATATAAGAAAGGATTTACAATGTTGTAAGCGTTAATATAAATTTTTTTAGTGTTCGTTTAATGAAACCCTATGTCACGACATGGGTGCCCAGCTCAGAGCTATTTTTTGTACTTTGTTTAAGTTTAAGCCTCTCGGCCTATTAAGCAATACATAGTCTTCTTTAAGCAAAGGATTTTCCTTTGAGTTTGGACTCATTTTATCTTAAAGTTATTTATGTGACTCTGTGTGCTTAGATTTATTACTCTATTTGATTGTGAAATAAATATATACTATTTATTAAATATTTTGCATAAAGAATATTGTTAAAGGCTTGAAGACTGTTATTCAGTCATATTATATAATTATGTTACTTACAGGCTCAGAAATTTAGAGCTAGGATTTCCTAAATAAAACCCTTGTTGTTGAATAATTCTTTTAATTTATTTAAAAGGGTTCTTTACTTCTAAAACAAATATTGTTTTAAATTAAAATTATTATCTGTATATATCTTTTTATTATAAAGACTGTAACCAGTCTATAATAGTACAAATGTTCAATGATGATGTTTCAAATAGTAGAATTTTAGCTTAATTGTTTTTCTTTTATTAAAACAAAGAAAATAATAAAGAGATTTGACCTTGTACTTGATCTTCTCGTATACACCTGTTAACAATTTCAATTCAGCTTTTACATAGATATGTAATGTTAAAATTAATAATAATCCTACTCTTATTGTTTTACTGAAATGTTAACAAGGATTATATTAGAGTTATTTGTAAACATCAATTTAGTAACTAGTTTGTTCTTGATAAATAAATAATATTTTTCATAAAACCCTTCTTATTTATAATAACTTATTTTCTGGGTTTGATTAACAGTATAAATAAATAAACTAAGTATTTATAGTTTCTTTCTCCATACCATAATTATTTTTCATATCATTTTCTTGAGTTAATAGTATTTGTTAGTCTTATACTATTATCATTACTAAATAAACTATATACTTATTAATTTATACCTTTGTTTGAACTGAAAGTAAACAAATAGTTTAGCTATGTTTCTTCTACTGCATAAGCAACAGGTTAATAAGTAAAATACAAAGAAAATATATATGTAACCTAACACAGTTTACCATCCTACATGTTTCAAATTCAATCAGAAAACAATGTACTATGTGTAAGTATAACCTATTTTATATTAGGGTATTTATTTATAAAAAGATCCTTCTACCTGTGCTGAGTTATTACCATTTCTTTTCCAGTGTACTTACATACATAAACTGGTTAACAATAAACATATATGAACATGTTATTGTTCTTTTCTGATAATAATCTACATACAGAAATAAGTTACTCTGATATCATGAAATGCATAATACATCTATTCATTTCAGATGCTTATCATATCCTTCATCTATTTTAAATACACTTCCTGTGCTAGAGTACGGTCAGGTCCTTCCAGATGTGGAAAAACATAGGTTTGGATTATTTTTCATCTATCTCATATTCATTCTTTCAATAAACTAGAAGATTACTAACTCTAACAGTTCACAACTAAACATTTAATATTCATTAATCAGTCAGACTTGCATTTAACCATCTAACACAGTGAAACAAAAAGATTGTAGAACCTGATTAAGCTGGACAACAATAGTGTTAGGAGGCCATTCCTGCCTACCAACTGCTAGAGAGCACTCAAACAACGTCTACTCAGGACCCCCGAGCCTATTCCTGGTCTCCTTGGTTGAGAACTGGTGGAGCAAGCAAACAATAAAGTAGTCCAATGACTCCGTAATGATTCTGCACACAGCAGTAAGATCCTTCAGCTGAAAAGTTGCACTAGATCACTCAGCATTTTAACCCCTTAAACTCTTTCCACAAATTCCCTTCCCATTGAATTATCTGAAGTTCATTCACCTGAATGATCACTTCCCCTGAAAAATGAGCAGCCTCAGCTCTCTTGAATGGGAATTTTTATAAGTTTGCCTAGGTCTTTTGGGTCAGTTTGTCATTAATTGAGCCACCTGCACTGATCCCACTTTCTTGGGGGATCATGACCCCAAATGTAGGGAGGTTTCCACCTGCAACAGTTGGAAGTGTTTGAGGATGCTGACACATGTCTGTTTGCTCTCCACCCAATCTCCTCCACCAACTTGACTAGTAAACACTCTTTTAACAGCTCTCCTAAGCTGTTGTCTCCACTTTTATTTATTTATAATTAAAATATTCAGAAATAAATTCAACATCCTTCACTCTGCTGAGTCATCAATTACAACTTAGCATAAAATTTAACATAATTTATTTAAATAAAATCAAATAAGATAATATTATTTTTGGAAATTGGGGCACGTGACATACACACCCCCTTAGAACATAACATCGTCCTCGCTGTTATTTATTCTTCATCCTCAGAATCCCCATGGAACAGAATTGGATATGCATCTCACATATTACTTTCTGAGTCCCAAGTGGCTTCTTCTGGACTAAGGTTCTTCCATTGCATCTTCACCTATCCAATGGTGCGGTTTTGAAGTGTGATCTCCCTCCGCCCGAGGATACAGTCTAGTTCCACCAGAAAATATCCTTCTGGTTCCACCTGTACATCACTCCAGTCAACAACATGAGTAGTATCATGAACATATTTCTTTAATACAAAAATGTGAAAAAAATTATGTACTCTTAAATTTGGTGGTAATGCTAATTGATAAGCTACTTGTCCAATCCTGGACAGAATTTCAAATGGACCACAGTAACAAGGTGCTAGTTTTGCACAACTCCCCAGTATCAGAGAGCTCTCTTTAGGCCTTACCTTGATGAACACATGTTCACCTACCTAAAACTCCTTTGGAGTTCTTTTTAAGTCTGCTTGACTTTTTTTTCGATCCCATGCAACCTTCAGATTACCTTGCACTTGTTTTATAATTTCTTCCATTTCTTTTAATAGTTCAGGACCTAATACCAATCTATCCACTCGATTACTCCAAGAGATAGGAGTATTACATTTCTGTCCATACAAAATTTCGAAAGGACTAAATCTGGCTAATGTCTGATAATTATTATTATAAGCAAATTCTACTAGATGCAAATAATCCTCCCATTTACCTGGCTGATCTTTCACATACATTCTTAATAAATCTTCCAGTACTTGGTTTACTCTTTTAGTTTGTCCATCTATTTGAGGATGGAAAGAAGTACTAAAATTTAATGTAGTGTTTAACCCTTTAAAAAAATACTTCCAAAAGTTTTGTGTAAATTTAGGATCTCTATTTGAGATTATTACTTTCGGTATTCCATGCAATCAAAAAATCTGGTTTAGAAAAATATCAGCTGTGTTTGCAGATTTATAAGTAGTTTTAACAGGTATAAAGTGAGCTGATTTGCTTAACTTATCAATTAATACCATGATAGAATCATTTTGATTCTGATTTCTAGGCAGTCCAATAATAAAATCTAGACTAATTATCTCCCATTTCCATCTAGGAATGGGTAATGGCTGAAGTAATCTAGCTGGGTGTTGATGTTCAGTCTTCACCTGCTGACATTAAAAACACCTAGCGATATACTCTTCTACTTCAGTCTTCATATTTGGCCAAAAATATTCTTTTCTTAACATAGTTATAGTCTTTTGATATCCTGGATGACCCGGTATGGAGTTTTATGAATTTCATCCAGAATTAACAGCTTAACTTTAGGTACATTAGGTACATGCATCATGTCTTTATACAGTAAAAATTCTTTTGCAATTAAAATGTATCCTTTACTTAAGCTTTTTGTTGGATTTTCTTTAGTTTTAGCTTGTAAACTTTGGTAAATTTCATCTTGTTCTATTCCTTCTTTAAGATGTTCATCCAAATCTATAGCATAAGTGCTGATAGCTGCTGCAAAATTCAGCCTTGCATTCCTACTTAATGCATCAACAACTTTATTTTCTTTACCTTTTATGTGCTGAATTTCAAAATCATACTCACTTAAGAAAGCTAGCCACCTAGCTTGTCTGGTATTTAAATTAGGCTGATCTAACAGATACTTCAATCCTTTATTATTAGTCATTAAAATAATTTTTTTGCCAATTAGGTGATGTCGCCACATCTTTAAAGCATGTATAATAGCTGCCAATTCTAGATCATAAGTTGCATAATTATTTTCATGAATTTTTAACTTTCTAGATTCAAAAGCAATAACATGTCGTTCTTGAGTCAAAACACTACCTAAGCCATCATTACAGGCCTCAGTGCACACTACAAATTCTTTATTAGGATCATCTATTCTTAAAATAGGTGCACTGGTTAATAAAGTTTTTAAATTTTTAAAGCTTTCCTCACATTTCTTATTCTAGTAGAACTTCTTTCCCTTCTTCTGTAAGGAATTTATCGGATTCCCAATCCTCGAAAAACCTTCAATGAACCTTCGGTAGTAACGGGTAATGCCCATGAAATATTGAACATCTGTTACATCCTTAGGAACCATCCAATCTTCGATCGCCCTTATCTTTTTCAGGATCTACTAAAATCCCTTCCTTGGTCAGCACATGACCTAAGTACTGAATCTTATTCTTGAAGAAATCACATTTACTAAATTTTGCGAGGAGTTGATGATCTCGCGACTCTTGTAAAACAATTTTTAAATGTTCTTTATGTTCTTCTTCAGTTTTTGAATAGATTAGAATGTCATCAATAAACACGACCACAAACTTATCTAAATACTTATGCATAACGTTGTTCATTAAACAAATGAAAACAACTGGGGCATTGGTAAGCCCGAATGGCATGACGACAAATTCGTAATGACCATATCTAATTCTGAAAGCTGTCTTAAAGATGTCTTCATCTTTAATCCTGACCTGATGATATCTAGACCTTAAATCTATTTTCGAAAACACCGTGGTTCCATGTAGTTGATCAAATAGATCATCAATGCAGGGCAACGGATATCGGTTTTTAATGGTCATCTTATTTAACTGACGGTAATCTATGCAAAGTCACATGGTTCTGTCATTTTTCTTAACGAAGATGACAGGTGCCCCCCAAGGAGACACACTTGGTTGAATATACTTTTTATCAATCAGTTCTTTTAATTGAGACTTTAATTCATTAAGTTCAAGTATGTTCATTCAATAAGGGGCCTTTGAGCTAGGTACTGCACCCGGTACCAACTCAATGGTGAAATCCAATTCCCTTTTCGGAGGTAGTCCTGGACTTTCTTCAGGGAATACATCAACATATTCTCTTAAGACTGGTATGTCTTCCAATTTCAACTTATCTGTCTTAATTAAACTCTCCTCATCAGTTATTGTTATTTCATAAGCTTTACATCCATTTCTAATAGCTCTCTTAAGCTGTAGGGTAGAAATATGCCTTATGGTTGTTTTTCTAAGGATTCTTTTTATACTCACTGGTTTTCCATCACTGTTTAAACATGTGAAAGTTTTATCATAACAATTTAAAATTACCCTATGTTATTCTAACCAGTCCATACCAATCAGTAAATCATAAGAACCAAGAGGCAATACATTAAGCTTGACAACAGTTTCAAAATGATCCATAACTGCTGCACATTCTTTTACAAAACAAGTTACTTTTCTTTTAGCACCAGTGGCTAACTGAACCAACCAAGAATTCTCAAATTTTTAAACAGATAACTTAAATTTTTCTACAATTTTAGGTGCAATATAACTGAGACTAGCTCCCAGATCAATCAAAATAGTTACAGAGGTTTGATTTATCATACCTTCTAGTTCCACCATGGAAGTCTGATATTCTGCTTGTCGATTCTCCAAGGCTGCGTTGATTCTGGGCATGGTCCTCTCTAGCTCCCCAATGGTCATCTCCTCATGTATGGTATGAATATTGCTAACAGTCTTCTTTCGATTAGGACAAACTAAAGCATAGTGTGGGCCATTACACTCCCAGCACTTTATCGGTTCTTTGCGCTCAAAGTTCTTGGTAAAATTTCCATAATTATTAGCAATTTCCTTACCCTTAGAATTATTCTGAGTGTTGGGTGAATTATTCTTATTTCCTTGGAAGTTCTTATTATTAGGATAATTTCTGGCCTTATTGTCACGTCCCTGTGCCTCTGACCGGTGAAGAGGATGCGACCCATGGCATTAACCATGCAGACTAAAAGCCCCATGAAGATGCTGAATTCATAAAAATTGCATAAACAGAATGCTGCAAGAAAATGCATTAAGGTAGAACAGGCACGAATGCCATTGTTTATCATACACAGCTATCATTATTTATCATGCACAGCGGAATCAACATGCATTCACACAAGCATTCATTTAACATGTTCATCATTTTCCTTAACAGAAATTACGATTGCAGAAGTAAAATGGACAAGATCACTTATCTTAAGAAGAAGTCGTTCCGCAACCACCTACGTCGTTGCAACGTTCCACCCAACCATAGGCCAGCGTGCTCCTTAATCTCTCAGCAATGTTTCCACCCCCGAGTTGTGCATGATTCTCCAAGGAATAAGGGAACTAGCAGGCTTACACATAGCCAAGGATATACAAAACATAGCCAAGCCAACACAGTTGGGTTTATCAGGCCATCAAGGAGTTGGGAAAGGCTTAATGCTAAGCTAGTGAGCTCATTACAGAGCCAAGAACACCTACACCAGAACTAGCCTGACCTCTATGACACCCACACACACCCAACACAAGGAATCAGTCCCTTCTCTGCTACACAGTCCCTCAGGCCCTGCATTCCCTTCCAGTGTTATTCAGGGGTGTGGAGAAGAAATCCAGCCCTCTAGCTCTGTCTATGTGGTTTCCAACCACCAGGTTTGTCAAGCAAAACTAAGCCACATCCCTGCTCCCTACACAGTCCGAAGACCGACCATTTCCCACATGTAATCACTCAGCTAATACAGCTTAAGACAAGGAAGACAAATTCTGAGTCATTCTTGGCCCTATCGTGACCAAAATGACTCTCAAGCGAATTTACAACAGTCCCCAAAATGTAAGGAAGACCACAGCAACCACATCCAACAACGTGGGGACAATCAACGATCCAATCTAAACAATGAAGTCACCAAGGAACTTACACAGTCCGAGGATGGAAAGGCAACCAAGTTCACAGCATGGGGAAGACCACAACCCCGAAGCTGTCAGTGAGCACAAATCACAACAGGGGAAAACAACAACTCGCCCTTGGGTAACGAAGTCACCGGTAATACATTCATAAACCATGCAAAGGAAGAGAAAATACCAAATTCCGAACTGAGCGTGAAATGGGCCATCTCCTGTACGTGAGGGTAATGAGCAGACGACGGTCCCTGCGTGAGGACGATCAGCTCCCAGCTTGCGCACAGATGAACAACAATAGAGAGGATGCAGATTGGAGTGCACCGGTGTTTCAGCACTGTCATGGAGAGAGTGAATGTCTGCGTGAGTGAGACTAGGTAAGCCTATGCATGGATGTGAGCAGGCCGTGAGGAAGGAAGAACAAAAACACGGAGGTAATGCGCAGTGGTGAGAAGGCGTGAGTGTTCCTTGCTGGTGGAGTGTGCATGTGGGTGAGGACTGACAGTAATGCCACCCCACTCCCAAAACAATTAACTGCCTCAACCACCAGCATCCATTCTTCAATGAAAGTGGTTGGAATCAAATAGGGGAAGAAGACACATAGGTATTTTCCCTCCTTGGCCCAAGGTTTGACAATTTCCCACATCCTTATCCTTGGGAAAATCATGCCCCTTTCTCATTTTAGTTGCCGCGATCGTAGCTAGTTGGGTTCATTTAATTAATTATAGATGCATATTTACATGATGATAAACATAATATATGATGCATGCCCAGATATACCATCGGTGACAAGTCTAAATCCAGAACATATCATAACCGATCAATGGTGGGGCCTTGGCCTTTAGCTCCACACCATGATCATTACAATATATAAATCATATACATCTAATGCAACGGGGTCAAAACCGGGGGTGTGACATTCCCCTCCCCATTCAATAGCACTGTCCTCAGTGCTTACAAAATTGAAAAAAATGCTACACTGGTATCCCCTTAGTGTTCCGCAGAATTGAACAAAAATGGATGTGCCAATCGCATGGCATCCTACAGCTCCCATGTAGCCTCTTCAGGTCTGAAGTGCTCCCATTGCACCTTTACCTTCCCTATGGCTCGGTTCTAAAGCATTGTGACCTTCCTGTCGAGGATGCGCATTGGCTCGATTCGGAACTCTCCCTTAGGTTCCACCTGAATCACATCCCAATTTATCACATGGTTAGCGTCATGTACATATTTATTAAGCAAAGAAACATGAAAAACATTATGAGCTCTAGTGCTAGCAGGCAATGCAAGTCTATATGCAACTGGCCCTATTCTTTCAAGAACTTCAAACGGCCCACAGTATCTTGGTGACAACTTGGCACAACTACCAAGCTTCAAGGAACTCTTCCTTGCCCTCACTCAGAGGTAAACATGATCCCCAACACTGAACTCCCGGTTCACCCTATGCTTATCTGCATAGCTTTTCTATCTGTCCTGTGCTACTTTCAGCTTCCGCCTGATCTTTACAACCTCTTGCTCCATTTCCTTAAGCAATTCTGGCCCAAGCACAATCCTATTCACTGGATTATCCCAAGTCACTGGTTTCCTACACCTTCTTCCATACAAGGATTCATACGGACTCATCCCCAAGGATGCCTAATGTCCATTGTTATAAGCAAACTCTACCAAGTGTAAGTAATCTTCATACTTGGTTGGTTTTTCCATTATGTACATGCGAAGCATGTTTTCAAGCACCTGATTAAATCTCTATGTCTGACCATCTGTCTGAGGATGGTATGCAGTGCTGAAGTTTAGATTTGTACCCAAATCTGCAAACAACCCCTTCCAAAAGTTGGAAGTGAACCTGACATCCCTGTCAGAGACTATTGCCTTCGGCAATCCATGCAATTTGAAAATATCCTTCATGAAGATCTTTGCAATGTCGCCAGTCTCATATGTAGACTTAACCGGTATAAAATGTGCTGCCTTAGTCAACTTGTCTACCACAACCATGATAGAATCATGCTGTCTCCAAGTCATTGGAAAACCTGTAATAAAATCCATGGAAATAACTTCCCATTTCCATTCTGGAACTGGCAAAGGATGCAATGAACCTGCTGGATGTTGATGCTCAACCTTTACCTGTTGACATTTCATACACCTTGAAATGTATTCAGCCATGTCCTTTTTCATACCTGGCCAAAAGTACTGCTTTCTAGCTGTAGCAATTGTTTTTTGATATCCTGGGTGACCAGAATATGGAGCTTGATGGATTTCATCCATAACAATTCTCCTCAAATCTGCTACATCTGGAATATAAATTCTACCTTTATAAGTGAGAATTCCATCCTCTTCCAATTTATATCCCTCATACCTCTTCTCAAGACTTCGCTGCTGCAACTTGTCTTTTACCTACTCATACAATTCATCTCCAGCAACATGACTAGCAATCTGCTACCTCAAATCTGATTGGCAAATACTAAGAGATGCCACATGCGTTTCCTGCATCTTCCTACTGAGTGCATCAGCTACCTTATTCTCTTTTCCCTTTATGTGCTTGATTTCAAAATCAAATTTACATAAGAACTCCATCCATCTTGCTTGCCTAGCATTCAGAGTAGGCTGATCAAATAGATACTTCAAGCCACAATGGTCTGTTCTGAGCTTAAAACTCCTGCCCATCAAGTAATGTCTCCACATGTTGAGGGCATGTACTATGGATGCAAGCTCTAGATCATGAGTGGCATAGTTCATCTCATGCTCCTTCAGCTTTCTTGACTCATAACATATCACATGGTTGTCCTGCATAAGGACTCCTCCAAGCCCTTTCCCACGCGCATCGATACACACCACAAAATATTTCTCTGGATCTGCAACCTTCAATACTGGTGCATTGGTGAGAATACTCTTCATCCTTTGGAAACTTTATTCACACCTCGATGTCCATTCGAACTCCATTCCCTTCTTTTGCAAAGAAGTGATGGCATGTGCAACTCTGGAGAATCCCCCAATGAATCTCCTGTAGTATCCTGCAAGTCCCATGAAAGATCTTACATCTGTCACATTTCTTGGAGTAGGCCAATTCATAATGGCTTCAATCTTTTCAGGGTCCATGGATATACCCTCCTCTGAGATAATGTGACCTGTTTGTGCCAAAAATTGTTTCCAAGGCCAAAGAAACAAGCCAACACAATCTCAAATAAAACTCAATAAAGTAAACAAAGTTTAAGGGTTTCTGAAATGTTTTCTTGGTTGTGAACTTTGGGAACAAACAGGGAATACACTCATGAGCAAAATAATAACTGAATCATAAACAAAAGAGGACAAAGATGCATAATATATTCAACAAGATCCAACAGAACACAATATTGAAGTTCATTCATAAAAGATAAGCATCACCAGCATATAAACATAAACCAGTAATGAATATATCAATTAAGCAACTAAACAAGCTGAGCAATGAATCCAACACAGAAACTGAAGGGTAAAAAGTGTCATATATCTCATAATTTTGTCATCAAATGCATACAAGAGTTATGATACTTAACTCACAAATAAGTCTGACATACCTCCTAAAGTTCTCCCCAAAATCGAACCCTTCTTCAGTCCCTTTGTCCCTCTTTTATAATTACAAATAAGTAGTTCTATCTCCCCTTCATTAGGTCGAAATTGAAACTACCCAGCAGTTACATTAACTAACTAACTCAACTAATTGACTAAAAATAGCAAATCGGATTCCTGGCAAATATGGCGAATTTCTGGAAAATAGGTGTCAAAGAAGCTTCCATATCTCTCAATTTGTGACACCTGTGTAAAATATGAGAGCAATTTTTGTGAATGGGTCCATGATGGACAAAAACCTCTCTTGGTTTTTAAAAATTCATCACCAATCGATCAGAATCTGCCACGCAAAATGAACACTAAAACAGGAAAATATTAAATATTTAAAAACCCTGAAAAATAGGCTGCAAAGATTAAATTGTATCTTTCAAACCTTGATAGTTGTTGTAAAAATGAGAGAGGTTTTTGTATAAGCATATCTTCTGAACAAACACCTATTTTTTTTTTCAAAAATTCCTCTCCATTAGCTATTGGTCTGCATTTGACTTCAATAACCCAAAACATGAAAAACTAAGCAGAATTCTTAGTAATTTTTTCATTCCAAATAAATAGCACTAGCAGAAAGATTGGTTGCAGCCAAAGTGTTATAAATCCCAAAGACGGAAGCATCCCCATCCACTACTTCATCCACTTCACCGGTTTTCCAATGGCTGAATGATGCTTCTGTATGATTTTAAGATGAAAAGCTTTGCATAAATGATCTCAGCTGCCAGCTCTTTAGACCAACTGAAGACTGTTTATCTATTGGAGGAGAAGATATATAAAACAAAAACAATCTTAAATCTATTCACTTTCTGCTCCCAGTAGTTTTAGCACCAAAATGAGACTAGGTCTTCATGTAATCTCAGATATTCAGCTCCTTCGTTGCATTGTGTACAGGTAGCAGACCCATTTGTGAAGTTTAGACACCATAAAATGCACAGCTCTTCACCCTGTTATCCTTATAGGTTTTGAATAGCTAATGATTCGATATACTGCTACTTTCAGTCTTCTACTTTCCAGAGCATGTCAAAACATATTAAACAGGTATCTCTTCGGCAGAAATCATGTTTAAAAGCATACCTTATTGTTTCCCTTTTTTATAACTCCACACTGTGCAAGGAACTGCTGCTGTCCTTGCACCTCTGTTGCCATCCTTGATGTTTCATCAAGTTCATTCCCAATAGACTTAACATTCAACCCAAATCTAGAGGAAGTTGAAAATACTTCTTTAAGGTTCACACCCTCGGGTAAAGGCGCATTTTTAACAGGAGACTTGAAGGATATAAATGCACTTGCACCAATCAAAGGTACTATAATCAGACCTTCATCTATAACAAGAAGCTTGTAATAACTATATTTCATTAATTCCGGTAAGGCATTTCTTGCTTCTCGTCTCACAAACTTTGGTGCATTTTTAGTGTCTTTTAAGAGTTTTGCTCATAGCTAAATTTGCCAAGACTCGAACTGCTGCCTCCTTTACCCCAACTTTGTCATCACTGAGTGCCTGAATAAGGGATGACAGAAGTTCTGAATTTGCCTTTTTTTCTCTGAGCTTCTCATGAATTGACAAATTCCAAAGGACACACATGCTTTGCTCCTTTACCTCCGGGGGTAAAGAACGTCTAGTTAACAAACCAGCAATTTCTTCAACTGCTCGAGCTTTGGAAACTAGTGTCCTATAGGAATTCATTGAAGAAATATTCTGTAAAAGGCCTGCATTTGCTTCTGCAATTGAAGGCATATCTGATGAAAGAAGGCTGATAGTCAGAATAATACTACTATCAAACTTGACAATCTCATCAACAAACTGTTTTCCTCCATTTGAATGTTTCCAAAGTATCTTGATTGCTTGATCCCAGTTAGGTGGAGCATTGTCTAGGCCAAGTAGTCGGATGAACAATCCTACATAACCTTCTTCAGGACCAGTTCCACCATCCAACCTTAAGTTCCAGTCCTCTAACCTGCTGCTGCTTCTTTGAGTGTGTTCTAAGTTGCCCTATTTAACAGCCTTGCCACTTATTTCTTTGTCACTCCCCTGTATAGGTAGATTTTCCAGATTTGTTTATGTTGGAGGTAAATTGGATGATTTTTGTTCCTTGATTTTTTGCAGTAGTGTTCTTTGATTAGCAGCTGCAGAAAACACGTTAACATCTTACAAGCAGTTATAATCTTTGTGTATAGCACTTTTCATAGTTGAACCATCTTTGGTGATTGCATAATCCAATGTTGAATCAATTGAACTCAATTCAATCTTGAACGGTTTCCAGCCTTCGTGTTCTAGGCTTGCAGGAAGACTTGGAAAATCAATTGCAAGTGAAAGATCGTTCTCCAAGTCTAGCGATTCCATAACCTCTTCCGTTGGCTACTTTTTACATTTGTAAAATGGCTCGGTCTTATTTCCTGCTTCCTCATTCCCGTCCAGCTTCATAATATTTAATTTAGAACATATTCCCCGAAAATATTGCTTTATTTCGCTCACTATCATCATTTGCCATAAATTTGCATCCAGTTGCCAGAATAGTTTCCAGAATCTCCCTCACATGAGACTGACGCCTGTTTACATGAAAACAAACTTGGAAAAACATATATCAAACGTGACCAATTATTTATTTAACACTTTAGGAGCGAAGACCCCAAAAAATCGGACTGAAAAATGACCATTCTGGCAAAAAACGATTTTCTTGTAGCGCCGCAGTGTAATTTTTTTGCAGTTGCGCTACAAGAATAATTTAAAACCAATTTTGGCACTATTTTAATCATTTTTTCTGCTTTGAATCGGGTTTAAGTGATAAACTATGATCATAATGTTATTTGTGAACCCATTATTCAATAATATGACCTTTAACACCCTTCAAGAGCTAAGAAAACAAACTTAATAAAACAAATCTAAGCAAAAATTCCAAATTTCAATTAAAACCAAAAATTCCTAAAATAAACAAATGAGAAAATTTAAGCATATGAGCAAACCTAAAATAAAAATCACAATCAAAATATATAAAATTGAAAAAAACAAGTTCCTGACTTAACATCTGGCTCCAGCTGCGGGATGAAGTCCTCCCTGTGAGGCTTCAAGAACCTGTAGACCAGTGCCTTATCCATTTAGGCTATGGAGTCTTTATTCAATCCTTCACACACTGATATATACAATGAAAATCAAATCTCTTTCTCTGAGGAACCTTCCATCTACTGAATCAAATTGAAATCCCATTTCCAATGTAACCAAGAAAAAATTTGATCAACCCACCAAAACTTGTTTCCAACTCCATATATATATAATCAGAAATATTGGAAAACATGAAGAGTAGGGATTTAACAACTTATACCCACTTTCATCAAATAGTATCTCTAAAATAACAGATTTATAACCTGGTAGTGACTCTAAATAATCTGCTACTGGATCATAAAAATTTTCATAAGTTACCTCTTCCTGCTCTATGAAAAAGACAGGCTGTCCATAAGAATACTTTGTTCCATGAATATCAATTAGGCATTGGCGATAAAAGACATCAGGATTAGCCTGAATTTGCTCCAGATTTTTTTGGATAGTATCATTAATAATGTCAATAAGTTGAACCTCCTTTTCCCCACTGTCTTCAAATGAATGACTATCATGCATTGGCTTTTGCTGTTCAAGGATAATAGACTGCATGCATTCTTGAATCTGCTGATCAGATTGTGACATATCACACACCTCAAAAAAATTTGGGTATTTCTTTTCAATTTCATCATCATATTTATTAAAAATTAGAGCATCTTCATAATAATTTTGAACAACAGATTTATCATAACCAGGAATACGAGTAACTTCTGAAAAAATGTGAAGAGTCTGGCCTTCATCGATTTTAGTATCAAAACCAAAAGGATTAGAAACTAATTCATCATAGAATTCTTGTCTTGGAACCCTAATCTATTCATCATAACAAGGAGCATTCTGAAAAATTTCGAATGATGATGCTAAAGGTTCATCTTTCCCTTCAATACAAAGCTGATCTTTAACACAACACTGATTTTCAAAAGTTTGTTGAACTAGAGATTGATCTTCAAAATGATTAACATTCAAACGGTTATTAAGGCTGTTGAAATCATTATGAGAATGTTCCAAACTATCTCTACTGATCTCATCACTTGGATAATCCTCAAACTGACCTAAAACAACAACTTGATTATCATAATGATCATGGCATTCTTCCTTTACTGCAGTATCTGAAATTGTTACCTTTTCATCTTCAACAAATTCTGAAACTTCAACTTCTTCATGACATGTTTTGAACCCTTGATTGTACTCATCATCATGGTTTTTTAAATAAAAAATTGTATGATAAACATCAGCCTGCTCACAACAATATTTTAAAAAGAGTTCAGTTGAGAACAGATACTTACAATGTTTCTGAAAGCATGTGTGGAATTCTTTCAGTGAGGAAATGCTAGCAACGGGAAGAGAAAAATACCAATCTCGTGCATCTTGGTCAAGTGAATACATGAACATCTTCATGAGCACATCTTCATGCTGGATATTTTACTGGACCATACATTGATGAAATTTGATGAGGTGATATGATAGATTATCCTCTTTGCTTTCTCTAAACCGTGGAAGACAATCTCCCCAAACATCCATAGTAGGTACTGGATTTGGAAAACTTGGAATATCAGAAAAATTGAAAGGTGCAAACCTTCGAGCCAGAATAGATTCCATGGACATTGGCCTCTGCATCTTGAAATAGTGGAGTCGCCAATTAATTTGTCAAGACAAATTTAGTTTCTTCTCCTCAGAAAGAGAAAGGGGTGACAGTAGTTCAAATTAATTAGGGCTGCATAAAGCTGGGGATGACTAAAACCTTCTAATTCTTCTAGCAGCCACTGTGTCAAATTTGGTGAAAAATAGCCTTAAAGATGTGCTGGTTTAAGTTCACCTCTTAAAACCAGTAAAATTGATAAGTATCCCAGGGAAAATATGTCTTCAACTTCGTCCCCCGCAACAGCGCCAAAGATGTTTGTGCCAGAAATTGTTTCCAAGGCCAAAGAAACAAGCCAACACAATCTCAAATAAAACTCAATAAAGTAAACAAATTTTAAGGGTTTCTGAAATGTTTTCTTGGTTGTGAACTTTGGGAACAAACAGGGAATACACTCATGAGCAAAATAATATCTGAATCATAAACAAAAGAGGACAAAGATGCATAATATATTCAACAAGTTCCAACAGAACACAATATTGAAGTTCATTCATAAAAGATAAGCATCACCAGCATATAAACATAAACCAGTAATGAATATATCAATTAAGAAACTAAACAAGCTGAGCAACGAAGCCAACACAGAAACTGAAGGGTAAAAAGTGTCATATATCTCATAATTTTGTCATCAAATGCATACAAGAGTTATGATACTTAACTCACAAATAAGTCTGACAGACCTCCTGAAGTTCTCCCCAAAATCGAACCCTTCTTCAGTCCCTTTGTCCCTCTTTTATAATTACAAAGAAGTAGTTCTATCTCCCCTTCATTAGGTCTAAATTGAAACTACCCAGTAGTTACATTAACTAACTAACTAAACTAATTGACTAAAACAGTGAATGGGTCCGTTATGGACAAAAACCTCTCTTGGTTTTTAAAAATTCATCACCAATCAATCAGAATATTCCCCTCACAATAAACACTAAAACAGGAAAATATTAAATATTTAAAAACCCTGAAAAATAGGCTGCAAAGATTAAATTGGATCTTTCAAACCTTGACATCTGTTGCAAAACTGAGAGAATTTTCTGTATATGAATATATTATGAACAAAAACCTCTTTTTGTTTTCAAAAATTCCTCTCCATTAGCTTGTGGTCTGCATTTGACTTCAATAACCCAAAACAGGAAAAACTGAGCAGAATTCTTAGTAATTTTTTCATTCCAAATAAATAGCACTAGCAGAAAGATTGGTTGCAGCCAAAGTGTTATAACTCCCAAAGATGGAATCATCCCCATCCACTACTTCATCCACTTCACCGATTTTCCAATGGATGAATGATGCTTCTGTATGATTTTAAGACGAAAAGCTTTGCATAAATGATCTCAGCTGCCAGCTCTTTAGACCAACTGAAGACTGTTTATCTATTGGACGAGAAGATATATAAAACAAAAACAATCTTAAATCTATTCACTTTCTACTCCCAGTAGTTTTAGAACCAAAATGAGACTAGGTCTTCATGTAATCTTAGATATTCAGCTCCTTCATTGCATTGTGTACAGGTAGCAGACCCATTTGTGAAGTTTAGACACCATAAAATGCACAGCTCTTCACCCTGTTATCCTTATAGGTTTTGAATAGCTAATGATTCGATATACTGCTACTTTCAGCCTTCTACTTGCCAGAGCATGTCAAAACATATTAAACAGGTATCTCTTCGGCAGAAATCATGTTTAAAAGCATACCTTACTGTTTCCCTTTTTTATAACTCCACACTGTGCAAGGAACTGCTGCTGTCCTTTTACCTCTGTTGCCATCCTCGATGTTTCATCAATTTCATGCCCAATAGACTTAACATTCAACCCAAATCTAGAGGGAGCTGAAAATACTTCTTTAAGTTTCACACCCTCGGGTAAAGGTGCATTTTTAATAGGAGACTTGAAGGATCTAAATGCACTTGCACCAATCAAAGGTACTATAATCAGACCTTCATCTATAACAAGAAGCTTGTAATAACTGTCTTTCATTAATTCCGGTAAGGCATTTCTTGCTTCTCGTCTCACAAACTTTGGTGCATTTTTAGTGTCTTTTAAGAGTTTTGCTCATAGCTAAATTTTCCAAGACTCCAACTGCTGCCTTCTTTACCCTAACTTTGTCATCACTGAGTGCCTGAATAAGGGATGACAGAAGTTCTGAATTTGCCATTTTTTCTCTGAGCTTCTCATGAACTGACAAATTCCAAAGGACACACATACTTTGCTCCTTTACCTCTGGGGGTAAAGGACGTCTAGTTGACAAACTAGCAATTTCTTCAACTGCTCCAGCTTTGGCAACTAGTGTCCTATAGGAATTTATTGAAGAAATATTCCGTAAAAGGCCTGCAGTTGCTTTTGCAATTGAAGGCATATCTGATGAAAGAAGGCTGATAGTCAGAATAATACTACTATCAAACTTGACAATCTCATCAACAAATTATTTTCCTCCATTTGAATTTTTCCAAAGTATCTTGATTGCTTGATCCTAGTTAGGTGGAGCATTGTCTAGGCCAAGCAGTCGAATGAAAAATCCTACATAACCTTCTTCAAGACCAGTTCCACCATCCAACCTCAAGTTCCAGTCCTCTAACCTATTGCTGCTGCTTTGAGTGTGTTCTAAGTTGCCCTGTTTAACAGCCTTGCCACTTATTTCTCTGTCACTCCCCTGTATAGGTAGATTTTCCAGATTTGTTTCTCTTGGAGGTAAATTGGATGATTTTTGTTCCTTGATTTTTTGCAGTAGTGTTCTTTGATTAGCAGCTGCAGAAAACACGTTAACATCTTACAAGCAGTTATAATCTTTGTGTACAGCACTTTTCATAGTTGAACCATTTTCGGTGATTGCATAATCCAATGTTGAATCAATTGAACTCAAATCAATCTTGAACGGTTTCCGGCCTTCGTGTTCTAGGCTTGCAGGCAGACTTGGAAAATCAATTGCAAGTGAAAGATCGTTCTCCAAGTCCAGCGATTCCATAACCTCTTCCGTTGGCTACTTTTCACGTTTGTAAAATGGCTTGGTATTATTTCCTGCTTCCTCATTCCCGTCCAGCTTCATAATATTTAATTTAGAACATCTTCCCCGAAAATCTTGCCTTATTTCGCTCACTATCATCATTTGCCATAAATTTGCATCCAGTTGCCAGAATCTCCCTCACATGAGACTGACACCTGTTTACATGAAAAAAAAACTTGGCAAAACATATATCAAACGTGACCAATGATTTATTTAACACTTTAGGAGCAGAGTCCCCAAAAAATCGGACTGAAAAATGACCATTCTGGCAAAAAATGATTTTCTTGTAGCGCCGCAGTGTAATTTTTTTGCAGTTACGCTACAAGAATAATTTAAAACCAATTTTGGCACTATTTTAATCCTTTTTTCTACTTTGAATCAGGTTTAAGTGATAAACTATGATCATAATGTTATTTGTGAACCCATTATTCAATAATATGACCTTTAACACCCTTCAAGGATTAAGAAAACAAACTTAATAAAACAAATCTAAGCAAAAATTCCAAATTTCAATTAAAACCAAAAATTCCTAAAATAAGCAAATGAGAAAATTTAAGCATATGAGCAAACCTAAAATAAAAATCACAATCAAAATATATAAAATTGAAAAAAACAAGTTCCTGACTTAACATGACCCAAATACTGAATTCTATCTCTATAGAAGTCACACTTGCTTAGTTTTGCATACATCTGATGCTCCCTAAGCAATTTCAATGTCAATCTCAAATGCTCGTCATGCTTTTCCTCATTCTTAGAATAAACAAGAATGTCATCAAGGAAAATGAGAACAAACTTGTCCAAATACCTGCTGAAGACACTATTCATAAGGCACATAAATGTAGCTAGCGCATTTGTGAGACCAAATGGTACGACTACAAACTCATAATGCCCATACCTTGTCCTGAAGGCTATCTTATGAATGTCTTCATCCTTGATTCTCACCTGATGGTAACCAGGCCTAGTCAAGTCAATCTTGGAAAATACCTTTTCTCCTCTCATTTGATCAAAGAGGTCATCAATCCTAGGTAAAGGATATTTATTCTTCACAGTAACCTTGTTCAAATGTTTGTAGTCAATACATAACCTGAGAGTACCATCTTTCTTCTTTACAAACAGAACCGGTGCTCCCCAAGGGGACACACTTGGCCAAATGTACTTCTTTTCCAACAACTCTTGCAGTTGCATCTTCAGCTCTAGCATCTCTGGTGTACTCATCCTGTAGGGTGCCTTGGACACTGGTGCCGCTCCTGGCACAAGTTCAATTGTGAAATCAATGTCCCTCTTTGGAGGAAGCCCTGGAATCTCATCAGGAAACACATCCCTGAATTCTTGTAACACCTGATAGTCCCCCAATCTAGGAGTTTCATCTCTCGTTTCCTCCAAAATCTGAGCTGCATACAATTGGAAACCCTTCCTACAGAACTTCTTTAACTGCATTGCTGAAACTTGCCGTACTAAAATCACCTTTGGAATGCCTTTCATGACTACTAGGTTCCCTTCTTCATTCATGCATTCAAAAGTCTTATTGTAACAATCAATCTTCACTCGGTGAGCTTCTAACCAATCCATTCCAATGAGAACATCATAGGAACCAAGCGGTAGAACATTCAGATCTACACACGTGACCAATCCATTCATGACCAATGGACACTTTTCTACCATTACGCTGACCTTTCTCTTAGTTCCAGTGGCTAGCTAGACTAACCAAGACTTCCTATGCTTTACTTTCTTAAAAGCACAAATCTCCACTACTCTAGGAGTAATGTAACTGTGCGTAGAACCCGGGTCAATCAAAATAGAAACAGATTGCTCAACAATCTTACCTGCTACTTCAACCACCGTTGACTGGTGATCTGCTTGACGGTCCTCCAGTGTTGCATAGATCCTAGGGACTGCCCTTGCTACTTGACCCACTGTTTCTACTCCTTGAAGGGTATAAGCTGGCCTTGCACTCTCATTCTCGAGTGGACAATTCCTGCGCATGTGGGGTCCTCCACATTTACAACATTGGAGTGGTCCTCTATTCTGTTGTGGATCCTTAGGCTTTTCTCCTGCCACTCCAACTAGCTTACTCGTAGCTTGAGATGGCTGCTTCTGTTGATTCCTGAAATTAGAAGGTTTAAAACCTTTCTTCCTTTGGTCAAACTTCTCGTTCTTCTTGTCCTTCCATGCCTTATGGTAATCAGGTTTACCTTTACTTTTCTCATTGCAATACTTAGCCTTCCTTATTGCTTCTTCAAGAGTTCTAGGCTCATAAAACTCAATCCTATCTTTGTAAGACTGAGGTAATCCACTCAGAAAACGCTGGACCTTTACTTTTTCATCTCTGATGTACTGGACATACCTCAACAGCTCCAAAAACTTATTTCCATACTCTTCCATGGTCTGCTGTCCCAATCTTAGCTCATGGAACTCCTTAATCTTGTCATCATAATATCTATCAGAGAGGTATTTCTACTTGAAATACTTCTTGAACTGCTTCCACTTAAGTCTCCTTTCACTGATCCTTTTTACTTGCTTGAAGTGTTCCCACCAAATGGATGCTCTTCCATTTAGATGGAATATGGAAACTCTTGCCTTCATGTTTCATGAATAATCATGCACTTTAAAGTACTTCTTTGTCCCAAGAAGCCAAGCCTTAGCCTCTTTTCCAGTCTTTACTTCACCATCGAATGTAGGAGGTTTAGCTTTCTTAAATTCATCTCGAGAGCGATCCCTATGGTGTCTCCTTCTTTTTCCTTTATGAGAAGAAGAGCTTGAATCCCCACTGGACTCTTCAGAATTAGATGACCCACTAGAAGTCCTTCTCCTTCTCCTAGTACCGCTCCTACCACCTTCTGGTCTTGTTGTACCTCGTCCAGAGCCTACCTTTCTATGTAAGTCGGTCAAACTCTGCAACATAGCAGCATTCAACTGATGCTGCTCTTCCTGGGCTTTGATCAAGCTTCTCATGGTGGCTGCAACATCTGACGGTGTCTCTTGGAATCTTCTTACATTAGACTCAATGTCATCATTCCTATTACGGACATTTTCTCCCATGGCATCTCCTGCTTGCTCATGAGAATCCCGAGCATCATACCCATCATGGGTTCTCACAACTGATCCACCACTTACTTGTCAAACTGCACCACCTGGAATACTTCCCTGGAAAGTGACTATGACTCTGCAAACGTGTTAGTAACACAACTGTTAGGTACATAACATTAATATAAACCAGCATTACTTACCTTCTCTTGGAGAATTATAAAATTACAAGTTTTTCCAAACACTAGATTTTCTTCATCAAAGAATGTCTATCTTTGCTGCTATCTTCTCATTTTCAGCCCGGAAAATTCACTGAAAAGCCACGGAAAAATGGTCAAAATTCATTAAGAAATCCTACTGAAAACCCAGCATTATCTCTTTGTAGAATCGGATCCCATTTCACTATTGAATTGGATCTTATTTCCCTTAAATATCCCGTGGAATCGGCTCCACTTTCGACTAACTCTTCCGTAGAATTGACTCCTCTTTTCACTAAATCATTCCGACGTTTCGAGGGTCGGAACCACTAATCCCTTCACTGTATCGGCAACTAAACTGTTCCGATGTACATCAGTTGTCGGGTCCGTCGGCAATCGGGTATTCTAACCCTTCGGAAGGTTATCCCTTTCGGTAGTTGCAACGGCGGTCGTTCATTCTACTGTGGGCTCCGATGACCCTACTCATCGGCTGTCAGAAGCCCTAACCTTCTGACATCTTTGTTTTCCATTTTCCCTCTCCATCGGCTCAACTTCTTCCTTTCGTCGGCAAAGAAGTTCCTTCCGTAGCCACAATGGCGGAACACGATTCTCCATCCTCTTCTGATCGGCGGCACAACCAAATCGGCGTCGGTAGACTTCTTACATCGGCAGGCTAGTGACTTTCACTTCCGCAACGGCGGCGCAGGAAACCCCATCTTCTTCCGATCAGCGGCACAACCAAATCAGCGTCGGCGCTCATCTCACATCGGAAGCTTAGTGCTTTTGGCTTCCGCAACGGTGGGCGCATGAGCACTTTCTTCCTCCGACAGTCAACGATTTTGAGCCCTTAAGCTCCTCGATGGCGTCGGCAATCGGAGGAATTTTCTGTTGGGTGCGTAGTTGCTTCGCCATCCGCAATGGCGGAAGTCCGTTCCAATAGCTCTTCCGCTACATCGGAAGTCAACTTCACTAACTCTTCCACAACGGCGGAAGTCCACTTTGCTAACTGTTCCGATGGGGAACACTTGGACAAATTTTCTCAAATTTTCCTTCCAAACATCCTCCGCGGGCGCGCTTCTGCTAGCTCTTCCACTACAGCGGAAGTTCTTCCGCCTAACTCTTCCACAACGGCGGAAGTCTGAACCACTAAGTGTTCCAACTGTCAACACTTAGGCAAATTTTTAGGAGTTTGCTGTCATCAAATTTTTTATCCTTGCTGGGCAGAAAGCAATCCAGCTTCTGTCACTGCCTCTTGGTGGTCCATTCAGGCCCATGCTGCAACATGGGCTCTGATTCCATACTATCATGTCCCCGTGCCTCCGACCGACGAAGAGGACGCGACCCATGGCGTTAACCATGTAGACTAAAAGCCCCATCAACATGCTGCATTCATAAAAAATGCATAAACAGAATGCTGCAGGAAAATGCATTAAGGTAGAACAGGCACGAATGCCATTGTTTATCATACACAGCTATCGTTATTTATCATGCACAGTGGAATCAACATGCATTCACACAAGCATTCATTTAACATGTTCATCATTTTCCTTAACAGAAATTACAATTGCAGAAGTAAAATGGACAAGATCACTTATCTTAAGAAGAAGTCGTTCTGCAACCAGCTACGTCACTGCAACGTTCCACCCAACCATAGGCCAGAGTGCTCCTTAGTCTCTCGGCAACGCTGCGACCCCCGAGCTGGGCATGATTCTCCAAGGAATAAGGGAACTAGCAGGCTTACACATAGCCAAGGATATACAAAACACAGCCAAGCCAACACAGTTGGGTTTATCAGGCCATCAAGGAGTTGGGAAAGGCTTAATGCTAAGCTGGTGAGCTCATTATAGAGCCAAGAACACCTACACCAGAACTAGCCTGACCTCTATGACACCCACACACACCCAACACAAGGAATCAGTCCCTTCTCTTCTACACAGTCCCTCAGGCCCTGCATTCCCTTCCAGTGCTATTCAGGGGTGTGGAGAAGAAATCCATCCCTCTAGCTTTGTCTATGTGGTTTCCAACCACCAGGTTTGTCAAGAAAAACTAAGCCACATCCCTGCTCCCTACACAGTCCGAAGACCGACCATTGCCCACATGTAATCACTCAGCTGATACAGCTTAAGACAGGGAAGACAAATTCTGAGTCATTCTTGGCCCTATCGTGGCCAAAATGACTCTCAAGCGAATTTACAACAGTCCCCAAAATGTAAGGAAGACCACAGCAACCACAGCCAACAACGTGGGGACAATCAATGATCCAATCTGAATAATGAAGTCACCAAGGAACTTACACAGTCCGAGGATGGAAAGGCAACCAAGTTCACAGCATGGGGAAGACCATAGCCCCGAAGCTGTCAGTGAGCACAGCTCACAACAGGGGAAAGCAACAGCTCGCCCTTGGGCAATGAAGTCACCGGTAATACATTCATAAACCACGTAGAGGAAGAGAAAATACCAACTTCCGAACTGAGCGTGAAATGGGCAGTCTCCTGTGCGTGAGGATAATAAGCAGACGATGGTCCCTGCGTGAGGATGATCAGCTCCCAGCTTGTGCGCGGATGAACAACAGCAGAGAGGATGCAGATTGGAGTGCACTAGCGTTTCAGCACTATCATGGAGAGAGTGAATGTCTGTGTGAGTGAGACCAGGTAAGCCTGTGCGTGGATGTGAGCAGACCGTGAGGAAGGAAGAACAAAAACGTGGAGGTAATGCGTGGTGGTGAGAAGTCGTGAGTGTTCCTTGCTGGTAAAGTGTGCGTGTGGGTGAGGACTGACAGTCCTGCCACCCCACTCCCAAAACAATTAACTTCCTCAACCACCAGTAGCCATTCTTCAATGAAAGTGGTTGGAATAAAACACGGGAAGAAGACACATGGGTATTTTCCCTCCTTGGCCCAAGGTTTGACAATTTCCCACATCCTTATCGTTGGGAAAATCATGCCCCGTTCTCATTTTAGTTGCTGCAATCGTAGCTGGTCGGGATCATTTAATTAATTATAGATGCATATTTACATGATGATAAACATAATATATGTCGCATGCCCCGATATACCATCGGTGACAACTCTAAATCCAGAACATAGCATAACCAATCAATGCCAGGGCCTTGACCTTTAGCTCCACACCATTATCATTACAATATATACATCATATACATCTAATGCAACGGGGTCAAAACCGGGGGTGTGACACTTATTGTTCTTAAAATTTCCGTTGGGCACAAAATCCTTCTTCTTTTGTTCATACTGGTTAATATTTTTCTTGGCTTTCTAGTTGGCCAAGCTTTCCTTCTTCTGATTCTGTTCAAAACAGAAGTTAGCTTTCATCATAGCTTCTTCCAAAGTCTTTGGATTGTCATATTCAATCTTGTCCTTAATATGATAAGGTAGACAGCTGAGGAATCTCTGTACCGTTGATTTCTCATCTACAAGGTATGGAACATACCTAAGTAGACTTAAGAACTTGTTGTTCAGATCTTTCATTTTCATTGATCCTAATTTCAGCTCATAAAATTATTTTTCCCTCTCTTCATAATATTGCTCAGACATAAAATTCTTTTTAAAATACCTCTTAAAGGTACTCCAGTTTACATTTTTCTTTTTTATTCCCTTAACTCTTTTCAAGTCCTCCCACCAAATGTCATCCTTTCCTGAGAGGTTGTAAATAGCCATTCCAGTCTTTAATTGGTTAGAATAGTTATATATTTGGAAGTACTTCTTCATCCGAGATAACCAGGATTCAACTTCCTCCCCCTTCTTAGTCTCTCCATTGAAGGTTGGTGGTTTTATCTTTTTGAATTCCCTGGAAATTTCCTCATAGGGTTTGTATTTCCTCTATTTAGTGTACTGATTATCATCACTACTATCACTCGTAGAATGGTAATTTCGTTGTTCACCAAACACCTCTAAAGATGAACTAATTTCAGTTTTAGTATGTTTCATCTTTTTAGATTTACGTTGATGACTTGTATCTTCTGATTCAGTTCTTCTACCCCTACCCTCAGTTTGAAACCTTTCTGTTAGGATCTGATTCAGCTCCTCCTAAGCCCTCAGAATCCTTTCATTTTCTTGTTTTACAAACTCCATTTCAGATTTTAGGTCTTTTATAGTTTGTAACAGTTCTGAGGAATTGGTAGTTAAGTCCTTTGGTATAGGATCTCTTGGTAAGTTTCTTGGTTCATTAACTGGAGATTCCTCCTTTGCATATTCTTCCAGCCTTTCCATACCTGTTTGTTAAAATTCAGAAAACAATTTATCTGATTGAATAACATTTAAAAGAAAATACATCAGCATAATAATTCAATTTATTGTTTCATAAAAGCTAGTTGGGCTTCATCAAGGCCTAGTGTTTGAACCTTGTGCTCTGATACCACATGTCAAAACCCCAAATTTTCACAAAAATTAAAAATTTGAGATAACATAAAATGCTGAAAGTTGCGGTTTACTAACAGCTAAAGGTTAGCAATAAAAGAAACAGTTAAAAGATTAGTATTACATAATCTCAATTATGTTAACTCAGCAGTTTCCTTTTTGTAACAAGAATAATTTTAACTTGCGCATTGTTTTCATTTCAGTTTACTGATGAGTTTTCTTTATGACAAGTAGGTGGAATCTGACTTTGAAATCCCGGGCTTACTTAGCATTTATGCTACCGCAGAAAGATTACTTGTTCTTATAGGTTACAGGTGTGAATGATCGAGTAACGTTTTTAATTTCATAAAGTATCCAGCAATATTTCTATCTGCAATTAATAAGATTAGTAAATAAGTTGCTATATTTCAAACGAACTTCCATGAGGTAAAAACAGTTTGTTTTCTTTAGTTGTTCTTGTAACCGAAGTTTAGAGGATTGAGTTCCTTTCTTTAATGTACGTAGCGACAGTAAAATTCTTTCTTTGGCTCTAAACTTGTAATCTTAGTTGCTTGATAACTTCTACTTTAATAAGTATTACTTGCAACGTTATACTGTTGTACTTTGTGTTATTATACATTATCATACCACTCATTTGAGTATCAAGTTGCTCGATATTTATCTTCTGTAGGGAAGTTACAGCCTGTAAACTTCTTGATAACATAAGTTTGATTAGTGTAAAAACAATAATGTCTTTTCACATGAAAACACTGTTTTCCTATACTTCTTAAATCTACGTCAATCCTTGTGGTTCTATTGATTCTAGACTCGAGTAGGATCATTCCATTGCAATTCTTATTATTTCTATAATACTTTTCTTGTATTAAATTACTGTCTACAAATAGTTTCTAAGGTTGATGTTTTCTATAAAGGTCAACCTTCTATCTCGTGCTAAACACCAATATTTTTGTATAAGCATAAAACCATTCAAAACATAGACATGATAAATTACTGGAAAATGTCAAGTTAAGAAACATTCCAAGTCTATTAAAGTCTCATAAATCTGAACTATGTAAAATAATTCACAAAGTATTCTATTACTATGCTTGTCAACTTTATAATTTACTACCATTGATTCATTGGTTTTTATAGGGTTAAATATCATACATAAACTATTTTGTTATAGACATACAAGTCTAATACAAGGTTAATCTTGTAAAGCGTTCATGATTCTACTCTTTACTACGCTATGTAACTTTTATAAACTGTCACAACTTGAATTGTTGTTTTTAAAAGAGTGTAACTATGCGTACCACACAATGTATTTGAATATAGACATTATAGTTATTCGATGGTCTTAAACCATTCAATTTGGACTTTTTATATGATAAATTATTACTATACTTTACTAGAATT
>LPNX010336437.1:88918-132435 GCA_001517045.1 Pseudotsuga menziesii | reverse complement strand
AAATTCAATCAGAAAACAATGTACTGTGTGTAAGCATAACCTATTTTCTATTAGGGTATTTATTTATAAAAAGATCCTTCTACCTGTGCTGAGTTATTGCCATTTCTTTTCCAGTGTACTTACATACATAAACTGGTTAACAATAAACATATATGAATAGGTTATTGTTCTTTTTTGATAATAATCTACATACATAAATACTTACTCTGATATTATGAAATGCATAATACATCTATTCATTTCAGATGCTTATCACATCCTTCATCTATTTTAAATACGCTGCCTGTGCTGGAGTACGGTTTGGTCCTTCCAGATGTGGAAAGACATAGGTTAGGATTATTTTTCATCTATCTTAGATTCATTCTTTCAATAAACTAAAAGATTATTAACTCTAACAGTTCACAACTAAACATTTAACATTCATTAATCAGTCAGACTCGCGTTTAACCATCTAAGACAGTAAAAAAAAAATACTGTAGAACCTGATTAAGCTGGACAACAACAGCGTTAGGAGGCCATTCCTCCCTACCAACTCCTGGAGAGCACTCAAAAAACGTCTCCTCAGGACCCCCGAGCATGTTCCTGGTCTCCTTGGTTGAGAACTGGTGGAGCAAGCAAAAAATAAACTAGTCTAATGGTTCCGTAATGATTCTGCACACAGCAGTAAGATCCTTCAGCTGAAAAGATGCACTAGATCACTCAACAGTTTAACCCCTCAAACTCTTTCCACAAATTCCCTTGCCATTGAATTCTCTGAAGTTCATTCACCTGAATGATCACTTCCCCCGAAAAATGAGCAGCCTCAGCTCTCTTGAATGGGAATTTTTATAAGATTTTCTAGGTCTTTTGGGTCAGTTTGTCATTAATTGAGCCACCTGCTCTGATCCCGCTTTCTTGGGGGATCATGACCCCAAATGTAGGGATGTTTCCACCTGCAACAGTTGGAAGTGTTTGAGGATGCTGCCACATGTCTGTTTTCTCTCCACCAGTCTCCTCCACCAACTTGACCAGTAAACGCTCTTTTAACATCTCTCCTAAGCTATTGTCTCCACTTTTATTTATTTATAATTAAAATATTCAGAAATACAGTCAACATCCTTGACTCTGCTGAGTCATCAATTATGACTTAGCATAAAATTTAACATAATGTCTTTAAATAAAATCAAATAAGATAATATTATTTTTGCAAAATTGGGCATGTGACAGTGTTGGATGTGTTCCTCTGATGGTCATATGTAAGTGCTGGCCATTCTGACTTAGGGTCAGATATAAGCGCTAAAGAAGACCTACAAGGAGGCTAGGCCTACAACCAACATGAAAAATGGCTATCTTTGGAGAACTTCCTATGACGAGAAGAATCATGAGATAGCACCTATGATGATGACCCAGTGATGATCCAGATCGAGTGATGATTAAGACCCAGTGATGATGTCTCTGAGATAATCCAGATCGAGTGATGATCCAAATCTAGCAGTGTTGACCCAGATCCAGTGATGATCCAGATCCAGTGATGATGTCCCCATGATGATCCAAATTGAGTGATGATCCAGATCTAGTGATGATGATCCAAATCGAGTGATGATCCAAATCCAGTGATGATGATCCAGATCGAGTGATGATCCACATCCAAGTTGAAGATGACTTGAAGATGAAGATGACTTGAATATGCAGATAATGAGACGATCTAGAGAAGAATACCAGTGTTGACAAATTGTGTCGAGAGAATTCCTTCCTATTTAAAAGGGAGTGTTGATGTATATGTAACTTTGAAATGTATTCACTTGTATATTTCATGTATTGTACCCCGATGTTTATTATGGGAAGTATCTATAATGTAATTGAGTCATGTCATGCCTCGATGTTCCTATCGGGAGGTTCTATAATGTAAAAAAATGTTGTAATCTCACAGATCACATAAGGTTACCAATAATACATACTAAAACATAAGGTTTCTCTGGTTGGGAAGGTGGGATGACTACTACCTTGGGTTGTTTAGATGTAGGGTGTGCAGCTGGTTGTGGTGGGGCTTGCTCTAAGTCGGGGGGTGGTGGTGGTGGTGGCGCAGATGGTGGTGGTGGTGATGGAGTTGGCAAATGGTCGGGGGTGATTGGGTTGGGGGAAGTGTGGGTGAGTGGTGGATTGTTGGGCTGGGGAGGCGAGTCTAAGTCAGAGAACATTTGGTTGATTTGTTGATCTATGTTCTCGTCATTTTCTTCTCCTCCAGTCAATGCAACAGTTGGTAGGTCAGTTTGGGGTACGGTTAGAGTGATATTTGTGATCCGACGTGCGGTCACTTCAGCTTCCTTGTCAGGATTTCTCTCGAAAGTTGAAGTGATAGTGGCAAAGGTTCGGGACTGGAATTCATGTCCTGGTTGGTATCCACCGACCTCAAAGAGAGGTGATTTTTTGGATATCTTCTGCGCCGACGTAAATATCTCAAGAAGTTTCTCAATGAATGCCTACAAATATTTGTCTTTATCGAATTTTTCCTTCATAGCTTTCGACATCGTACTTTTGCACAAGTCAAGTGGGCTTACTGAATGTTGTTCTGGCACTTGCTCCTCTGTTACTTTTGTCGAGGATGGAGGTGAAGGAATAGACACAAGACCGACGACATTCTCAGGCATCATTGTGTGGGTGGTCTTAGCTTTATTTAGTCGACCTAGTAGTTCTCCTGCCTCAACAAATCTTTGGAACTGGTTTTCCACTGGCACCTTATTTGTTGCGGCATCTTCTATGATGTCGAGGGCCATGGCCACTAGTTCCTCCTCGTCGTCTGATGAGTCTGCAATGATAAGCTTGCGCTTACCTTTTTCTTGTTGTTGTTGTTGTGTATTTAACTTCTTCCTTCCAGCTGCTATCTCTTTTGACAATTTTCTAATAATGTCTTTTGTGATAGCATACTCAAGGTTTTCTAGTTTTGTCTCTCCCCTTGGATCCTGGGTCGAGATGAGACTTTCTGCAGCCGGAGTGATGACCTACTGCTCTGGCTGGGTTTCTTTTGGCTGTGGTTTGGCCCTCTATGCTGTCAGAGGTTTGATGATTATTTGAAGTCAGCCGGTGTGTTCGACCGGTGTCTCCTCTGACATAAAGGTGTTGATGTAGAGGTTCAGCTCATAGTCTTCCTCTTTCTCTTGGTTGGTTAACGGCTCCTCGACTGAGAAGTCGCTTTTCTTTGTTGTCACTGGTATTGGTATTTTTGTTTTATCTTGTCGAGATAGATCCCGAAATATCTGGTCGACCGATGGATAATAGTCGAGGGCTTTTTCATTTGAGTCGTCGCCCTGCATGTACCATACCGAGGTATGGTCGAGTTCTAGCTGGATGTGGGATTTTGTCAGTAGAATTCTTCGGATGTTTTGAGGCACCCTCCATCTATTCGTGTGGACATTAAGCTGTTGAAGCCAATTATCCAACAACACTTTCCCGTTTTCAAGTTCCTGGAAAGTTCCTCTCTGGGAGAATGGTTTGAATCTCCACATGTGGAACCTTGTTGGTTCTTGAAAGATTGCGTTTCCTTCTGGGCAGATATGGTACATGACTATCCATAAAATGAGGGAGGGGAACTTGATGATTCCTCCCGTTTCTTGGCATCTTTCACAGATGATCTTGACCATGTCGATGACATACTCATCCCATCTATATATCTTTTCATCTATCGCAATGGTGTTGACAGCTTCTAGCATGTCTAATTTGAGGTCACTGCCTCGACTTGACAGGGTGAGTGTTATTGCTATTATTTTGGCTACAATCTGTGGCGTTCAGGTTGTGATTTGACTAATCATCAACCCCTTCGATTTTTCGCCCGAAGCCGACCCAGTCAGTTCTTTGACTAGTCCTTCTTTAATACCGACTGGTACTGGGTCTCCTGTGTTTGAGAGACCTGTCAGCTTGGAGATGAATTCTCTAGAGATGTCGAAGGGTTGGTCAAAGTAGAACCGGCTGTGGTGGTACCGACTTATGATGAATTTTACAGACTTATGATGAATTTTACAGCTGTTTCTTTGGTGCCACCGAAGCTGGCCATGAGCGGTGTGTTGACATAGTTGAATATGGTGTTGTATTTGATTTTCTCCGCAGCTTGAGTGGTATTCTTGTTGACATACACCCATTCTTGCATCTCAGTCCATAGTTTTTGCCATGAGCCTTCTTGCACCTTAGCATTCTTATTGTTCTTTAGCCTGCGGACTAAAGGTGTGTTTGCAGTCTGAAGTTCCTTGGATTTGGTTGAGGCTCTAGCCTGTTTCGGTGCCATCTTATCGGTTTGGTGGTCTATTTCACTAAGGTATTCTCAACTTTCAGTCGACTGGATGCTCTGATGCTGTCTCTGTATGAATTGTGGTGAATGATCCTTCGATGGTCCAGTATTTATAGGAAATGTTGTGGGTGTTTTCATCAATGAGTGTATTAATGGTGGACATGATGTTCCAGCTGGAACACTTGAGTTTGTGTTAATGGCGAATTGCTTTCGGCGCTCGATGTCATGAATGCACGATGGGACTATCGAGGTCATCGGTCAATGTCGGTTATGAGAATGGTCGATGAAAATGGTTAGTCAATGCAAATGGTCGATGGTGTTATGTCGATGGGCATGATGTCGGTTGTTGAAATGGTAATTTTCTATCATAGTTTTATGCATGTACGGTATTATTTTGCTTTTTGGATTTTTAAGTTTTTATAGCTTTTGGTTTTACGGTTATGGTCATTATAGGGTTTTTTTTGTGTTTATTTCTAGTTTCTGTAGCGTTTTAGTCGGGATCCATTAACAAGTTTCTGAAATACTATGCCCTGTAACGTATTTAGTTGTACTGATCCGTTGGTATGTATCTCTTCGACAATGTAGGGTCCCATCCATTCTGTATGGATCTTTTTAGGTTTACCTTTTACTCAACTATTGTATGGTAAATCAAGGTCTCCTACTGACAAGTTTTTTTTCTTGATGTTTCAGTCGTGCCATGCTTTCTGTTGCTATTTCTAAATTTCTTGATGTTGTATTGCCATTAGTCGATGTTCTTCTAGTTTTCTTAGTTGCAATAGTTGGTCCTTTCTTCCCTGTTCAACATCGACATGTAGGATCTCTACGATGATAGGTGTCTATTGTCGGAAGTGTAGTGGAACTACTGCTTCTTGTCTATAGACTAGTTGAAAAGGATTTTGGTCGGTCGATCATTTGTATGTTGTTCTGTACGCCCATAGTACTGTAGGTATTTTCTCATCCCAATCATCCTTATCAGAATTACATATTTTAGTTAGTCCTCTTGTTAAGGTTTTATTAAATTCTTCAATTGCTCTATTCGACTGAGGATGGTATGTTGTACTCCGACGATGGTCGATTTGGAACTAGTCGGTTAGGGTTTTGATAGTTCTATTGATGAAGTGTGTTCCCTAGTCACTAATTAGAGTTAGTGGACATCCAAATTGGTTGATGATATTCTCATAGATGAAATTAGCAGCTATCTCACTAGAACATGTGTCGACTGATTCAGCCTCTGCCCATTTAGTTACATATTCGATTGCAGTTATGATATACCTTGCGCCTGTCCTTTTTGCTGGGATGGGAAATGGTCCTATGAAGTCTATGTCCCAGATTTCAAATGTCAAACTTGGGTTCACTGATATCAAAGGCATTTCTGTGCTAGGCAAGGGTCGACCTAGTCGTTGACATTTGTCACATCAACTGACAAAATTTTTGCAATCTCTGTAGAGTGTCGGCCACCATAACCCTGACTGTTGGATTTTCTTTGCAGATGTGTCTTCTTGGAAATGTCCTCATGTAGGTCCATAATGTGCTTCATGCATAATGTTGTCTCATTCGTGTTCTAGTACACACCTTTTGAGGATGTCATCTGATCCCATTTTGTATAAGAATCCATTTATAAGACTGTATTATGCAGCCTTCATAGCTAAGATCTACTTCTTCTTCATACTCATTCCTTTTGGTGCATGTCCATCTTCCAAGAACTGGGCTATTTCTTCTAATTCTGTTGGGACTCCTTCTATCCGAAATAAATGTGCATTAGGTAAGTCATCATCGACTCCTGTCGGTTCTTCTCCTATGTCGATTCGGGATAAATGGTTGAGAATGACATTTAACTTGATTGGTATAACAACAACTTCGAATTCAAATTCTTGGAATAATAGTAGCCATCGACAAATCCTTCCATGATGTAGTGGTTTGTTGTCGAGATACTTAAGTTCCTGATGGTCTGTATAGAATATAAATGGGTTAGCTAGAAGATATGTCGATATTTTTGTAGTGCAAAGACCATTCCTAGTGCTTCTCTTTCTGTTGTTGAATAGTTTCTCTCAGCCTTGTTTAATTTTATGCTACTATAAACTATAGGATAATCCATCCCATCATCTCCTGGTTGAGTTAATATTGCTCCTATTGCTAGGCCTGATGCATCAATATGAACATGGAATTTGATCGACCAGTTTGGAACCCTGAGAATTGGTGCTTCGACTAGTTTTCTTTTTAATTTTTCGAATGATATGTGGCACTCCTCTGTCTAGTTGAACTCTTGATCTTCCCTTAATATCTCTTCAAGTGGATAGGTCATATCTGAATAATATCTTATGAATTTTCTATAATAGCCTGTGTGGCCAAGTAGCACCCTGACTTGTTTTGGGTTTACTGATGGTTTTAGGTCGAGGATAATTTTGATCTTTGCAAATTCAACCTTAATATCTTCCTTACAGATAATGTTCCCTAATAATATCCCTATGGGGGTCACAAATATGCATTTCTTGATGTTTAGGGATAGTTGAATTTGTCGACATCTCTCCAACATAAGCCTAAGCCATTTGCAATGATCTTTTAACATGGAGTATATTGTCCAATCATCAAAGTATACTACCATGGTCTTGTAAATATATTCTTGAAATGTTTTGACAACAATTCTAGAAAATACTGCAGGTGCATTTTTTAATCCAAAAGGAATAACCTTGTAAGCAAATGAGCCAAATTCACACACAAAGGTTGTCTTCTTCTGGTCTTCTTTAGCTATTGGCACTTGGTTATAACCTAAGAATCCATTTTTAAATGAGTAGCATTCATGTTCTGCAACCTCATTTAAGATTTCATCTGCATAAGGAGTTGGAAATGGGTTTGTCAGTGTCACTTTATTTAGTTCCTTGAAGTCGACACAAATTCTTAGTTTAGTAGGATCATGTTTCTTAGGCTGTACAACCATTGGACTTGCCCATTCTGATTGGTCAATAGGATAGATGATGCCTACTACAAGCATGTTATCAATTTCTTTTTTGACTATCTCTTTGTATTTGTGAGCCATTTTATATGGCCTTTTCTTCACAGGTCGAACATCAGGTTTAGTGTCAATCTTCATTTCTCCCATTTCATGGACTAAGCCTTCGAGGTATTTATAATCTCTAGAAAATACATCTTCGAACTCTTTTAATAAGTTCACTATCTTTGTGGTCTGCTCTTCACTCCAGTAGTCACCAATCTTTGTCATTTTTTGTCGATCATCATTTGAGATGTCAAATTCCTTATTTTTGACTTTAGCATCTAGCCATTCTGGTGCTTTGGCTTCATTGATTGGTCGACTTCCTTCCTTAAACTGTGAGAATGTGGCAGGGAAGTCAGCTGCAGTCATTCTGTCAGTATCATATTTGTCGGTTGTTTCTACTTTAAGGATTGTACAAATATGTTTGGTTCTTTCGACATGGTTTGATTTCCATCTAAATCTTTTCCCTTCCGTGTTTTCATTTTCTAACTGTAATATTGTCGACTGTGGTTTTGTCCTCGTTTGTATATTTTTGCATTTCATTATCTGTCAATTATCTTTTAAGGGTTGGTTTTCAGTTGGTTGTATAAATTCTTTAATCTGGTTTGTTGTTTCGACCAAGTTTTCATTCTGTGGCATAAAGTTGAAATATTTAATGAATTTTTCCCTAAGTGCATGCCATAAGAATGTTTCACCTCTAGCTTCTTCCATTTTATACCATTTGTTTGGTAAGTCGGTGAGGGTTGATGGGAACAGGTGTGGCCATGCTCGTTCATCCTTGTATCCAAGTTTTCTCCATTCTTTTTCACATGTCTTAATATGATCTTTTGGGTTATGTCCTTGAGTGAATAAAGGTATCTGAGCCTGTTGGGTTAACTTCTCTCCTCCAAACCTTTCGACAAAGTAATTCGAAGCTGTTGTCCATGTCTGCAGTCTTGTTTAATGGGTATCCCACCATCTGGAAGCTTGTCCTGTAAAAGTTTATACTAGGCTTTGAAGTTGGCCATGTTCACCAATATTTTTGAAAACTTTTTCTACATGCATGACTGGTGATTCTCTTTCCTTGTATCTTGGTGTTTGTGTAGTATTTACATTGGTCGGTTGTAAGGTAGGGTATTCCCTAATTTTATTCTCAAAGATTTTTGGGACAATGGACACTATGAAGCACTGTTGGGTGGGATTTTTCTGTACTTTTTGAATAGTCCAACACCCTCTTTCTTGTGTTTCATAGTTCTCGATCTCTCAATCATATAATTTTGCATTTGAATTATAACCAACTGAGTCTTGGTCACCTAAATGAAGTTCTCCATGGATGTTCGGTTTTGTATAATCTGCATTGTTTTGAATATGGTAGAGTTGTCGGATGTCGACTTCTTCATCGATAGGTTTAGTCCAAGGTTCTCCTTGAGATGGATGAAT
This sequence comes from Pseudotsuga menziesii, assembly GCA_001517045.1. NCBI lineage: Eukaryota > Viridiplantae > Streptophyta > Pinopsida > Pinales > Pinaceae > Pseudotsuga > Pseudotsuga menziesii. The sequence goes on along the minus strand of LPNX010336437.1, from coordinate 123,769 downwards.
GGGTACAATGACCTTTTGTCCATTTACTTTTAATTTGATTCTCCTTGTCCAGGGATACCGATGCTTTCATCTTTCTACCCTAAGGTCGACCTACTAACGCTAGGAAGGAACTGGATCCTTCCTTACGGTCAATGATTTCGAAGTCGACTTTGGTCAAGATTCCTTTTATAGTTGTGTCAACGTTTTTCTAGACTCCAATAGGTTCAATTAGGCCCTGGTCGGCTAGTTTCAGGTATATTCCTGACTCATATAGTCAAGGTCTGCCAATTTCTTCCCAAGTGTCACGAGTCATGATGTTTACTTGTGATCCAAAGTCGAGCACTACTTGTCGGACATGGTATCCTTCAATTTCCAGTTCGACAAGTGGGTCGGTGTCACCTTTAGCTTTTTTATTTAAGCTACAGATGTTCTCTGTTTGTTTTTCAGAGTTGTTATGTTTTATGTCATATAGAAAATCGATGAACTGAGATACTGAGTTGTCTGTTTATACGAGCTGTATTAATTCGTTTATTGTGTTATGTCGATTATCGTTAGCTTGTTCTTGCCCTACAAATTCTTTGAATACATTGGTTTCTTCTTTGTATGTTTATTTTTCTTTAAGTGGATCAGGGTAGATATTTTTCTCTTTTATTTTGCTGATTCTTGGGTTATCACTTCCTGTTTTTGTTCCTTGTCAAGTTACAATATGCAAATTTTTTGTGTTCATTACATCATTTTTTTTCACACATGACAAGACATTAATATTTTTCTTTGTATTTATTTTTTCCAACATGGTAGGGTAATCCCCTACTCCACAATGAGTACAAAATTTGAGTTCAGTTCTATCTTTATATAGACATTCTGCATACCGATGTCCCTCCTTATAACATGTAAAGCATTGGATGGGTCGACGTGGTTGGTTGTCACAATTCCCAGGGAATCGACCTCGTCCTCCAAAGCCTCCACGTCAATTGTCGTACCGACACTCATATCTTCGACCGTCATATCTCTGACTGTTATAATTGTTTGGTAAGTTGTTTTTCTCATTATGTTGTGCAACTGCATTGGTTTGGTAGACTGCATGATAATTCTATCGGTTCTTCAGGTTCAAATGGCAGTCGGTCGTGTTATGATTTTTAGTTTCGCAGATTGCACACCAGGATGACTTGTTGTTCTTCATGTTGAATGGGCAGTCTTTTGTCGAGTGGTCCCCATACTCTTGGCAAATGTCGCAAAAACATTTCGTCTGTACGAATCGAACGTCCTATCGGTTGTATTCCTATCGATAGTTGTCTTTGGAATGTCCGGCCGTTGAGCACTTTATGCATCAGATCTCCTGATTTTTGAGGTTTAACTCCTTTAAATACTTCTGTACACTCTCGAGTTGTTCTTCAAGTCTATTATCGGTGGAGTAAGCGGGTATTTCCTCATCCATTTCCACTTGGAGAGATTTTGTAAGCGCATCTTTGTAAGATTTGAATGTTTCTAGACTTATATGTCGGTGAACTTTCTGAGATAAACCTACAAGAAACCACTGGATTAGTAATTGTTCATATATAACATAGTCCAGTTGGTTCAGAAGGTGTTTCCATCTCTTATCATAGTAGCAGATAGTTTCTCCTAGATTCTGTGATGTGGTTTTAAGTTTTTTCACTGCCAGATGTTTTGCGTCTAGAGTTTTGAAAAATGATAGAAATTGCGCTTTGATCTCGGTTTTGGTTGCTCTAGGTTGTCTTTCAGAAAAGGTCATATACCAAGTCAATTCCTTTTTCCTCAAGGCACCGATGAACTGTTCCATTTGTCTGTCTTCGTCCATAACTTGGTTGGCCTCCCAAGTCAACTCGCAGATGAACCAGTGTCATCTGGGGTCCTCATCCCCCTCATATAGAGAATGTGTGTTGACCTGTGACCCATGTCAGAAGCACTGTTGTTTCTCTCAAGAGGTGGCGGTGGTGGAGGTGGGAGTGGGGGTGGTGGGGTTATTAGTTTATTCGCCTCTGTGGGACTATGGTCGACGAAACTTTCGTTCCCACCAGTTGTCGATTCTTCTTTGATCGGCAGTCGTTTGATGTCGACTTCTCTTGTCGATGGCCCACTGTAACTATTTGTCCGAAGTTTTGAATGTTCTGTGTCTTCCAAGGCTTTATTTGGCAGGGGGGTACTCCTTCATGTGTCGGTAAGAGTAAGTGGATACTTCAGTTGGAGGATACTGCTTGAAAGGTGACCCAATTTCCTTCCTTTGGTCGATAGATAATGAGGTGTCGTCCAGTGTATGTCTCGTCATCTAGTTGACTCCATATACCAAAGTCATTAGCTCGTAGTCAGAGGTCCTCTTCGATAATAGTTTGTATCTGGGTACGCGGATTCAAGTGAGAGAGGGTTTTTCCTTTATGGGAAGCTCGTAATTGGAGAGCTTCAAGCTACTTTATCCACAATTCTTCCTCCGTAGGGGATGCCTCTTCTTCCACACCTTCTTCATGTTGGTCATGACCTGAATCTGGCGGGTTCCCTTCCTGGTTGGTCGCCCTAAGATTCCTTCCTCTATGCAGCACTAAGTCTCTTTCTCTTCTCGCTTCCCTCCTTCGTTGTCTCTCTTCCCTCTTGATTTTCTGAATGTCCGACATACCGTTGTGTGATACTATTCTCTTGATTTCCCTTTTGGTCAACTTCTCATTACTGGTGAATGGTATCTTCTTCTAGTCGACTAGAATCCACTCTGATTTATCTTGACATATGACCAGCTACCCCCCCATAGCCTACCCAATGCTTTTAGAAAGCCCAGATGGTTCAGTCTACTTGCTTAGGAAGTATTCCCACTCCCTTTCTACAATGAATTTTTCCCACCTCTTTTTCTTTTTCTCCCAGTTAGAGTTTGATGGCAGTTCGTGAAGTGATGGATGAGGTTTGACAATATGTCCTACTCCCTTCTCGATCAGGAATTTGAACAACAAGGTCGGTAAGGAGCACAGAAATTGCTCAGTGAGGTCTGTGTAAAATTTCTCCTTGACGGTCTCCACCAAAGTTCTGTCTTCTACTACTTGCTCCTCATAGAAGTCGTCAATGATTTTCTCGAACCACTATGACAAGTTTGTTCTACCTCCTCAGATTAGTTTTTCTAGCAACTATTGTTCGTTAGTCCCTTCCGGCTTTTTCATCTAGGAGTTTCTTCAGAAGTTAGGGCACTGATTCTACAAACTTCTCATGTGTTTCTGTAAAAAATCTGGTTTTTGCCTGTGTGATTGTTAATCTGTTCCTTTGTGCGTAATTCTGCAAATAATTTGCAACTTTACATTCTCGCTAGTCCTTAATATCCTGCTCTAATATCATCTATTTGCATACATTTTAGACATGTACTATCGGCAACGGAACCAATGTTGTAATCTCATAGATCACATAAGGTTACCAATAATACATATTAAAACATACATATATAACAGAGACAAGAGATAAGAACAAGAAGTTGAATTAACAGATTATATTACATGAATGAGTCCATACAACACAGAGAATTGAACTAAGTTCTCATCTGGCTCAACAGCCTAATATATATGATTACAAAACAGTTACAAAATAACTATATGTCGGTTCGGTGAACCGACATGACCTTAGGTGGCTGACCTAATCTCTAGTTTAGTCGACCGACAGACTTAGTCGGTTGATCGATTAAGTCAGCTGTGGTTCAAGTCGACTTATCGACTTGCTCCTCCTACAACAAGTCATGTCAAGTCATTGTGGGTAACCCTCCTATTGATCAAGGGTTAAAGTCCCTGCAGTTATGGGGCCCTAGGGTTATTAGAATCTCCTAGAGAATTCGGCCCTAGTGAGTTATTGTCAAGTCAGGAAGTAGTATAAATAAAGAGTGAGCCTCTCTATTTATCACACACTCACTCACACTCTGTTGTAGTGCATAACTAAGAGAGAAGAAGTTGCTGGGGCTAGAAAGAAAGAGGTTATTGCTATCAAGAGATCATCTTACTGTTTTGAGGTTTTACTTTTAGTGTTGATTCTATCTCTGAGTAAGTTGTGGGGTTTTCTCCATTTATGGTTTTCCCAAGGAAAAAACATTTTGTTCATTGTCTCTTGTGTTTGATTGATGTACTTATTATTCTCTCAGTTAAATATCCTAACATAATGCTAGCTTGAATGATAAAATTCTAACACTAATTTGGTCCAAATAATAAGTATTCATTCCACCATAAATACAAGGAAGATGTGCATTTATTGCAACAAACCATATTCTCCCAAAAAAGGACCAAAAAACCCTAAAATGAGAATGGGTCAAAAAACCATGGACCAATACCATGCACTACATAAAACCATGGATAATACCACGTGAAACAAAAACTTGGATCACCCTATAAATACATTATGAAGGTCTCTCCACAAAGAGATTTTTTAACTCACGTTTCCATTTTTCACCTTTCAGACACATATTTTACACGTAATGTTACATGTTGAGTTTACTCCATGCAACTCTTGATTCCATTTCTGTTGTAAACCCTTGTTGGAGAATATTGGAGAACGAGATCGTGGAAGCCATTGGACCAACTCCTCAAACTACTCCAGTGGCCCATTTATAATGGTACAAGTACTTGAAATTGTCTTATTAATTAAAAAATATAAAAAATATAGTTTATTTGTTGTTGTTTTCTTGCAAGTCAAGGTTGAGTATTTCCCTTGCACCATGAAGTCTACCTTTAGATTTTTAGGATATTTAGACACTTAGGAGTTAGTTAAGATCAACTTGTGTAATATATCCATTAGTTAAAAGTGTGTTTCTTTAGTATGCATTAGTATGCATTTGTAAATATTCTAATCTGATGGTCACGATATGTTCTAGACATAGAGTGATCCGACGGTTCAACTTCTCTTAGATCATACCTACCATTGATCCATGGATTAACACCCGATTGGTTTATGATCTCTATTTAAAGAGCATAGAGGTTCATTGGCTAGTTGATCGATTATGAGAAGTTCATGTAACTTTCTTTCTTTTGCATAATAAATTGCTCCAAGTAGCTATTTGGCTGGGGTCGTGGACTGTTTCCCTCTTGAGGGTTTTAACCACGTGACAAACATTGGTGTGTTGATCTATGATCTATTTGTGTGAAGTGGTTTTTCAAGGTGTTTGGTCTTTTAGGAGTACCCTGTGTACCCGAACATGGTATCAGAGTGTTTATGAAGAGCCGCTTTTGGTTTTGATCTAGATCTGGAACCGATGTTGCTGAAACTTTGAAAGGGTTTCTTATTTTTTGTATTTTCTGTGCATTTTTGGCCTCTGGGAGCTGTTCCATTGCGTCCGGAGAACTGTTTCCATTGGGAAATAGTTTTTGTTTCACTGAAAATTGTTTCCATTTGTTCCAAAAACACCCATTTCGGCAAATCTGAAGGTATAATGTTACAATGACGGATTTGTTTTTTTTAAATCTCTCATATCTTATCAGTTTTATTATTAGATCTTTTTTGTTTTAGTCTTAGACTGTTTTCTTCTCTAACTGTGTATGCTCTTTGCCATGCACCTTGCGTGAACGCGGCGAATCAGAAACAGTAAGGGAAAGTTTTTTTTTGTCTTCTCGGCTACATATGCTCTTTGTCGTGCACCTTGTGCGATCACGGCAAATAAAAAACAGTGAGAAAACTTGAAAACGTACACTTTCCGGGTAATCTAACCAAGATCTAACCCCATTGTGTGGAAAATGTTTTTTGTTTTTTGTTTTTCGTTCTTTTGTGATTTGCAGAAAAAAAGGCAAGCATGGAGAGCGAGAAAGAAGAGTTCGAAAAAAAAAGAAAAAAAACCCTTCCTCTTTCCATTCTTTTACGTACCTTTTAAACTTATCTCACTTGGTCTAAAGTTGTTTTATTCCTTAATAGGTCTAGAGTTCAAGTCTTATTAACCTACTTTTTAGTGCATGCAATATCTATTTTCAAGTTACTTTATTGTAAAAGTGCATCTCACATAAATAAAATAAAATAAAAAGTGAGTCACTAAAATCTTTTAATTTATTGCCGCACTATTTAAAAGTAACATTATTGTAAAAGTGAACCTCACTTATTCTACAAAAGTGATTCACTTAAAAACAACTTTATTATAAAGTAATTGTCAAAGGTTGATCTTGGGAAGAGGGGGGTTCTTTTTTTTAGTTGGTCAAGTTAAAATTCCCACATCACTATTGGGGACATCTTCAACATTTTCTTTGATCAAGCATAACTTCATCATCCAGAATCAGTTTTCAGTGCTGTTTTTTTTTAAACCGCATATTTTTTCGAGCTCTTTGCAACCAGATAGTTATTTTCTATTTTTTAAGTCATTATTTTATAGTATGGCCACCCCTTGTGATACTATACTTACAAGTTTTAACTATTTCTCATGGAAATCTCGTATGGAGGATGTTCTACGAAGTAGGAAACTTTTCAGGATAACCTCGGGGAAAGAAACAAAACCCACTGATGATGATAAGAAAATTAAATGGGCAAATATATGTGATGAATCTCATGGATTGATTGGGATGTCAATCTCTATTGATTTGCGATTCCACATATATGGAATTGAAAAACCTAATCTCGCTTGGGAAAAGTTGGAATCTGTGTTTGGTAAACACAATAAAATTCGGGGTTATCAACTTGAGAATGAGTTGCTTTCCTTGAATCCAAATGATTTTTCATGCATTCAAGACTATTTATCTAAGTATAAAACTCTTAGACTATTATGTGCAGAATGCAAGATTAAGAAAGAAGACAAACAATGTATTTATCATATTCTTTCAAAACTTGGACCTGCATATTCTATTTTTGTATCTACATTCTACTCCATGAAAGAATCCTTGACTGCAGCTAGCTATCAAGAGCCTAGCCTTGAATCCTTTTGTGATTCCTTAATTAGAGAGCAAGATAAGCTCATTCATCTTGGAATAATTAACAATGCAGATACATCTGGGAAAGCCTTATTGTCCCAACAGAAAGAAAAGTCGAAGCCTCCCAAGAAACAGAATTTTCGCAATAATAAGCAAAACAACAAGGGTCCAAAACCTTCTTAGTCAGCTCCTTCTTTAAAAAATGACAAAGGATCCAAGCAAAAAGGAAAGAAGACTAAGCGTCATTGCAATTTTGTGGGAAAGATAATCATGATGAATCTAAGTGTTTTAAGAATATGGAAGCCTTGGAAGTAGCAATGAAGAAGCACCACATCAGCCTAGATTCATTTTCAGAATCTACCTCTCATGGACATGCACTTTGTGCTTCTGGTTACTCTTATACTGCATCTTCTTCTTCTACTTCAATTGAATGGCTCATTGATTCTGGAGCATCTTATCATATGGCTAAGGATAAAGCCATCTTTTCTTCTATGCATGAATGTAACACCAAACAAATATTTGTTGGTGATGATGGATCTCTAAGTGTTGTAGGATTTAGAACAGTTCCAGTAGAAAATGGTCATTTCAGTGATGTACTATGTGTTCCAAAAATTTCCTGCAATTTGTTATCAGTCTATCAAATTACTTATTCAGGTGAAGGTAAAACTGTGACGTTTACACCTCACCAAGTTGTAATAAAGGATTTAAAAAACCTCAAAATGTCCTTGCTACTGGAATTGTTGATGATATTACCAGGTTGTATAAATTTAACAACTTTGGGTCATCACCTTTTCCTTCAGTTTTTGTTTCTCATAGTGATAACTTGAGCAAACTTTGGCATGAACGATTTGGTCATTTAAATTATCGCTCATTGCAACAACTATGTAAAGACAATATGGTGACTGGTCTTCTGCTGGTATCTTGCAAGAATGGTGTTTGTTCTGGTTCTGTACTCGGAAAACATCATCAGGACAGTTCTGACAAACGTGCCTCTTGGCATGCCTCGGTTCCCTTGGAGCTTGTGCATAGTGACTTATGTGTCCCTCTTCCATCTGCTTCATTTTCTGGTTTCAAATATTTCTTAACTTTCATTGATGACTACTCCAGATGCACTTGGGTTTACTTCCTAAAACTTAAGAGAAAAGTATTTAACATGTTCTTGTCCTACAAGGTCCTTGTTGAAAAACAATCTGGTCATCAAATTATTAAGTTAAGATCTGACAATGGAGGAGAATATGTTAACAACAAGTTTACTACTTTTTGCACTGAACAAGGAATCCAACAACAACACACTATTCCATATACACCACAACAAAATGGTGTAGCTAAACGAAAGAACCACACTTTAAAAGAAATGACTAATTGTATGATCCAATCTAAGGGACTAAGTCTTCAATATTGGGCTAAGGCCATAAATTGTGCAAATTACATAGTTAATCACACACCCACGAAAATTTTACAAGGCATAACATCCGAAGAAGCATGGAGTAACATTAAACCAGATGTAAGTCACTTTCATGTGTTTGGTTGCGAAGCATGGGCTCACATTTCGGATGAAAAACGGAAAGCATTGCAGCCTAAAAGTGAAAAGTGCATATTTGTTGGATATTCTGAAGTTGTAAAAGGTTATATAATTCTTCAGCCCCATTCAAGTGATATAATCATTAGAAGAGATGTTAAATTTGATGAAAATCTCTTGGCCTACAAGCCTAACTTGGTGGGTGTGCCATCTTTGTCCTGCGAGCCTGATTCGGCAATTGTGCCTTCTTCTTCTTCTTCTTCCAACTTCCTTGATAAGTTTACATCTCCAGTTTCTAATGATGATAGTGAGGATGAAAATCCACCTCCGCCTGCTCATGTTCCTCCAATTACACCAGCACCAATACTTCCTCAATGGGTCCGTTCAACATCCGAAGTAGTTGGTGATCTTGCTGGTGATCCTAGAGATCAACGACGAACACGTTCTCAGTTTCAGCAAGCCTCTTCTCTTTTGGCTCAAGTTTTTGAGAATCATGATCCAGAAACTTTTACAGAAGCTTTAGGAAATCCAGATTGGGATGCAGCTATGGATGAAGAATATCGTTCCTTAATGGCGAACGATACTTGGGATTTTGTTCCTCTTCCAAAAGGAAGAAAATTTGTCAGATGTAAATGGGTCTACAGAACTAAGTATGCATCAGATGGAAGTGTTGAAAGACTTAAGGCAGGGTTAGTTGCCAAAGGTTTTTCCCAAGTTGAAGGGATTGACTACAATGAAACCTTTTCCCCTGTAGTAAAAATGAACTCCATCCGTCTTGGTCTTTCCCTTGCATCCTTACATAACTGGGAAGTCCATCAAATGGATGTCAATTCTTCCTTTTTACATGGTGATTTACATGAGGAAATTTACATGGAACAACCTCCTGGATATGTTCAAAATAACTCTATCCTTGCTTGTCTCCTTAAGAAATCCTTATATGGCCTTAAGCAAGCTCCTAGATCTTGGTATGCCAAAATGGATAGCTTTCTCCTTGACACTGGTTTTTCTAGATGCTATTTTGACCCTAATGTCTATACCAAGAAAGTAGGAAACCATCTCATCATACTTGTTCTTTATGTTGATGATCTTATCCTTACTGGTAGTGACCCTAAACTTATAACCCATGTGAAATCTAGTCTTAAGCAAAATTTTGAAATGTCAGACTTAGGACATTTGCATTATTTTCTTGGTCTCCAAGTCTTGCAAACCAAAAAAGAAATCTTTCTTTCCTAGTCTAAGTATGCTTGTGACCTTCTTCGTCACTTCCACATGGAAGATTGTAAACCAGCCCCTTCTCCCTTCCAGTCTGGAGTCAAACTTTCTGCCACTTGTACTTCCCCTGAAGTATATGCCACCTTGTATCGTCAGCTTGTTGGTAGTATTTTATACTTGACTCATTCCTGTCCTGACCTTTCCTTTGTCATTGGTCATGTTGCCCGTTATATGCAAACTCCTCATGAAAGTCACTAGAAGGCAGCAAAAAGAATACTTCGATATATTCGAGGTACAATTTAGTTTGGGATTCATTATAGTACAGGGGGGAAACCTTTGTTGGTTGGTTTCACTGATTCAGATTGGGCCAATGATCCGAATTATCGAAAGTCTACTGGAGGTTATGTTTTTCAATCTGGGATCTGGACTTGTCACTTGGGCTTGTAAGAAACAACAAGCTCTTGCTCTTTCTTCAGCAGAAGCAGAATATCGAACCGCAGTTAATGCCAGTCAGGAAGCTTTATGGCTTCGATAGATCCTTTCAGAGTTTGGATTCGAGCAACAACAGCCTACTCCACTTTGGTGCGACAATTAAAGTGCCATCAAGCTTGCCAAATATCTAGTTCTACATCAGTGCAGCAAACACATTGAGCTACACATGCACTTCATCATAAATCTTGTTCATGATCGTGTTATTGAAGTGCTCTATTTCCCTACAGATGATCAAGTTGCAGACATCTTCACCAAGTCTCTTACAGAAGCGAAGTTTTCTAAACTTCGGTCTATGTTAGGAGTTCAAGAATGTGTTTTTAAGGGGGGATAGGCTCTAATGCCTCCTTCCTTCTCCTAATAGTGTCACTTTTGTAAATCCTTCATTCCTATCGCAAGTTGTTCTTAAGGGGGGATGTTAGGATATTTAGACACTTAGGATTTAGTTAAGATCAACTTGTGTAATATATCCATTAGGTAAAAGTGTGTTTCTTTAGTATGCATTAGTATGCATTTTTAAATATTCTAATCTAATGGTCATGATATGTTCTAGACATAGAGTGATCCGACGGTTCAACTTCTCTTAGATCATACCTACCATTGATCCATGGCTTAGCACCCGATTGGTCTATGATCTCTATTTAAAGAGCATAGAGGGTCCTTGGCTAGTTGATCGATTATGAGAAGTTCATGTAACTTTCTTTCTTTTGCATAATAAATTGATTCAAGTAGCTATTTGGTTGGGGCCATGGACTGTTTCCCTCTCGAGGGTTTTAACCACATGACAAACATCGGTGTGTTGATCTGTGATCTATTTGTGTGAAGTGGTTTCTCAAGGTGTTCGGTCTTTTGGGAGTACCCTGTGTACCCAAACATAGATCCCTTTGATCTAAAGTAGGTTCTTTTTTCACATAGCCGGAGAGAAATATCCACTACAGCCATAACTCTATGTGTCTTCACCATCTCTCAGTTTCCATCGTCTCTAATTTATGTAGAGTCAACCTTGCAACTTTTCTCTACACCTCAATTTTTCCACTCGGTTCTACATTTCAACAAATTTAACCTTGCCAAACCAGTCACTCTAGTCATTAGTCCCCTTCTACTTTTATAACCAATTAGTGAGTCCATGAGCCCTTTTTTCATGATGTGCCTTCACCATCTGTACTTCCTCCAAGGATTTGATCCTGATTTGTGAGCATGTTGAAATATTCACCGTTGATTATCCTACTCATGACCACATGTGGCAACTGTCTCTAGTCATTTCAAGCCTTTTGTTGTCCTTTCTTCACCAATTCAACAAACTTCTACAACATTTCCTTTGTAGTCCCAATATTTTATTTGGATTGGGATTCCTATGCGACAATTTCCTCTACTAATTATGATGTAATATGTTCTTTCACCTTCTCTGCACTATCATGTACTATTTGTTTCATTGTGCCTTACACTACTACAATTTGCTCAATCACCCTAAAATATGCGTCATGCAATGGTTCCACCTTTTGTGCAATACTTTGTTGTTCAACCATTATATGAATGGCTTCTAATTGTTGTGTTCTACTTTCAACCATTGCAAACATACACTCTACTACTAATGACATACTTATTTTGTCCTTCAGTTTCTATGCCTTCTCATATGTGCACTGCAATTTCTATGCCTTCTCATATGTGCACTGCAGTTTCTATTCTATTACCTTTAACTCAACGTCTTTTATCGCCTATGCCCAAACTTCCACACCCTTCATACATCTTTGTGCACTTTTCCTCCATAGCTTTCATGTTCGCTATTGTTTTACTAATTGTCTGTACACTTTGCCGTCTCCCCTCTAGCGGGGTACAATTAGTGTCATTATTTCCTCCAAGTACACAATCTTTTCACTAAATCCTTGCATGGATTTGCTTATCTTCATCATCATCTCCTCCACTGGAATATCCCTTCCATCGATACTTACATCATATCACTATAGAATTATCCGACTTCCTTCTTCAAACTTTCATTATTTTGTGCAGCCTCGTCTCTTTCCTTGCAAAACTTATTATTTTCTTCTTGGAAAACTTCATTAAATGCAATTTCTTTGGTCCACTCTAGTGATGTTGTTTTTGCATGTACCTCGATTTCTTGCACAACACCCCCTTGCAATGTATGCAACACATAGGTTGGAATTTTCTATAAGACTAAATCAATACAACTTACCACCAGTTCATGTTCTTGCATCTCTATTGTAGGGAATTCTAACACTCCCAGTGTTATCTTAAATATTCTTAATGTAATTGATGTTGCACATGGTTGAGAGATTGTCTTCCTTGGACTTGTACTTTTTGTTTGGTATTATACTATGTTGCTAGATGTGATTTTTACTACTTCCAAAAGTTGTCGCTGTGTAGTCAATTTCGCTTGAAGTGCTCCATGCATTTATTCTTGGCTTATTTCTACTTGTTCCAGTGCTTTTTTTGTCACCTCCTTGATTTTCTCACCAATTTTGTCCAAGTCATCTTTGTTTAGTGATTTATTAGGTTTTTCTTTTGTCTTGAGGAGCTTGGCTTGGATTTTTCCTTCCTCTTTTCTCCTACTCTTGGTGCATCCTCCAACATTGTGCCACTTGCTTCATTCATTAGTTCCTTAACTTATTCCTACTACTCTGCTTAATATTACTCTTGATATTCATCTAGCTCTTCATCTAGTTCTTCATATTGTTCTTGATCATCTTGCTCTTCTTCTAGGACTAGGAATTTCCAAGTTGCATCCCAAGCATTGATAATCATACTGACATCTTCTAGAATTTCCAAGTTACGGAACGCGGAAAGTCTATAATTAAGATTAACGAAACTTGAAGTTTCCAAAGTTCGATTTCCGTATCAAAGCGAGATTGATGATCAAGTTTTTTTCCGTAGGGATCAAAGGCGTGGAAAGCCAAAAGACCAAGTGATCGTTTTATTAATTTTCTGACTTTCGAGGTCTGCAGTGGAAGACGAAAAGTCGAAAGACCAAGTGATCACTTTATGAAGTTTCCAACTTTCGAGCTCCACAGCAGAAAGCAGAAAGCGGAAAGGCAAAAGTTGGAAGGTGGAAAGTTGAAAGACCAAGTGATTGTTTTATGAAGTTTTCGACTTTCAAGGTCTGCAGTGAAAGGTGGAAAGTTGAAACACCAAGTGATCATTTTATGAAGTTTTTGACTTTCGAGGTCTGCAGCGGAAGGAAGAAAGGCAGAAGTTGCAAAGAGGAAATCCGAGAGACCAAGTGATCATTTTATGAAGTTTTTGACTTTCGAGGTCCGCGATGGAAGGTGGAAAGCAGAAGGCGAAAACACGGGAGTAGGAACACGGAATGATCGGAACTGGGAAATGGTTCTTGTGGGAGAACAATAACTTAGCTTTTTGAGTTTTATTTTGAAATCTATTCTTTTTTAAAAGGGTTTCTAAGTTTTTAAGGAGATGATGATATTTTCATATGGCCATGGTTATGCTTTGAACTCTCTATTTGTTTGTAATTCCTCATAATAGTTAAGTATTTTATTAGTATGTCTGAAGATATATGGTTATATAAAAAAAAATTATGTTTCAAATTTGAGGTATGTTACAATATGCCAATGCATTAGGATGTTTAAACAGTATGCAATGGTGTGTACTAGACCTGCTATTTCACATGCAGTAGGTGGTGTTAGTAAGTACATAGAAAATCTGGGAAAAGAACATTGGAATGCAGTGAAATGGATGCTTCGGTACCTTAGAGGCACAAGTTCCTATTGTATCACCTTTAACAATAATAGTGATTCTGTATGCAGTTTGTTGATTCAAATTTCACAGATAATTTGGATAAGAGAAGGTCTACTTCAGGTTATGTCTTTACTCTTACAGGTGGAGCTATAAGTTGGATGTCAAATATTCAAGAAATAGTTTCGGTATCCACTAAAGAGGCTGAATACATTGCTACCTCGCATGCTTGCAAAGAGGTGATTTAGATGAAATGTATACTTAGAGAAATTGGAAGATTACATAATAGTGTGCATATATTGTGTGATAGTTAAAGTATTATACATTTGGATACAAATCTTGTTTATCATAGTAATACTAAACATATTGATGTAAAGTATCATTTTGTAAGACGAGCCATTGGTGAAGGTGGACTAGATCTGAGAAAAGGTTCATACTCGAGAAATTTACGATGGTGTGTAGTTTCTCTTGGTTTGAAAAAAGGTGATGAATAGTTTTGGGAAAAGTATTAGAAAAATTTGTTATCAAGGTGGAGATTGTTAATATTGAAAACTAACACAAATTAGCTTTTTTTATGGGAATTTTTGTGTAACGGGAGTAACCAGCAGCAGTTCCACTCATGTAACTTAATTTATGAATTATATAGTGTATGGTTGGGATATGTTTTACATGAGGTAGTCTGAATTGAAAAATGGCCTGTCATGTAATCACCTTGTTCTTGATTAGTAAGATTTAATACTTTTACTGCGTGGATATTTCCCCTTATGGGGTTTTACAACATTAAATTGTTCTTTGTATTTTTGTCTATCCTTGTTTCTTGTCTCTGAATTTTAACATTGTTCATAATTTAAACCGTATAAATTTTTCAATCCATCTACTCACAAAGTGTTTGTGAGTAGAGATGTAATTTTCCATGAGCAAGAAGAAGGAAATAATGAATACAATAGTCATGAAGGATGGCATCGGATGGCATGTACTTCTTGAAGATGAAGAAGTCAAAGAAGAGAAGAAATAACAAGAACAACAGTAGGAAGAAGGATACAGTGACATGGATACATCCAACACTTAAATCTCACCACGAGGTGAAGAAGGATATTCACAAAGTGGGGAAGAAGATAATCAATTGAGAAGATCCTCATGCCAGGTTTTTCTATCTAAAGGGTATAAATATAATGTCTTGATGAGTAGTATTTCAAATGTCATAGAACCCATGAGTTTTAATGAAGCTAATGGACATGAAGAGTGGATAAAAGCAATGGAGGTAGAATATGACTCTATAATGAAAAACAAAACTTGGGAATTGACTGAATTACCTAAAGATAAAAGTCCTATTGGATGTAAATGGATATCAAAACCTAAATTTAAAGAAGATGGTAGTATAGATAGATACAAAGCTATATTGGTGGAAAAAGGGTACTCATAGAAAGCAGGTATTGACTATGCAGAAACATTTGTACCAGTAGCTAAATTAAATACTATAAGATTGTTAATTGCATTAGCTACAAAGTACTATTGGAAGCTTCACCAATTAGATGTAAAATATAATTTTCTAAAGGGTGAGTTAAAGGAGGAGGTTTATATTACTCAACCATAGGGGTTTGTGAAAAGTGGTCAAGAACACAATGTGTAAATTAAAGAAACCATTGTATGGACTTAAACATGAACCTAGGTAATGGTATGAGAAGATAGATACTTTCTGTCTTCAGTAGGTTTTTATGAGTAGCAAAAGTGATGCAAATATGTATACCAAGTTTGATGAAAAGGGGCATGTTGTACTAATTTCCTTATATGTTGATGATTTAATTATTACATGATATTCAGAAGAAGAAAAAAATGATTAGTGGAATTAAGAAGCAGATGTCGCAAGTATTTGAAATGAAAGATCTTGCTGAGTTACATTACTTCCTAGGTCTTGAAGTTTGGAGGAATGTTGGTCAAACCTTTGTGTCTCAAGGTAAATATGTCAGATAGGTACTTAAGAAGTTTAACATGGATCAGTGTAAAGTTTCTTTTGTTCCAATGCAACAGAACATGAAACTTTATTGTGATGATGGTTAGAAGGAGGTAAATGGTACAATGTATAGACAGATGGTGGGAAGTTTGAATTATCTCACTACAACCAGACCTAATATAGCACATTTTTTTAGTGTGTTAATTTAGTTTATGGAAAAACCTCTACAAATCCATTGGAATGCAGCAAAAGGGGTACTCAAGTATCTCAAAGGAATAATTGATTATGGTATTAAATATACCGATTCATTTGATATTGAGCTTCCAGGTTACTTGGATTCAGATTGGGCTAGTAATCTGGATGATCGGAGATATACTACAAGTTATTCCTTTGGAATTGGATCTGGTATTGTTTCATGAAGCAGTAAGAAGCAACCTACTGTACCTTTATCTTATATTGAGGCAGAATATAAAGTTTTATGTGCAGCAACTTGTGAAGTTGTTTTGTTGAGAATACTTCTTCAAGATGTTGAAGAAGAACAAAGGAAAGCTATGATATTCACATGTGATAACTAGAGCACAATCAAATTGAAAAATAATCCAGTTTATCATTCAAGGACAAAGCATGTTGATGCTTGGTATCATTTTGTTCAAGAAAATATGTATTTTAATGATGTTGCTTTAATGTATTATAATACTAGTGACAATGTTGTTGATATTTTTACAAAGCCTCTTGGGAAGATTAAATTTGAAATGTTTAGGCAGATGTTCTGTGTGAAATTCAACCCTTTATCCATTAAGGGGGAGACTTAGAAATAATGTAGATCCTATTAGTTACATAGGTTTTGATCTAGTGTTTATCTAAGATTTAGATACCATTTTCTAGTAGTTTGTTCTAACTTCCTAAAATGAATGTGATCCTATATATTCATGTACTCTTGATTGTTTTAATCAATGAATTGAGTGGTGTTTCTTTGGATTCATCCGAGTGAGGAAGAACATGTGAGAAGTTGGTTTCATTCATTCTCATTTGTGTTTCCATTTTTTAAGTAATAGATACACTGATCGGAACTGACAAGGCTAAAAACTGAAACCACAATTTTCATCTCGACATGGCGGTACTCTAACCAATTGAACTACACTACCAATACATCACAATTCACCTATTATTGGATCATATTTATTTATTCAGTTTCCTAAATTCAAAAAGAACACTGGTCTCAACTACGAATCTCGTATAGTAGCCCTTGAAAACCTGCAACTTAGTGCCAAACACATGGTCCATAGCCAAATATTCTTTCATGATCAATTCAACCATGATTCTCAAGAATTAAAAGTAACAATATATCTTTCCATGGGAAATAAAATATCTAAGGATTGTGGAATCGCAAAGATTTTATGTTTTCAAGTGAAAATACCTGGAAAGTGATGATGATGATGTTGAATTCCTTATAGTCGATGGGGTTGCATCTTTTGTTGGATTTTATAGAAGAAAATGGATATGGTGACCTTGATGACTCTATCTTGGCCCTGATTGTACACTAGTTCCTACATGTTTGACGCCCTCACTTGCTACTGGTCCAGGTCATTCCCAGGTGCATGCTATGGACAACAGACAACTGAATGAGTCAATTTCTGTTATGGAGGAAGCATATAAAGAGAAGTAGCAACGCAGGAAACACACTAGGTCAACACGAAATATACACACAGACAAAATGCAAGAATTCAAACCAATTTATTAATTATGCTCCATGGAAGATGGAGGAATAAGATAGATGATCAAAAAGATGATATATTACATTAATATACATTCTTATATAGGATTTTGAGACTCTTGGGTGACTACCTATTACATTCAGTTACAAGATAAGTTATAACGGTTCAGAATTTCAACTGTCACAGAGCATGTTGGAGGCGAACTTGTCGAGGATGACCTATCGAAGGTGAACATATCGAAGGAAAACCTATTGAGGAGGACCTGTTGGAGGTGAACCTATCGACTGTAAACCTGTCTAGGTGAACCTGTCGGTTGATGGTTGGATCAGGTCAGATCAGGTCTGGTTACATCTAAAGAAGGAGCACTTCACTGGTCCATACAAAAAGATGAAACCTTTGCGATATGGTCCATACAGTATCCTTAAACAGATTGGATAAAATGATTTTCAGCTCGACATTTCTGCATGCCTTGGCCTACATCTAGTTTTCAATATAGATCTACTTCGACCATACCATGCACCATTATTGGGACAAAACAACTTGCAGATAGCAGAACCCAAAGACATCCATCCATATGTTCAGGAACCTCTTCTTTGTGACACCATTGTGGGACAACGCATACGCCTTACAAGGACGAAATCCATTCCCTTGTTTGAAGTGGCTAAAGCTGGACAACTCCCCACGCAAGGAAAATGGTACTCTGTTAATGAAGTCGCTTACAAGTTTCCTTACCTGAACGAATACACAATGGAGACCATTGTTTATTAAGGAAGGATGAATGATCCAACCAGTAGCTGATAGGTTCACCTTGACAAGTTTTCCTTCGACAAGTTCGCCTTCGACAGGTCCACCTCGACAGGTTTTCCTCTAACATGCTCTATGCCGATTGAACTTCTGAACCGTTATAAATTCTCTTGTAACTAAATGTAATGAGTAGTCACCCAAACATCTCAACATCCTATATAAGCATGTACATTAATGCAATATAGCATCTTTCTAATCATCTATCTGATTCCACCATTTCCATAGAGCAAAAGTAATAAATTGGTTTGAGTTCTTTCATTTTGTCTGTGTGTATATTTCTTGTCGACCTATTGTTTTTCTTGCTTTGTTGGTTCTCTTTATATGCTTCCACCATAATAAAACTCGACTCATTTAGTTGACTGTTGTCCCCAGCGTGCACTTGGGCACGACCTGGATCAGCTACTTATTGGTGATTCCTAACACGGAGTAGATGGAAACCAAGATGTTCAATTTCCTATAGTTGTTCATCCCTATTATGATGTTGAAAAAATGATTGAAATTCGGCACCACCATTCTTATGGTGTATGACTTGAAACCCACCATCCATATCTCCTTGACATGCATGGTTGTAAAAAATCAAGCCCAACAACAATAGGACGAATCAAAAACCTTGACATGGGGCTTTATAGAAGGAAGGAAGGAAAATAATTCCTTCATAGTGACTATCAAGTACACATTTCTCACTATATGCTTTCTCAATAGAGGCTAGAAAGTTTGGGGAAAATTATAGGAATGGACATGAGACCAATAGAAATTGGCGCGTTACATGTAGATAATTTGTTAGTGTCAATTGACTTGGTGCTAAGAGCTAAGAGTGTGATTGGTTTGAAGATTTATCATTTTTGTTTTATTTTTTAAAGATTGAAAAGTACAAAATACCAAATTTTGAAGTAACTAGTATTCATTTATTTTAATTAAAAGTATATTTATTTAATATAAATTCAAATTATATTTAAAAACAAATATAAATATAGAATAATCATTAAACATTTCAATGATATTTATATTTTTCAAGAGTGTTGAAATAAAAGTAGTATGAAAAGATAATATATGGTACATTTTACATACATATAATGCTATGCGATTTATAATTTAAAAATCATTTTTTACAATTTTTTACAATGAGATGAAATGTTAAAAAATTGAGAAAAAACACATTAAGGATAAACAAGGGAAGCTGCTAAAGGCAGCAAGTCCCTGCCTCATGCAATTAGTTTTTGGCTTATAAGTAATTTTTAAGTATATAGGTCGTATCTGAAATGAACGTGCACACTGAATAAAAGAAAGATCCCTTAACAACAGCCTTTATTTGTATAATGTTAAACCAATTGACCTTAGTATCTGCACGTAGTCGTTGCAAAGCAGTGCTGTATGTGGCTTTAGCTCGATTTGTGGGCACCTCCACCTTTGTTTTACAGCTCGAAATGCTTTAAAAAAATGGCTGGATTTGATATTTCAAATTTGCATCATGATCAATGATGTTCAATGTTGCAGAAAATGGTCTTCCTTTCACAAATGACGAAGTTTCCACAAGCACCAATCACCGGGTAACAATTCTCCAAGCGGCTGAGCAATTTTGGTCTCGCATCAACACCCATTACAACAACCTTCACACACTAGTTCAGCAAAGAGACAGCACAATGTCAATTCACCACCTGCACAACATCAAATAGACAGCGGCTAACATCAAACGGAGAAATACTTCAACATTGCATTCACATACACACTGCCGGCCAGCATCGATTGGTGCTTTGATATTAAATGCGAAGTATATATACAGTGAACACTAAATGCAAACACTGATGGATAAGTGTTGCCATGCCATTTTGATTAACCAAACCTGAATTTATGGTTTTTATATATGTTAATCTTAAATGTTCCTTAAACACTAGAGACAAGGTGGTGATCTATAAATATTGGTGAAGTCTCAAACCTTCGATGAAGTCTAGAACCATAGAACCATTGATGCAGGGTGCATTGCTTGTTGGTAGTTGTCTCCTTACATTAATCAACATTATCTTCAACAAATAGGTGTACTGGACCAAACTATGCGTTGAATTATCATTGCCTGCCAATCACAGATATGGTCGCATTCGTTTGTTAGGTCAAGATCAACTCTTGCATTTTATGTTATTGATTTGTGTTGGAGATCAACTTTTATGAAAGCTTTTAGGGTTGCCCGATGTACAGGTGGAAAGACAATTGAACAAGGTCGAAATTCAACATCTAGCCAAAAGTGAACTAGATAAATGCAACAACTGGACAATGCATAATCAAACAACATTGTCAGAGAGTTATGAAATGATCTCCTCCCAACGAGAGCCATCATGGCCCCGAAACTCAAAGCACTCTAAGCTTCCTGCCGCTTTGAAGCCATGCACCTATGCCGTCGAATCTCAGCTGCCTGCCACTTTGGTGCCATGCACCCACTATGAATTGGCTTTTGCTTTTTCGATATCTGCTTCAACTGCTTACTGTACCTTCAATTCTAGATTTGAATGTGTGATTAGGTGCCTATTGACTCCAAATATCCAGATGCCTCACACTAATGCTTATCATATGACCCTGCTGCAACAAGATTATGCACTCCAGCACCATAACCATGACAGTTCCTCCTCATCATCCAGAAGCTTGCGATTTCTTCTGTGCTACCGATCTCTTTCTCTTTGTCACAGAAATTTGTATCAAATTTTCCTCAAAAAAACTCAGGAGTATTATTTCAGCTCAAGTGATTATGTTTCAATAGAATCAACAAGCCTTGAGATTCATGCACAATTGCTTGCCTGAAGCAATCTCGTTCTTTATGCGAAATGCACGAGACAAGGCGCGCGCGAGAGAGAGAAAAGAAAGGGTTCTCAAAATATGTGAAGCTTCACATTCAGAGAAAAAGAATTGAGAAGATATCAATTTAGAGAAGCGTTGACTAGGTGGCCCCTCTGCACGCGCAGCCTATCAAAACCTGAATCAATAATTCCATTGTCCAATCCATACATACTCCATTACCCTCCAGACTTTCCAGACTTTTCTTAGAAAGCACACATCACGTATCATGATCGACGGTTCCACTGGGCAAAAGCCTAAAAAGCCTAACGATTGTCCACCCACCTATGCCTTAAATATAGTGCCCAGAAGTCTCTGGATAGCTGATTTTATGGACAATAGGATCCCACGAAAATCCTTCAGATCGAAGAAGACCGTACGTATATGGTAAAAACAAACCCTTAGGTCTAGTCTTTTAAAGAAATTTGGTCCATTACTTTTCAGATTGATTTTCATAGTTCAGGGGCGCTGGCGCTGGAGAGATCAAACAAAATGAACCAACCCTAGAGTTGTAAATACAGTCTTTGGTGTTTTATAGTATTATTATTAATCAGGAAGCGGGTTAAATTATAAGCTATCGTAATGTTTGAAATCGGTTTCATAATCAGATTTTGATCGCGTGTCATTATTAGCTGACATACACTTATCTCAATACCATTGTAATTGTATTGGATTAATAATTTCCAACAAAACCTGTTCTTAAATGAATGAATTAATAATTACAATGTTTCAAAAGCGATTGAAATCCAACCAAAAATTCATTTTAGTGGTAACCCAACTTATCATATACCCACTAATGATATTCTTTAACAATATAACAACGCAGATGGAGAAACAACTTAATTTGCTTGCAGATTAGTAATTTGCTATAATTAGTGTATAAGAAGAAAAACTCGAATTGGGATTTGGTCAAGATGATTTGACGTTCCTTAACCATTTCAATTAAGAGATAGTAATGGTCTTTTTGTCATTTTATGAATGGGAATCGACTGACAGTACACGTGCACCAATTCAATCATGGTAGCGAATTCTTATTTATTGTAATACACTGATATGGTTGCTTAACTCAAAGCTATAAAGCATACTAGACATCATAATGCATATTTTGTTTTATCACTCACGAGAGCACAAACGCCAAGGATAGTGCCATCGAATCTCAACTGCCTGCCACTTTGAGGCCATGCACCTGTGCCGTTCAATCTCAGCTTCCTGCCACTTTGAGGCCATGCACCTGACTGTCGACGAAAGGAATCCTCGTGGCTGGCAAGGGAGGCCATTGCCCCTTAAGTGGATAATCATCTCGTTAGGGTGCCAACCTTGGTCAAGAATTTAGAGGCTATAATGGACGACTTCCTGTAATGTTATTCCTTTGTACAAACCTTGAATGGGTTCATAACCATTTTCACTCATGCTTCTTGAAATGACCCTGCGAAGAATGCTCCTTCAACTAATGCTAATGGGGATGGTTGGGGCTGGAAATTCTTGTGCTGATGGTAATGATGCTTTTGCTGGAAATCCTTGTGTTCCTAGAAATGCTGTAAATAATGATGAGGCTGGTTCTACTGGGGCTAGAAATGAGACTAGAACTGCTACAAGAACTGAATCCAGGAGTGATGTAGTCGATCTCACTACTCGACGCTAGTAGGTGTCGATCACTTGATGCCAGGATGCCACTAGTCGATCCAAGAGTCAGTAGATGCACTTGATCCTGATGTCGATGCCTTTTGGTCTGTTTTTGAGCCGATGATAAAAATGAGGGATATGTCTGGCAACTCTAGGCAATGAAACCTCCTTGTCGGCCACAAGCTCTCGGCTATGACACCCGGGTATAAGCGAAACTGGCCAAGTCGTATGTGATTTTCAAAGAACAAATTCAGGTGGAAATGGTTTTTGATTTATTTGTTGCTACAAGTGTTAAATCTAACTTGAGCATCTTGTTTTAATTCACTGCGTTTTCATTGCAGTATGTCATTGATGCCAAAGTATTTCCCCCAATTTTATCGCTTCTATCAAAGGCTGAATTCAACGTAAAGAAAGAGGCAGTTTGGGTAATTATAAATGCAACTTATGGTGGAACTGACGAGCAGAAAAGTATGGAAATGCCATCTGCCCCACTGCCATGGAAATACCTTCATAATTTATTGAGAGGACAGGCAGAAAAAGACAATTTGCTACTGTTGGAAATTGAGAAACGTCTCAGTTCAGAGCTTATCCTTGTATAATGTCTGCATAAAATAATTAGGTTAAGTTCGATGGTGCCGGGGCTCTTAGACATAGGAAAGGGGCAAATAGATTCAATTCGCACATTTATAATAGAGAATTGATTTGCATCTTCATATTTGCATGTTGCTATCGTTGAAACACTGATAGCTCGGGCGGCAGCAACGAGAAGCCAAGGTGACAGAGTTATGCGAGTTGAAGCATTCTTCAAGCACTTCCCCAATCACTTACCAAGGCGCTCATGCTCCAACAGGCACAATCTACAGCAAAAAGGTACACAAGCACTTTAGCCACGGTTTATTAAGTTGCCTCACTGTTTCATTAAGTGAACTGTTAAAAGTCTAAAATGATATGATTGCTAAGGATTATTGTAATATGGTTTGATAGAATAAATCTAGCTTATGAATGGACTGTAAATGGGGGTAAAAGATTATTTCATATAAATTTTGTGAATTGCTATAATCCTTTCAGAATCCACCTGCCGTAGGTTGTTTACAAGAATTTGACATCGATATGGTCCAGTGGCAAGCCAATACAACTCTAAATAACAGAAAGAAAGCAAACGATGGAGACCATTATGGGAAAAGATTGTCAAATTGCCCATTTGTGCAGGGAGTTTCTTCTATTTCAGAGCATTCAAAAGTCATAAAAGAACAAATACTCAAGGTAAGCTCTTGTAGCAGCTACATTCTTTTCATTTTATCACATAATCCATTATATAATTTAAGAATACAAATTCAAATGCTAAGAATATGCAGTTAAAGATGAAGAGCTTAATGAACAAGTTCAGTTTACCTTACTGTTCAACATATCCATAAGTTCTAGAGGCTTGGCTGCAAGCAACATATCCATAAGTTTTTGAGGCGTGGCTGAAAGCAAATAGAATATTAGCAGCATATCTGCATCCAATAGGCATCTTATGAAGGGCAGGCGGTGGCAAGCATTAGCCAGCTACCACAAAGTAGTCGGTGGAAAGCATTAGCCAGGTGGTACCATCAAACAGTGACATACTAATTAGTGACATGCAAATTAGCCAAGTGGCACAATTACATTTCAAGTAATGTTGCGATATTGTGCAGGTTCTCTCATATTACATTTAACATTAAATGTCAAGAGTAATGCTAGCATTACTCAATCTTATAATCTCTTAATTATTGATTTGTAAATGCAGTGGCAAATGTCTAGGGTTATATCACAGCTTGCATCGATTTGAGGCCAAATAAGGCCTCGAATCTTTTGATTGGACTATAAAACGGTTTCATAGATGAGATTGGGTAAAATAAAGTAAGTTGACTAAAATCAAGAAAGAACTTAGGTTATATAAAATAAAAGTGTCTAGATATGCTCACCGTTTTAATGAAAAAAACGGCAGGCCGATTACTAGAGTCCCTGCTAGCTCGGGCAGGGACTAAAAATATAGAAGCATAAGCATTAGGTTATCTAAAAAAATAAAACTTATAAAGGAGAGCCTTTCAAGAAATAACTAGTAAAAAGATTTTGCTATGAAAAATATAGGGAGTTACCCTACCAATTATTTGTATCACTAATGTAAATGTCAACACGTATTCCATATAAGGTAATTCCTTCTATAAAGTGGCATGCATTAACAATTAACGTATTCCGTATAAGGTTATTCCTTCTATAAAGTGGCATGCATTAACAATTTGTTAAGGGTTAATCATGTCCAATGCGCCTTTATATACCCATCCGTGTGACTTTCCTTAATGAAATCCTTAATTACAGAAAACAAATAGGCGTTGGCACGTGGGATTATATCTTAATTTCTTTCAGGTATATAATTTGTATAACTTCTTAATTAGTGGTCAGTGAAAGTGAAGAGTATAGCTAACTAATAAATATTTCTTAAAAACAAATAGATAATAAGTGAGATTTTTAAAAATTACATATATATAACTATTAAAAATTAATGAAAATTTTAATATTAATAATATAACTAAAACAAATTAAGTAATATATATATATATATATGTTTAAAATGAATAAAAAATTTATTATTTATCTTATACATGTTGATATTGCTATTTTATCTTAGGATGAAGGTCATGAATGGATAACTGGTAGCAATGCATGGATAACTCATAGAGATGAATGGATAACCAACAATTCATGGCATATCACTAAAAGAATGTGACATAAGAAAGAAAAAGAATATAAAAAATAACTAATAGTTGATAAATGGATAACAGGAAGAAAATGGGTGATAACATATAGCTAGGCATGGATAAAACCAGTCTAGCAAGAAGAATATGTTGAATAAAAAAATATTTCCAAACTCCCTTGCATTCTATAACTATCTCTCAACCATTTGATCTCTATCTACGTGATCCAGCCACAAATTATGTGGGTGTGCTAGTAATAATATGAGTCACATATCTCCACTTGTAGTTCTTATGCTCTAAGATTGAGAGTATATTTACATGGATAGCCCTTTTTATTTGAGATTTGGGGTGAGCGAGAGTATATTTACATGGATAGACATTTTTATTTGAGATTTGGGTTGGACTATAAAACATAACTGGTAGCTAACTAGCTGATGAATCCATAAGTCATAGTTCATGAATGGATAACCAACAATTCATGACTGATAACTCAAAGACCAAAAGAAAAAATATGAAAAATAACAGATAATTGATAAATAGATAACAGGAAGAATGCCCGTGATAACATGAACCTAAACATAAATAAGTCACAGTATATTCAATCACTATAAACTGCACATATAAAGTTATATGTTACTTAATTTTTTATAATTATTTATTTTAAAATCTTCCACCAATAAGCGGTCCATTCTTTCATTCTCAAGCACCATCCATTCTTTTGGATCTTGGTGCATCCAGGTGCGTAAAAAATGGAGGAGATGAAGAAGAAGCTGGTGGAGGCAGGAGTTATCTGACGCGTTCTTGACGATTTGAATCCTTGCATGGAGTTGTTTCTAACCTACGGTGATAAGCGAATTAGCATTAAGTAACACCCGGTGAAGTGCATCTCCAACCTACTCGTCTTGGACACAAATTCCTTTTTCTTGATTTAGAGTTACAGGGAACCTTCTAAGAAGGAAAACAAGTAGCATTAGTAAGTTCAAGTCCTCTTTTCGTCAAACTTGTTGCACAGTAATTATTTATTTGTGTACTTGGTCCAATTGAAAATCATATATATATATATATTATTATCATGTAGCTTCAGATAGATTTTATACTTATAGACCATGATGGGGCAATGGATTCTGATCCATTGGCTCTCAACCAACATTTAATTTGTGAAGTCCTCAAGTAACGTGATCCTCACGAGTGAGAGACAAAAGCTGCCAAGATGGGAGTATGAACAAAGGAGCGTTGATGTTGAGCGGGGATATGTAAGAGAGAGAGCCATGGAAATCATGTCAAAATACCTTAGAGACGTGATATCATTTAGTTGCTTGTTTATTTTGTATCTAGTCCTTCCTCCAGCATGGAGCAATATAAGCTCTAACCAAAACGCCCCTAACTCGTTCAAATCTAGTTGAGCAATTCTGGTTCTGGTTGAAATGGAAATTTAGAATGTTTAAATTGCAATTTTGGTGATTTGGGTAGTTTTAAAATTGGTTATTTAGTCTATAACAACTTCTTTTGATTTATGAAATTGCAAAAATAATAATTTTCAGAAAAAATTTAACAAATTTCAATAAAAAATTAATAGCAAATTTCAATAAAAAAATTAATAGAGAGTTAATTTTCTTTTATCCTGCTCACTAACTGAGTGATCCCTAAAATAAAATATGCATCATCATCATCATCATCCAATGTGACAGTGTATTAAACACCCTCCCACTATATGGTTAGTGATCATCATGTCATGCACGATGAAGCTCTAAGCCTCTCATATTCGAGAAAAGAAACAAAACAAAAATAATTACCTGCAAATCTATTTGATTTGCAAGTAAGATATAACTCAACTTAATTGATCTATAACTTACTTACTAATGAACCTTGTAGTTGCTAAACAACTTTCGGTTGTGGTGGTTGTTTTCAGCTAAAGACCTTTAAACAACCTTGCTTTTAGCTAAAGACCTTTCAAGAACCTTGTAATTGCTAAACACTTAGATAATGTTTATGTTGTTTATCTAAATTGATCTATAACTTACTTACTTACTAATGATCCATGTAGTTGCTAAACAACTTTGGGTTGTGGTGGTTGTGTTTAGTTAAAAACCTTTAAAGAACCTTGCTTTTAGCTAAAGACCTTTCAAGAACCTTGTAATTGCTAAACACTTAGATAATGTTTATGTTGTTTATCTAAGTGTTTATGTTGTTTGTAACCTTGTAGTTATGAAATACACTGGATTGTTTATGGTGTCTGTATGGATATTATATTTAGGTGTGGTTTTTTTAATTAAAACATGATATTATTATTAGATTAGAATTGTTTTATAAAATTTAAAAATATTGTATGTAGAATTCTACACTCTTAATTGTGGAGATGATGTACATGTTATGCTTTTTTAGTAAATGTTTTTGTTTTGATTATTCTTTATTTTTAATTGTTAATTAGTTAGGTTTTTACTTATTTTTAAACATTTTTATATTTATAATTCTATAATATTTACTTAAAATTGAAATTAGAGTGTTGATTTATTTGTTTATTAAAGGTAATTGTTTTGTTTATCCGCCAAAAATAAATTTTATGGTGTATGTAGTTTATACTAGTGGTTTGGTTATCATTTTTTCCATAGGAGATAAGCTCCTACCTTTTATCTTCATAGTGGCCAAAACACTTGCACATTGATGTTCTATAACATGTACACATTCTTGTGTTACATAACATATCCATGTTTTGTTAATCTATAACATAATAGATTTAATAGCATTTATGTTCATTTCTCAATCTTTAGTTGAACATATGTCCTATCTACTACTAAGTGTATCTAGCTAAGTGGTAATGAGTCCAGCCTTTGGCCATGATGGCCATTTTAGCTAATGAACCATGTAATTGCTAAACAACTTTCTTTACTGGTGGTTGTTTTTAGCTAAAAGTCTTTAAAGAATTTTGTAATTCTGAAATACTTAAATTTTTTATGGTGTTTGTATGGACATTATCATTAGGTGTGATTTTTTAAACTAAAGCATGATAACATGGTATTATTGTTGTTTTAGAATTGTTTTGTAAAATATAAAAATGTTCTATGTAAAATTCTAGACTCTTAATTGTGGAGATGATGCATGTTATGTTTTATTTTAAGTAAATGTTTTTGTTTTGATTATTCTTTATTTTTAATTATTAATTAGTTAGGCTTTTACTTCATTTTTTTAAATATTTTAATATTGATAATTAGATCAATTTACTTAAAATTGAAATTAAGGTATTGAGTTAATTGTTTATTAAAGGTAATTATTTTGTTTATTTATCAAAAGTAAATTTTTATGGTGTATAATTTATATTAGTGGTTTGGTTATCATTTTTTCCTTAGGAAATAAGCTCCTACCATTTATCTTAATAATGACCAAACACTTGAACATTTTGATGTTCTATAACATGCACACATTCTTGTGTTACATAACATATCTATGTTTGATTGATCTATATAACTTACTTATAGATCATATCCAAAATGTTCTAAATATTTACATCACCAAAAAAATTAGTAATGATTGTCTTGCACTCTATACACATAATAAATGTTGACCACTTGGGATATGGTTATATAGACTAAAATATTATGGGTTAATTTTTATTAGTCTTTGATATTTATAGTGTTTATGCATAAGGGGTTATTGTTTTATGGATTAAAGCCATGGAAGTACCAAGGTGGGGGAAATATAGTCATTAGGTTAGTTATGTTAGTTATGTGCACATGCTTTAAAGGATAGGGGCTAAATGGGTTTTGGAATTTATGTGATAATGGACAAATTAATAATTTAAATTTCATAATTTTTATCCACAAATGAAGATTGAATATAAAACTAATTTGATTGATATTTTTCTTTTAATTGATCATTTTCTTACACCAATTCTATAAAAGGATTCTTAGTACTCTATGAATTATATTAATAAGATAAAGTGAAAAAATATAACATAGAATCAAATTTATTTATTTTTAAATTCTTTTGTACTCTTGAATATTATTCATGGTGAAATTCATTTGTGCATTCATAAGATTAATCCTTTTTAAAAGAACTCATAATAGATGTCACCTCCTCCTTAGTCTTCAGAAACCTATTCATTTAAACCATTCCAAGAAAGTATGAGAGTGTGTGTGGTTTTAATGTTACATTGATATGGGACAAGTTCACTTTTATGTTCATTTTTGGAAATTACAAATTCAACAATAAAAAGAGTGAGAAAAAATGTAATTTCAGCAACTACAACTTTGCAATGAGGAGATTTGAGATTTCAACAATTGATCAAACGCAATTTACAAAATCAACAATAAAGAGATTGAGGAGAATCTGCAATTTTGGTGGATAAGCAATTTGAGTGATTTAAACAATTAATTGATTACAATATTAATAATTTTATTTTGCAATTTCATGCATTCAAGAATGGAAGTGCAATTTAAGTAATTTTAACAATTAATTAATTGTCATTTCAATAATTGCATATTGCAATTTCAAGTTCAAAAAATTACAATTTTTACAATTACAAATTCATAAATGCAGCAATAAAATTGGAATTTTAGCAACTCCAAATTTGTTATTTAAACCAAGTATATGGTTGACGAGAAATTCACATTTAAAAAAAAAGAAAATTCCATAATTTACTAATTACCTTTTGAGTGATCAAGAATTACAATTTCAACAATTGAATAATTATAAAAAAAAAAATTATAAATAGCTTTTTTTATTAAAATTGTTTTTTTATAAATAACATTTTTCATGTTAGAGATAATGTAGAAATGCATCGTCTATTGATAGCATGAGTGGTTTGTTAGTTCCTAGTTCATAGGATCTGATCCATTATTCTTGGATCTAGTTTGGTTTGGGTTTACCTATAAATGTAATGTTTATTCAGTAATATAATGGTGTGGAGTGTTTCTCCTCCCATGTGTGTGTGCGAGCCTTTGGCTCTGCACTTTCTATCTTCTCTCAATTCTTAATTTGGTATCAGAGCCCATAGTGGCATGTTGGTGTGAAAATCCCATTGTGGCCTGATTGTGAGAGCTCTTAGTAGCATGCTGAGCCTAATTGGCTGTGAGAAGTGCTCGTTGTGGCCTGCTGTGTGTCTGGTGGCCTAGACTTGAGTTGTATCTCCTCCTGAGTGTGAATGCCCATTGAGGTTGTGGTGAAATCCCCTGCGGCCTGCTGTGAAAGCCCATTGAGGCGTTGTGTGTAGAAGAGGCTGTGTAAAAGAGTCCGTGTTGACACTACTGCATGAAGCTTGTGGAGCCGCCATTCTGATTGATATCGAGGGCGCTTGAAGAAGGAAGATTACTGAAAGCATAGAGACGTCACCGCCTCTCTCTTGTTGCATGGGCTATGGTGAAAATTCAATCACTGATTTGATTGCTTGAAGGAGGATGCGAAGAAGCAGCGGATGTGAGAGCAAGAGACGTGCTGCTCAGAAAGGAGAATTGCCATATGTGATCACTGTTGCACAAGAGAGAGCCGTCGCCTGGGAAATTGATCAGCTTGGGCTACTAGAAGTTGCATGGATATCTGAGGAGAAGGGCCACTGCAAAAGAGCCAACGCTGCTCAGAAGACGTGGGGATTTCCTATTGAGAAAGGAGAGAACGTTTCCCTACATCGCTAGTGAGTCAATTAAAGAAAGCCAGTGTTGTGAATACTAGGAGATTGTTGTGAAGGAGCCACTGATTTGCAGCTATGAGAGATAGCTAGAAATTGCGTTGTTACATAAAACATTGAGTACATCGGCGGTGCTGTTTAGAAGAAGGTGAAGAGCGCTGATCTGTAGAGAGAAAGAGCATCCTCTGAAGACCGCTGCAGATCTGTGCTGAAGGTTGAATGAGTGCTGGGCCTGAATATCCCTGCCCTAAACTGAATTGAATGCTCTCGATGTAAAGAAAGGGACCAAATTGAAGAGTTGTTGCAGAGGTGAATCTTGTGGAGATATTTAGGCAAGAGATAACATATTGTGATCCATGCCTGCGGATTTGTCTGTCATCAATCCAACGCTGTGTGGAGACCGAGAACTGGAGAATTTCTGCTACCTGCATTGAAGAAAGAGTTGCTTGTGTAATTTCACATTGAAGCCTAAGAGAAGAGCAGACTCGGGTGGCTGTTGGCTTGCCCAACTACCTGCATGAAGAGAAGGTCAATATGTCTTCAGATATGATGTTCAAAGTTACAGTAAAGTTTTATTCTCAACCTCTATATGATGAAGAATATCTGACAATAGAAGAAAAAATTTCAATTAAGTTGGAAATGATTTCAATTAATAAGTTGTTGGTTGGATTTAAAGCAGGCGAAGAAAGAATAGTCGATTTTGATGCAGAGTTGAAGTTTATTGAAGATTGGCTTGAAAAGCCAAAGAATGTTGACTATGTTTGTGATGTAGAATGTATCAGGTTTGCAGATGCTGAAGAGATTTTGTTGCAGATTTCCACTACACTGCACATAGCTGATTGTAACCGAGCATGGAGGACAATTATCAGTGAAAATTTCACAGAATTTGCAGAAGCACAAGGAAGATTCAGGACAGCAGATGCTCAATCAAATTCCATAATGAACATTGAAGACTTCAAATTCTCAAGCAAGAAATGCAAAAAGAAAAACAAATACTGTCTCACAGCAAGAAAAGTGAAGATGAAGTGGAGGATTGTAGAGTTCGAGGTCTTAGGAAACATAGATGATTAAACTGTTAAATTGCTTTGCTGATTTGTAAGCCTGGAACTACAGGCATAGTTTGATCCATTTCTACATTAAGGGAGGATGTTAGAGATAATGTAGAAATGCATCATCTATTGATAGCATGAGTGGTTTGTTAGTTCCTAGTTCATAGGATCTGATCCATTATTCTTGGATCTAGTTTGGTTTGGGTTTACCTATAAATGTAATGTTTATTCAGTAATATAATGGTGTGGAGTGTTTCTCCTCCCGTGTGTGTGTGCGAGCCTTTGGCTCTGCACTTCCTATCTTCTCTCAATTCTTAATTTTTCATCAGAATGATGATAAGATGATGACAATAACTATGCTGATATATGACAATGATAAGGCCTAAATTATTATATTGTTGACCGTGCATGAACTCTCCACCGAACATTTGTCCTTTTATTGGTGATATGGGAACCATTCGAAGGTTTTCAGCATCAAGTATTTCGCACAGGGATTTGCACATGTGGTCTTTGCACATGTTCAAGAGAGGAAAAGAAGTCCTTACGATCTAAAGTAACTTTCTATGCAACTAACACCAAGTACACTCCCTCAAACCATTGCACTTCACCTCTCAGGAGTATAAAAGGTGTTTTAGTAGGTAGGAGACTCTCTCACGCATATATTATTTGTGGATTACATTTTATTTCTATGTTTTGGGTATGAAGTGGAAATTAGAATATATGCGGACATTCTTCATTTATACTATCAAAGAACACTAAGAACACTAATGGCGATTAATTGGAAAAATCCTATAGCATATGCATTTGCACTAGATGCTCAATTATATGTGTTGTTGGACACTATGATTCCCTTTGTTAAGGGAAATTTAGAACAGGGAATAAGATATTTTGGATTCTCTATCAAACTAAATAACTATAAGAAGGTAGATTGGATATAGTTAGTTTGTAACATTGAGCAAAGAATACAATTCTGGTGTAACAGTTCATCTCTCGAGCTAGAAGATTCATTCTAGTTAAATCCATTTTGGAAGCGATTCCAGTGTATTGGCATCTAATGGAATATATCTAAAAAGAAATCTTAAGGGTGTGTGCAAGCTAATGGGGATCTATTTTGACACATTAGATGCAATAGAAAACTAAAAAAAAAGCATCTCTCAAATTACATGGATATTTTGAGACACATGAAAATGAATCTTGTGATGAGTAAAAAAGATGAAATGTAGTAAATTGAATGAATTTTCCGAGTATATAATTTGTTTCTATTTAAAATGTTCTTAACTATATAAAGTTTGATCTTTTTTAATAGATAATTTATTTGGGAGAAATTTTAAGGTATATTTTTTTGTGGGTGCAACTTTTGAGTGCCTAAATGATGGAATCAACTTATGAAAATCGGTAGACATATAGACAACAACTAGTACAAGTGCATCGTTATTTTTCTATATATATATATATATATATATATATATATATAGAAGTGGTCAAACCTCAAAAAAAATTATTCCAAGTGTGGGTGAAACCTTTGAAGGTCTTAATGAAATGATCATGAAACCATTTTTTTATAGCATGTAGAGGTCAATGTCCTTTAGTGCACCATATAAAAAAAAATTAAAAATGCTTGAGAAACATAAGAGTTATGCATGAAACAAAACAATGTGATTTTTTGAGTTAAGGAGTCACGACACAAGAAAAATAAGAAAAAATACAATAATATATATTCTTTTTAAAAATTACATATTTGGAATTTGCAGAAAAAATGAAAAATGTTACCCGTCTCTAAAATTTCATACTAACGTTGATGGTGTGTAGCGACCATACTTAAAATATTGATAGAATGCTAAAATAGACATGGTTTTCCACACTCGATGGTGCAAGCATGGTAAACCCAAAGCAAACACATAGGCATAGAAATGCCATGCCATCATGTGTGAAGGGTCAGGCATAGTGATACAAAACGCGTACGTGTTTTGTTTAAATTCAAATTTTAATCCTGTAAAAGAAAAACAAATACGTGTTTTAGCATTACAAAATGTATACATAATTTGTAATGCTAAAAACACTTGGTTTCATTGTGTATGAATGTGTTTTGGATGTGTTGCACTTGGGGAATTGATGCATTAGACTTAGCTTGGTGATGATAACATTGAAAATAAGTGGATGGATATGAACATCTTTTGAATTAGACTCTGAGTGGTTAGGTACATAAGATGAACATATTTTAACTTGGATGGCTAGGTATATAGAATGAATAAACATATTTTGAATTGGTGCATTAGGCTTGGATTGGTGATGATAACACTAAAAAGGTTTGGTGTGTTATACTTGGATTGACTTGGTGATGATAACATTAAAAAGATTTTGTGTGTTAGACCTGGCTTGGAAACAATAACATTAAAAATATTTGGATGGATCTGTATATAGAACTAACAAGAACTCGTGCATTATACTTGGATTGGTGATGATAACAAATGAGAACATTATAAATATTTGGATGGCTAGGTATATATAATGAACATGTCTATAATTAAGAATGTCAATATGACTTGGTGTGTTAGACTTGGCTTGATTATGATAACATTAAATTTTTTTGTATGGGTAGGTATATACAATGACACCAATGATTAGTAAGGGTTAGGGGGAAGGGGGGGATAGAGAATGAGAGGAGTAGAGAGGGGGAGAGAGAGAGAGGCAATTTTGGGGTTTAGGAAAGAGTAGGGATATTAGAGTGAAAGAAGGATATAGGTGAGGAGTGGGGTTGTTGGGGTTAGAGAGTTAGAGAGAGATATGGGGGGTGGTT